>VWZY01006776.1:50087-110435 GCA_013399075.1 Chloroceryle aenea | reverse complement strand
CGCCGCGCTTCCGGCCGCTCGCGCTCCCAAGAAGCAGCGTTTGACGGAGGGGCCACAGGTGCTGCTGCTCCGCCTGGGCCGCCTCAGCTGCTGCACAGCTCAGCCGCTGCACAGCTCAGCCGCTCTTCCCGCTTCCAGAAGGCCCCAAAAGAGCCCCTTGCCGGCCCTTTTGGCTGCGTTCCCGTCCCCGGCGCCGACTGACCTGCACTGGAGCTGGTCTGACTCGGCGAGTCAGTCAGGCATCATTGACTACTTTTAGGGGCTGGGGGAATTCTTCTCCCTCTTGCATTAGTGACACACAGTGAGACACAAAATGGACTGAAATTTGCAGTTGCAACAGAGGAGCGGAAAGTTGCAGAGAGCCACGAGTCCTACTGAAGTCTGATGAGATGCCAGCTCTATTTCCATGTGGATCAGGTACAGTCACCTTGGGGGTTAGAAGTACAGAATTTAAGGCTGAGATAAGTTTAATATCGTTGCCTTCACCTTAGAACAATGAGGAACTGGAAACCAGACTATTTATTTAGTAAGATAATAATTCAAGTGTTGATTGCAACAGTTTTCCACTGCAATTGTAAAAAAAGCCCACTTCTAATTAGACTAATTCTAAAATGAATAGGCCTTTGTTTAAATATCTGTGATATAATTTTTACTCTGACAACACAAAATAGTGTTGCAAATTATTTTTGTATTTACATTAACGTTGTTTGGCCTTGGAAGCTTTCACATGTTCTGCATTGCTGCTGACTATAGCAGTAATCAGAAACCACCTGAGACAGTTTTCAGGTCTCTTCATGTAGTGTGTGGTCTTCAGGATCAATTAAACTGAGGGGAGACTTCTAGAAATTTCAACTAAGACTTTAGTGTAGGTAATATTGTTTGTTATTGCCTGCCACTCTATCATCAAGTCTATTGAATATGCAAGTTTATTTTAGTTCAGCTGGTAAGGAGAAAGTAATATACTGTTCATTGTGTTTACTTTTACTTTCACATTTTCTTCATGGATGGATATGCTGTTTATGGTGAATGCAGATCTCAACTGTAGTTACCACGGTCTTGTAGAAGTGAAAGGTCTGATGTATCATGTCAGCTATTATATATTGAATTGTTCTGAGCATACAAAAGTTAAGGAACAAAATCAGAACAATACACACATACAAGACATTTAAGAAAAGACACAAAATCTTTAGATAAAATCTGTAATTCTCTTTTTGCAGACCTATGAAAAAAGTAACCTTTCATCCATCTGACAGGTCAAGAACAAAAAAACCAGAGCTAATGGAAATGTTTGAACATACAATATGTATGTCATGTATGATAATGTGTTCCGTCTCTTTCGCCTGTGGGTCTCTGGACGTGGAAATCATTTGCTATATTTGAGGTTTTTGTATGCATGTGGTTCTAAGGAATAGGCATAAAAAAGGCATTTCCCAGAACATCTTCAGGATTTATGATAGCCCACCTATTTTACCTTCCCTTCAAAACCAACAAAACGCTCTTGTTTTCTCTTTTCTCTGGCAAAGCATGATAACCCTGTTCTGGATCAAGTTTTTGTCTGAAAATCTATGTGTGGAGAAGAGGTTTTGCAGATTGGTAAGGCTGGATTTTAGACCTGTCTGCAGCTAGGGATAAATGTCGGGTATAAAAGAAAATAAGCCAACGAACTAGGTTATGGCTAGAACAGAAAGGGCTGTTTGGCTTTCTTTATTATGAGACTGGTACTTACGGGAAAAGCCTGAAATTAGATCTGTGTTCAGCAGAAATTACCAGAGCAGATTCTTGTTCAGATTATGTAAGGATTTGTTTGCATGATTTAAAATTCACAGTACGAATACATATATCAGCAGAGATCTGCTTGCTTTGTGTGAGGATGTTGTGGAGTCTCCATCTCTGAAGGTATTCAAGACCTGCCTGGATGGAATCACGTGTAATCTCTAGGCAAACCTGCTTTGGTGTTTGGGGGTTGGACTAGGTGATTTCTGGAGGTCACTTCCAACTCCAGCAATTCTGTGATTCTGTGTTGCTCTGGAACAGCTAATGACTCCTATGTGTAATTAAAGTTAAGATTCAGGTTGGGAGCATTGCTGATGCTAGCAAAGAACTATAAATGTAGTTAAAGGACGTGTCTAAAGAGACTGGCTAGTTAAGAATTAGTGCTGCAACCAGCAAGGGTTGGAAAGCCTGGTGGTGTCTGGGACTCCTGTGACGCCAGCTTCGAATACACTCCCACAAATTGATGCCTTTTTCAATTTGGTCGAATCTGTGAAGGATGGCTCAGTTGCTCAGGCTCTCAGACCCTGGAGAGATACAGCTTTATTGACTTCAAGATTAGTAGGTTTCAAGGCTACTAGGAAAACCTGGATTAGTTTGGCTTTGCTTTGTTTTGTTTCTGGAATTGACAGTTGGTACAGGAAAACTGTTCAAGAGATCTGATATATTAGAGCTGTAGTTGTTCATAGGGTGGGCACTAGTATAAATTTAACAGAAGCACAGGCAGGGCCAGACAGCTTTGTGTTGGTCTGGCAGGGGCTACATGGGTGTGATTAAAGCTAGGGGTGAGGTAAGGATTAAGCCATCAGACATGTCTAGGTTTAGGTGTGTCTACTGCATACAGATTATTGAGTTTGAAACCAAGTAATTTTTGGGATTTGTGCAGGGAAGGCTCCCTGTTCAAGTTTTTATTTTAAATACTTCTTGCCTTTTGGCACAAGAGTCTCCACATGGTAACACCACAGGACTTGATGCTGGTTAGTATGATTAGATTTAAAATTTATCTTGACAAAATAGAGATTTGAAGATCTTTGTAAGGAGGAGTCATTGTAAGGACAGGGAAAGCAGACTGGGATAGATTTGTCTAATGATCAACAGTTTTTCTAAGGAAGAGGTGTAAAAAGCACAACAACCCATGAGTTTTATCTATTGTCTCTATGAATGTAGTTTTCACTAGTAAATTTCATGATGAAGAAAATTTTCTTTAAGGGACCATGACATTTAAAAATGGAAACATACTCTCTATGTATGTTTCCTCTGGGTTTATAAATACAAGCTGGGTGATGAGCTCAATTTTCTCTAGTTTAGACATTTCTTTTTCTGAGGTTTGTATTTGCTGATACTGAAATTAAAAAAGGAGGTAAAAAAGCGCTTACATGACACTTGCAGAGTGTTTCCATGAAATATTACAGGGAGTAGTATGGATGGTAAAACCCATGAAAAGGTTAGAAATACCATTTTGAACAGCAGTTGTTCAATGAGGAAGACAACCAGTTTTCAATTTCCACACTTCTATTATTTATTGTGGGAGTGAAAACCCTTTGACTTTTACTATGGAGAAGAAAAGGAAAATTGGATCCTTTATTTTAGAATTCCTCCTCTTTCATTTTATGTGGCTAAGGTATAGTAGGAAAACAGCCAGGTAACACTGAATAGTCTTAAATAGAAGATTGTCTATAGAAAAGTGATTAATAAAAAGATTCTGAAGCCTTTTGGAATGAACAATCTTTTAAACACTTCCTTAAATGAGTCACAAAAACTGTTCATTTTTTAATCCAGTCTACTAGGCATGAAGTCAGTAGTGTGCTACAGCAATTAATCTAAAAGCAAAGAAATCAGAAGAGAATTGCAGCATAACTATGCAGTTTTATGGGTGTCTTTGAATATTTTGTAGCTGAGGTTGACACCTTAACATCAGGCTGTATCATAAGCCTACAATCCAATTAAAGGAACAGAAAGACATTCCCAGGTACACAGAAATGACCAGAACAGGAGTCTCACTTTTCTCTTCATGCTGGCATGAGTGCTTTGCCATAATCTGTTTCCTAATTTCTGACCCTTTGTTCTTGTTGATGCTTGAGCATGGAGAAGACCTCCTGCTCAGCCTTGTTACTTTGTTGATTAATAAAGCAGAAGCAGTTGACTGTGTCTTTCCCTTGTCCTGTGCAACCTAGTATCTTAGACACATTGAAGACTGTCCATGCATTTTCCTCTTAACCATGTTCAGCATGTTTTGTGTAAATTTAGAGATCCATGGGTTTTTATAAATGTTGTAAACTGCTACTGTTAACTCATTTCCATACTTTCTATTCTACACAAAAGACACAATATTTCAACATTTCACCTTCATATATCACTCTGATTTGGATGAGCTCTCTACTCATGCCAGCAAAGTAACATTTGCTCAGCTAGGCAACTGTTCCAAATGTGCTGAGTTTCAGGTACTGTCTGTGTCTGGTTTATATGTGAATCTGATGTGGTGTTTGAATTTGATCTTTGCCCAATGATGAACAGATGGAATCTGAATTTTAGTTGTCAGTTGATTTCCACTTCTACCAGAGTTTTACGAAGAAGACAGAGGGGAGGCGTGATTCATTTTCAACTGCTTGCTTTTCTTTTTAAGAAAATCCTCAGAACAAGTTCCTTCATATCTTCCTAACTGTTTGGGCTTGTATCAAAAATCCTATTTAATGAAGTGGGAGTTCTGATAAAGCACCGTATTTTGATTGAATGGTCTTCTGAAATAAGTCAGAAATATATTTCTCTCACCACCAAATCATTGTTGCAGTGATATTTGTACAGAAGACAAGAAAATAGTTTAAAAAGTAGAATTATTTGGAGGTAAGAACTTTGAACTAAAGGCGTGATCAGGTAACAATTATCACAAGCTGTTTTTCGGCAAATTTGTGTCCTTTCTGCATCCATCCATATTACAAGTAGACTAGAATATCAAGTGGAAAATTTGCTTTGGTGCACATCTCATGTTACCTCGAATATCCCCTGAAAGGAATGTTTTGTTCACTTTCTTTGCCATTAGGTGTCTCTGTTATCCTTTGTAAAACACCAAATGCTAAATGACTTTGTCAGCTTTTCCTGAACTGTGCTTAGAGGAATTTCTTTATCTGTCTCTCATGCTTTTATTTGGAAGGGAGAACATGTATATAAGTCATTTTAAAGGTGACAGAATCTATCTCTCCTACATCTTTAAAGTTTACACAGGACAACTGAGTAGGAAAAAATTTGCAGCGCTGCCTCCCAACACAGAGAAAGGACTTTCTTGATACTTGTTTTTCAGAGCACAAATGAAATTTAAAGCGTCAATAATAAAGTATATGAAAAAGTACTTTTCCAGCAATTTTCTGCATGCCTTCCCTCAGCATACCTCTTTCTCAATAGGAGCAAACCAGGCAGATAAGGTCTTAAAACAATAAGATTGTTTCTTGAATCTCTATGCCCTCATTGTTTCTATACAGTCATTTAATTATTGACTGGTCTTCTAATCAAAATGCATTCACTTTTAATTTTCTCTATATTATACAGATTTCCAAAGTTTCCAAGTTTTGCTTGTTTTTCTGGGTTGGTTTTTGTTTTTCTGTGTTGTTTGTTTGTTTTGTTTTGTTTTGTTTTGTTTTTGTTTTGTTCTTTTGGTTTTTTTCAGAAAGCATACCATTCAGCTAACTTTATGCCAGAAGCCTCCATACCACTATGCTATCAGAGAAAGAGTTAGGAAAATAAATGAAAACCAGAGAGAGCTGTAAGATAACATTTCTCATCCACTCCTGTTACCTTTAGATGAAGAGATTAATCAAAACTGCACAATCAGAACAGAAACCTTAGAAAATAGCCCTGACAGGTAGCAGGGAGAAACTGGAGCTTTTCATAATAATCATTATTATCTGGGCAGCAAAGAAACTTCACCTGCCAGATTAGCCAAAGACACATGATTTGCCTAAGTATTAGATACTTGCTTTGCAAACACTGGCAGCCCACAGTACTTTCTGAGAGGTGACAGACAGTGTGACAGCAATTCCAGCTGTGGGCTGGTGTCGGTTCCATTAAGCTGGCAGAAATACTTCAAGACTTTAGCTGGCTGGTATAAGAGAAGGGTTAGTCATATTCTGGTTTACATATTTTTATTTTGGTCCTCCTTTTTTGGTAAGGCTAGTACAGATCTGGGTGCTGATCTAGAATCTGTTCCTGACTGTATGAAATGAACAAAATGAGTGCCTAAATCCTCATTGCAAACCCTTTTTCCTTTCTAGATTCTGATACTACTAAAACCAGCTTTATTTTCACAAACCATCCAAATTTCCAAGCAGTTGGAAAATTCAGTTTATAACTTATAAAGAAGAGCTGATTTAATCCAAGAATCATTTAGAAACAATAAACGTGGAATCCACAAAGGTTATTTTATGAAAACCACTTTTCAGAACACAAAGACATTTTAATGTCAACTGAATGAATGCTTTATGTTGAGGGAAAAACAGCTTAGTGTACCATCTGTTACTTTTAATAGCAAATGAAGAACATGAGTTGTAGTTAATACTGCTGATGTAAAATGTAAGATGGATGTTATAAAACTGCTCACTGACAGATATAAACATGTCTTGAAATATGAACGAGCTCAAGTAATTCAACATACAACTTTTACCAGCCAGCTGTTCTCAAAAGATAAGACAACACCAGATTTTAACCGACCCTGTGCCAGGAAAATGCAAGCTGACATCACTGGCCCACAAGATGATGGGAGAGGCATTTTCTATCTAAAGCACACATAGGGTGACAGTTTTATTCCATCAAATCCTTTCAATCTTAAGGAAAATAATTATGTCTTTTACATTGTCACACATCTCACCTGACAGTTGTTACAAAAATGTCATCTATCTATCTATCTATCTTTAAAAGAGACTAAAGATTTTGTCACAGAGGTGCCCAGAAAAATCCAAATAGCACTTCACTTTTTTAATTGACATGCAATGCTGCAACGAGATTAGTTATAACATAGGTCTTGGTCCTTTAAGTGCTCATATCCTGGGACATGACACATAAGCAACAGCTCAATTAATCTGTATTACATCTCCATTTGACAAGCTCTATACTGATTTTCACAGGAATGAGTCTGTATTGCTTTTCCCTCGTTTTAAAATTTGTCATTATACACCTCTGTATAATACACATTTTCAAATCTTTGGATGATCAAGAAGTGATTTAAGAACTTTATTTAGCCTATTGTCATTAATAATTGTCTTCTTTCCCTTCTACTAGGTAGTATTTAATTGCTTTTATTTCCTGTGAAATGGTCTTTCTCATCCTAAAAGTTTTAAGAAAACCAACAAAAGTGTTGCTTGACAGAGAAGAAGTTACTGAAATATTTTTAATATTGTTTATTTTTTGTTTGGCCTTTTAGGTGATCCATCTAGAACACAAGCTAGATGGTTTTTCTGTTCACTAACTTAAATTAATAAATCAGAAAAGAACAATTATCAAGAGCAGTTATTTTTCAAATACTCTTCATATTTCATCGAAAACATGCAAGTTATGAATCATCACAGGTTTTAATTCAGTGTCCTCTGGTATTTCTTGCCCATGATTAATTATGTTCTGGTTAACTAGAGCTATACCAACTTCTGTTCCAGTTACTTTTCAGTGCCTACACTGCACATTTGCAATAGTAGCTGTAAACTGCCTGTTCAAATCATTTAAAATCAAAATTACTATCAAAATTGTCAGAAATAAATGGTGAAATCATTGTACAGAATTACAGTCATCCAGAATGTGTGTAGTCTAACCTGGTCATTAGGACAGTCTAAGCTGGACATGAGGAAGAAACTTTTTACTGTGAGGGTGGTGGAACACTGGAACAGATTGCCCAGGGAAGTGGTGGAGGCCCCATCCTTGAAGACATTTAAGGTGAGGCTTGATGGGGCTCTGAGCAATCTGACCTGGTTGTGGATGTTCTTGCTTACTGCAGGGAGGTTGGACTAGATGACCTTTAGAAGTCCCTTCCAACCCAAAATATTCAATGTTTCGATGATTTCCCTTTGATTCCCTTTATAATATTTGCCTTGATTTGTCTCTTGTTGGCTTTTTAAACTTGTTTGGAAGTGTGGGTGTAAATTAATAAATTAGGCCAGTGGTGATAGTAGTAGATTTACATGTGGCACTTGAATCCACTCAGCTGGGAGTAGGGTGTTAGGAGGTTTATAAGAGTCTAAGTGCACATAAATTTATCTCCATTTACCTTATACATCCCCTCCATTTGGCCTGATGAATCTAAACAGTAAATTTACACATATGAAGATCCATATCTCAAGAGTACTGTTCTTGAAACTTCGTTTTTATCTGTATCCTGGGATGAGTGTGCTTTGACCTGCTCTGTCTTATTTTCATAGAGCTCTGATCTCCCTCAGTATTGATCAAATTGACATTTCCTTGAAACAATTCCAAGGAGCCCTGTAATGTCTTGGCAATTCTGCCACTAATAAAATGGTTGCTTTTCAGATGTCAACTTAAAATCCTCTGTGGGAGGCATAACAAGACAAATAATAAAATGATTTTTAATAATGTTGCATGGTATGGTTCCATATCCATGAACAGGCAGTCATGGAGACAATAGCTTCAAATGATTGGCAACAGGGAGATATACTGATGCACAAATGTCTCATCATAAATCTTGCCATCAGTAATGACACTGACCATACTTTATTAACTCCTTGCAGTTTTGATTACTGTAGCATGACCACACCATATCAAAAGGTAAAAAAGAAATCCCATGAAAGGAAAACAGCCTGCCCAGAATTCTATCAGTATTACCTTGATCTTGTATTTATTTAAATTCAGGTATGTGGATTCCTTTCAGGAATTCTTGCTTTGATGTTAAAAAAATTGCTCATATTTCAGATATAAAGCTATTTTTTTAGCTGATAACTGTGGATGGTTTTTAATTTCCAGTTTTACACAGATACAGTGTATTGAGTGCAAGTGAATTAGGAATAGTAATTTTCATGTGTTCATTGCATTCAACAAGCTTTAAAAAATCATAATGAAAGGACTTTCCATAAATTTACATTTATGCACAATGTTTTCTTATTCTTTCCTGTATGCAGACATGTATCTCACTAAAGCAGTAGCTATGACAAAAGCAACAAGGATATTCTCTAACTATGCTAACTTAAATATGTATGCACCCACATGTATACTAAATTTTGCTGGGAAATGTCCCCTTAAAGCAAGTGAAATCATCCTTCAGCTTTTAAAGAGGCTTTGGATTTAGTGAATGATGCTACAAAGCAAAAATATTTATTCTTTTCAATACAAATGAGAAAGTAGCAATTGCTTTTGATGAAAAGCAAGTCCAGAAGTAAATGGTACTTAAATGAATAAATGGATTAGAGTGTGGTCTGTTTGATGGTTAATTTACACAACAGCCATACCTTTTTATACTTCATATAGACAGGCTTCTATGATGTGACTGAATGGGTAGATGCAGGAAGACCAGTGGATGTAGTCTGTCTTGACCTTAGCAAGGCTTTTGACACTGTCTCCCATAACATCCTTGTGAAGAAGCTCAGGAAATGTGGGATATAAGAGCAGATAGTAAGATGGATTAGGAACTAGTTGGACAGTAGAGTCCAAAGAGTGGTGGTCAATGGTGCCAAGTCCAGCTGGAGAGCTGTAACTAGTGGAGGCCCCCAGGGATCAGTGCTGGGTCTGGTCCTGTTCAGCATCTGACACTTATGACAGCACTGAGTGACTTCTCAGCAAGTCTGCTGATGACATGAAGCTGGGAGGTTTGGCTGATACAGCTGAAGGCTGTGCATCCCTCCAGCAAGACTTCTACAGACTGGCAAGCTGGACAAANTCTCCTTCTCTGGAGATTTTCGAGACTTGCCTGGCTGCGTTCCTCTGTGACCTGTGCTGGATTATATGGTCCTGCTCTGGCAGTGGGGTTGGACTCAAAAGACCTCCAAGGTCCCTTCCAACCCCTGACATCCTGGGATCTGTGATAGAGACACAGTTCTTCATTATAGAAAAACAGTGCTATTATTTCACTGGTTAGCAGAAATTGGCAACATTTAGAAAGAATTGACTGATGAATAGGGGAAACACGATAAGTAAAAAAACAGATTTGGGTAGGCTGACATAATAAAAGTGAAATTAATAGATTCAGCTGATAACAGTGCTCTACTGTCTTGATTTAATATAGCAAAATACTTCTAGCGGATACATTTTTCTTATTTCTTTTTTCTTTTTTTTTCCTTTTATACACCAGACTGCTTGAGATTAAAGGATTAAAGAATGACTGCCATTTTATTAGCAAAGAAATGTAGAAGAATGGTACACCAAATAAATACTTATAAAAATATCTCATTTATAGTGAGCAGACACAGTAGAAAACTTTCCTTTTATAAAATTTTTGGAAATGCTTTATGATCCAGATATCTCAAAGTTCCTTGGTTGCTCTCACAATTACCCTTGCCTCTTTCTAGGAAAAAGGTGCAACAAAGGCTATCATGAACTGAATTTTCCTGCTCTAAAAGAGATAGGCTGAGCATGAGCTGAAGGAAACAGTAGTAAAGGTCCTGTAGATCCAGGTGTGATGCTCAAAAGGGTATAGGGCAGGGGCCAAGAACTACACTCCTGCTGCTTTCAACCCCAGCAGNAG
Source organism: Chloroceryle aenea (assembly GCA_013399075.1). Lineage (NCBI taxonomy): Eukaryota > Metazoa > Chordata > Aves > Coraciiformes > Cerylidae > Chloroceryle > Chloroceryle aenea. Next base: position 100,000 of record VWZY01006776.1, on the reverse strand, counting down.
TTCTTCATTATAGAAAAACAGTGCTATTATTTCACTGGTTAGCAGAAATTGGCAACATTTAGAAAGAATTGACTGATGAATAGGGGAAACACGATAAGTAAAAAAACAGATTTGGGTAGGCTGACATAATAAAAGTGAAATTAATAGATTCAGCTGATAACAGTGCTCTACTGTCTTGATTTAATATAGCAAAATACTTCTAGCGGATACATTTTTCTTATTTCTTTTTTCTTTTTTTTTTCCTTTTATACACCAGACTGCTTGAGATTAAAGGATTAAAGAATGACTGCCATTTTATTAGCAAAGAAATGTAGAAGAATGGTACACCAAATAAATACTTAATGAAATATCTCATTTATAGTGAGCAGACACAGTAGAAAACTTTCCTTTTATAAAATTTTTGGAAATGCTTTATGATCCAGATATCTCAAAGTTCCTTGGTTGCTCTCACAATTACCCTTGCCTCTTTCTAGGAAAAAGGTGCAACAAAGGCTATCATGAACTGAATTTTCCTGCTCTAAAAGAGATAGGCTGAGCATGAGCTGAAGGAAAGAGTAGTAAAGGTCCTGTAGATCCAGGTGTGATGCTCAAAAGGGTATAGGGCAGGGGCCAAGAACTACACTCCTGCTGCTTTCAACCCCAGCAGTAACTGCCCAACTCCTGGTATTCCTCTCTTCTTCAGCAAAGGCAGTTGCTTTACTGTACAGTGCTGTGACCAAGGTGGCAGAATCACAGCCCCAGTAATTAGTTACTTCACTCATAGCTTTAGTCTTGTGCCAAGGACTTGTTGTTTCTCTTCTTGATTGTAATTCATCATTGTGAGGTCTTCCCTACATGGGGAACAGCTTTTTCTATTTTTCCCGCTTTGCCCAGAGTATCACAGAATTCCTTACATTTCATTCTTCAAGTATATTACTCTTGCCCTGCTGGCAGACAAACTGTTGGATCTGTGTTTTCAAGGTCCCTTCTGTGTACACCAACTGAAACGTGAGCCTAGACAAAAACTTTTTTGAACACCTTCAGTTTAGTCTACTTTGAGATTTTTTCATAGTGATTTAGACATTGGAACGAGCTGCCTGGGGAGGTGGTGGACTCTTCGTCCCTGGAGACATTTAAAAAGAGACTTGATATGGCACTCAGTGCCATGGTCTAGTGACTGTGGCGGTAATTGATCAAGGGTTGACTCGATGATCTCTGAGGTCCCTTCCAACCCAGCCTATTCTATGATTGCACCACTTCTTCCACAGTCATATTCAGGAGTACTGAGAGTACTGCATTTCCTTCATTTAATTTAAAATCAATGCCAAGTAGCTTCAAGGATGCCTTATTTATTGTTTATAAGCTACAAGTCAAACATATGTCTATCCAATTAGTTTATCAGGATTTTCAGAACCTTACATTTTCTGCTGTGGATCAGCAGCGAAATATTGCCAAAAGCTGTCTTATGGATCTGTGTCTGTTACAGACACAGTACTTCAAAAACATTTGGTATCTCAAAAAAGTTTCATATGTATTCGTTCTTTTCATCACAGTCTACACTAATATTATGTAATATTTTTTTTCTGTATGAGAGAGAAATTCAGATAAAGGTATCAAAAGTAGGCTTTTGTAGACCATAATGAGGAACAGCCTTAGCTTTCATTTTGTCTGTCATTAATAAAGATTGTAATTAAAGCTGAGATAACAATCATTCTCTTTCATTAATTTGTTATTTCTTTTACAAGAATTAAATTACTTTTTATAGTTGTTGGTTTAAGCTAATTATACTAAACTAATAATTCCATGGAGGTTCTGTTAACATTTAGTGGATTGCTGTTCCAGATCAGTTACCTCTCAAAACTCCAAAATTTATAAATATTAAAGTAATGTGTCAGGTGGTGTGGAATAAACTAATTATTTGGGGAAAAACAAACAAACAAACCCAAAATGTACCAAATATCAAGCAAAACCAATCAGCCAGAGACACACACCCAAACAGTAATTATCTGTTCCTGTCTATGCACCTCAGGCTTAAGTCGTTCAAGACGTAGTTTTGGTAAAGACTTTTTGAGAAGAAGTTTGGAATATTTTCCAGATATGCTTTACAGCTTTTGAAATTTGAAGCATGCATGGCTAATGGGGGGGTTGCCTTAGGACTCCATTGAATTCATGTCACTTCTATTTGTTCTGATGTGGACATTAATAATAATCTAGAAGAAACTAATAGGTCTTATATGGCTGAAAAACATGGAGGCAAATGTTCCTTTACAAATTTTGAAATAATATCTCAGTTGCCCTCACCAAGAAGCAAGTCTAATGTGTGGAAAGGATTGTTATGTTCTGGCTCTTTTCCAGCAGAAAACTCCAGGGAATACTCTGCTTTGCTACAGCTTCCCAAGAGATGGGCTGCTCCACTCCTCTGAATGCCTCCTAAGCACAGAGGTGAAAGGCTTGTATTGCTGGACAGAGATGCCTTCCCTGATGTGAGACTTGGATATGGGATCTACAATTCTCTTCCTTTTCTCTGTTTGCCCACCATAACTTATTTAGGACCTATGAGAATGTCTTTTTCCCCTGGACAGGGGATTTTGCAACAGCAGTAGAGCCAGAAACTTGGTGTAGCCTCTACAGATTCTGTCATTCTTTATTCAATTCAGGATCCATTTAAGATTTTCTACCACAGCACTGGTATGAAAGTACATCTCCCTAAATGCAGCCATCACAATACAGATTTGAGAATTAGTTTTTTATTAGAACCAAGCATACCAACACATTGGTTAAACAATGTTTTTATGTAGATTCTTAGGTCTGTTTCCTCTCTAAACATCAGGGGGGGATCATGCCTGGTTTTATGTCCCTCCAGCAGTATAGAGCATATGCCTGCCCAGTTTGGCTGACAGACACCAATGGAGTTTTCCCCTTGAGAGTTCCTGTTTATACAGATGGCTTTAAAAATATTACTGGAAAAGAAAACAACCTGCACTGTAGGAAGCACCTTATATAGGAGACAAGACTTAACAAGGAAAACTGTTTTCATCCTTCTCTCTTGCTCAGCTAGAAAACTTGAGCACAATTTGACTGTGGGTCTTGAAACTAAATTTAAATTTATTTTTGTCTGTTATATATAGTCATGTCAAGATTTTCAACATTTTTGAAATTTTGAAGACATGATATTTTGAAGATCCCATTTAGAAGATTCATTAGAGAGATGGATATTTGACTTGCCTGTACTAGTCATGTTTTTCATTCCCCTCCAAGTGGATGGAAGGAAATAATTCGGGTGAATCACCCTCCACATACTTTACAGTTGCTTTTGGATGGAATGAATCACTCTAGAGAGGCCTATGCCTTCCCACTGACTTCAAGTGGAATTGAGCAAAACAAGATGTAGATAAACTATAGATAGGACCAGCATTTCATTCCAGAATCATATAGAAGTCAGAGAAAAAAATTCCCATCCTGTCAGCTGTTATGAGGCCTCCATCCTTTGTTGTATGAACTGCCATCTCTAGGACTACTGCCACCAGTTCCATGCTCATTCACTCATAAAAAACCTTCTATCCCAACAGTTTGCATTCATATCTGACTAATTTCACACCCCACCCACCCCGAAAACAAACAGACCAAACCCAAAGAGCTGTCACTACCTTTTACCTTAGTCTGCAGTGAATGTAACTAACAGAGGTGAGATCTGGCCTGTTAACCTCAGTGAGCATTTAACACTGACTTCAGCAGGACTGAGGTTTTGTCCCAGAAGAAAACTCATCTTTCTGGCCTAAAACCCTAAACTACAAAAAGTACAGACTAACAATACAATTCTTTAAACATCAGTACATGCTCACCTCAGGTGGCAGTTCACAAAAGCTGACCATAATACAGTTGTTTCATTAGGTTCGAGACGACGATAGTACAACACTGCAGTTTGCTGACGCTGCAGCTGTTCAACAGCAGCAATATGTAAGCCTGCTCTAGCAATGGGGATGGATACACTGGTCTATCACTGAAAAAGAAATTAAAAAGAAAGACCTTGCAGAAATTAATAGTACATGTCATTAGCTGGAATAATGGAACTGTAAGGAGTTAGTGTTTCTCTCATCTATATATAAGTTCTAATGAGGAAATGAAATACTTTAAAAAAATTATGATAAATTTGTAAACAAATTCAACTGCTTTACATAGAAAAAAATCTAAGGATTGTCTTTAATTAATTTCATGGAAATAGAGCCACATAATAACTTAACAGACACTGTATCACCTTCATTAAATTACAGGGATCAGAAAACAATTCTCTTGGACCATTTTATCTAGAATAGTCAAATTTAGAAGCATACAGAAACATTTCTGTAGAGCAGTGATCAACAGTGTACAACTCTGGGGATAACACAGCCGTTGCCTAAACTTTTATATACCTATATTTTTGTTACACACATCCTCCAGACAGGAGAATCCTTGCCAACACAGGATTCACAAGCAACACAGCAAAGTGCAGTTTTGTACTATCTATTCTATAAAGTTCTGTTCTATGAAGTTAATCTGTACTGAAGAGAATTTATTTTGGAACCAATTTTCAGTCACTTTATATGAAATGCAGTAATGACTCTGCATTGGCAGTGCTATGAAAAACGCTCTACATTCTAAATAAATAGAATCTTTTCTTTGTTCTAAGGAGAGTGAATATTTTCTAGTCACAGTACCTGTAGTACTTGGAAGTAATTCATTTGATGAGGGAAGATTATGTTAGCCCTGGGAAAATTATAATGAAAGACATGCAAGATGTTGTCATGTTAAAGAGCTTAGCTCTGAACAATGAAATAAAAGGTCACACTAGAGCCACAAATATTTACCCCTATCTGAAATGTTCATTTCTGTTCAGGCAGCAGCTACTTCAGTGGGCTACTGTATAGAATTGGAGTGTACAAATGTTTCCCTACTAAGAGGTGTATTGTGAAGCTGTTAGGTACATCTGAGAGCCATTTAAATGCAAATAGATTATGAGTTTGTCAGTGAGTGAAAACAGTCTTCCGGGCAACAGGCCTTAATAATTAGAAACCATCTGGTATCATGAAAGCATACAATACTTTCTGTATTTCTGCAGGCCAAAAGGATGCATTTTATCTACTACTACAATAGAGACAGCTATGCTTGTATGTTAGAGGTCTGACAATTAATATGCAAAATCAGATCTATCTTCATATTTTTTCCTTTGAGTCACTCCTGGAAAATAAATAAAGGAGAAACCTGGAAGAAAGAATGACGTAAAAAAAGGAAATACAAAAAGGAAATTTTAAGAACACACACAAATAGATGAGTACCTGATAAAATGAAGGGACATTGTTGAAACCTTTGCCTCCTTTTACCTGATAAGATTATGAAAGACATAAACCAAAAGATAAGTTTGACAGCTCACCTGTCAGATCTCCTTACAAAATTATGCTCTGTATTTTCAGTGTGTGGTATGTAGAAGTAGATTCAAAATAAAGTAGTTTATCTAAAACCTCTCTCTTCTCTGGCCCTTAGAAGTTCAGGGTTTAGAATTTTCATTCTGCAGAGACTAAAGGAAAATATTCTAGTTTGTCATTCTAAACCCAAACCACCTTTCACTATCTTTCTTCCAAGCTAATATACCCTAGAGAATATATGGGCAGGTTATTCTCTATTAAAAAAAAAACACTAACAACACAAAACATCACAACTTCAGTGCTAGTTTGGGAGATTAACTAATAGTTGAATGATAGCAGATCATTTGAAATTTAAATTAACAGCTGCAGCAATTGTCTTCTTCCACATCATATTCACATCACAGTTACAGTTTTTGTAATAGTTGGCAACAGTACAGAACTTCAAGTCCAGAAGTTATGGTGATAACCATTCATAAAGGATATGGAAGAAAGTAGTATTAAGATATTTATTAAGATATATATTGAGAATTTCTACAGAGGAGTAATAGGAGAGTCCCACTGTAGTCATGTGGAGTTTGTCACTTTTATGTACAGGGAAACTGTTGGAACATCCAGACCTGTGTCTTTATCAAAATATAGAGGTGGTTGATCCTCTGTAGTTCTGATCAGCTTGCATGGGAAAGATTTAACAGAACCAACAGTGCTGTTTGCCAAGCTAAATAAACATCTGCAGACCATCTCAGAGCTTGCACCATCACACAGCTGTGTTTCTGCTGCTATATACTATAGAAATTGAAGCTATTCTTACACCTTAATCTTACACATTCCAAAATTGTATCTCAAATTGTATCAGAAAATTGTATTTGCTATTCATATAATTAATGGAAGATCTTATTTCAAAAACTTTTCAAAAATAAAATAGAAAGATGTACTGAAACTGAATCATCAAAACAGTGAATAGTAGATCAACTGTGAAGAGAGTGCCTGAAGGTCTGTATGTCTGTCTGTGTGTAGCACAATTCCAGAGCTCAGTTAAGAAACAGTATTCTTACCTCAATAGGTGAGTATGGCAACTGAGACTCTTTCAAGCTCTCAAGACTCAGAATTCCCTACATATATTAATACTTTGGGAGTAGCAATGAAATCTCTGAGCCATAAAAACTGAGCCATGAAACTAATTTCCGATGACATAAATCTATTTGAGACAATCAACTGTGAATCAAAATGGCTATTCTGCATTGGGAAAGGCTGAGAGACCTGGGGCTTTTTAGTCTGGAGAGGGGAAGATTGAGAGGCAATCTAATTAATGCCTATAAATACATAAGGGCTGAGAATCAAGAAGGCAGGGACAACCTCTTTTCACTTGTGCATTGTGATAGGATGAGGGGCAGTGGATTCAAGCTGGCGCACAGGAAGCTCCACCTCAAGATGAGGAAGAACTTTCTCCTAAAAGTTGTAGAGCATTGGAATAGACTCCCCAGAGAGGTTGTGGAGTCCTCTCTGGAGACTTTCAAGGCCTGTCTGGATGCATTTTTGCATGATCTGCTATAGTTTTGTCCTGCTCTGGCAGGGGGGTTGGACTCGATGATCTTCAGAGGTCCATTCCAACCCCTAACATTCTGTGATACTCTGATTCTGCTTTCTGAGTATAAACTCTCAGGTTACGAGGCCTTGATGCGGTTTCTTTTCTAACGTGCTTCACTTCTATACAAAATCAATATTATCACTCTCTAGCACTCATAGAAGACATCTCTCCACATTAATGGATTTTTTATAGCCTTATTTAAATCATTACATGCACTATAAAGAAATCAATACTGTTTCCCAACAGCAATGCTGCGTTCAGTATCCCTGTGTGTAATAGTTATATATAAGTAATTAATTTTCATATCAGCACTTGTTCTCTTTTTGTATGTGAGAGGAAGAACCATTTTTATTTATGCTTTTGAGTCCTAAATAAACCTTTATGCTTTTGAGTCCTAAATAAACCTTAATTAATAAGAAAACGAACCTATATAGACATTTAATTTTTTGTTTCATTTTCTTTGGCCAACTTCTCCATGAGGTTCTCTAACATTCAGCCATTTCACCAGTATTCTCAGCTAATGCCTACACATTAACTGGATACGAGAAACTAGAAATTAGATATTCCTGATGTATTTGAAACAGTGATGGTTTCATAGGTAGCTACAAAGCTAACATCACTTAGAAGATTCTTAAAAGTAGGACTGTGGCAACCCTTAGGTGGTCTGTAGATAATGTAAATTTCTAGAGATAACATGTAAAGTTTCTGCAGAACACTCTGAGCTGGGACAATATGCAATTTGCTACATCACACTGGCATACTTGAGTGAATTCTTACATTTCATATTTCTGTTATTTCAAAGAATAAAATAAAATAGAAGTGATTTGTTTTAGGTAGACAACAGAAAAGTAATTTTATTGACTTCCCTGTGATTTGGTCACTTTAAATTATCATACTCTATAAATCATATGCAGGTTCTTTTTCAAGCTGAAGATGCACACTATCATCCATCATACTAAATACAGTCCTTCTTTTATAACATCACTCACTCACACAGCTGATCCTCCAAATCCCCATTCATACTTTCACACTCATCTTCCTTGCATGACTTTTCTTGCTAAAGCTGTTAAAAGGTTTATAGTCTGTGCCCTTCAGAGTTTGTTAGCTCAGTTTTACTGAATTAAAATCTAATAGCATAGATGACAGAAATAATTTACACAGTATAAAGGAAAACAATTCCAAAACTTTTTGGCAGTGTTATCACAGTGTTTTTTCACAAATAGAAAGAGGCATACTACCAACATTCTCTTGGAAGTTAAGAAAATAAATTCATTACAGGAGGCAATATATTAACACTTTTAATTAGAATTCTTATATGAAGTCTAAGAACTAGTAGTAAGAAAATTATAAACCGAAGGGAAATGACTTTGTAAAATAAAGGAACAAGTGACTGTAACATTTATGGGGGCAATATACAATATAGGAGCAACCTTCAAACACCAATAGTCCTAAGTCAACCTCAAGACCATATTAAGAATTTACATATATGTATTCACAGTTTTGTTCATTATATACTACAGTCATGCCAGCAGCCACACAGAATATAACTGCAAAGCATAATAGTGCACCTTTCCAGTGTTCAGAGGGAACTTTTGACCTATACAACATTGTAAACTGCAGAAATGTGATCAAATAGGGTCACATCAATCAAGGGATATGGACACTATGCCAACACTTAACCTAGTAAGAAATTTGACTTTTTATAAGAAAATAAATTATTGAGTGAAATACTGATCTCAATCACAATACATACTTTGACTATAAAGTTTCCTGTAAAATTTGCATTAACTGACAAGATTAATGCATTCCATTTTCAACAGAAGAAATTTTGATTAGATATAAACCCAAGAATTATTGAGAAGTTCCACTATATCATTAATTTCCAAGACAGATTTTTCAAGCAACTCCATTTCCATTTAAGTTCCATTGCAGTCAACCAGGGGACTCTAAGGAATTATTTTAGAGGATGGAACTGCTTCAGAAGCACCAAGAATCTTCCTCATAGCATTAATTCATTAGAAATTATTAGCTATGTCAAAGATTATGCTAATTAAACACTACAGATAACTCTCTTCAGAGGTGCCAGATAGAACAAAAATTCCACAGATATTTTATTTCTCTCTATACATCTCATTATGCCTAGGAAAGGAGGACAGAACTCTCTTAAAAATGATAATTTTTGAGTGAAATTTCTACAGACTATCAGAAAATAATTGCTTCAGGCTGTTTGCAAGTAATGGAAGATATGAATATCTTCACGTGTCAGGAGAGTATGGACTTGAGATGGCCCTGAACATCTGGCAGAAATCTGTCAGGCTCCCTCTTCCCTTTGCAAAGCACTTGTTTTAGAGCTGTCCAGGTCCTCTCACTGTTACAGTAAGAACTGTTGGAAGTCCCAAGCCTTTCTCAGCCACTTCACTTGACCCTCTAGCCTTGTTTACATGTTTTTTTTGTTGGTCCCTATCAGAAAGTTTTAAGGTTCTCTTTGTATCAACTAGTAAGTCAAGCAGAAGGAAATCGTGCTCAAATGTATAGATGTGTTTCTGAGTTGTCATATTTATTCCTTTCATAATGAGTGCAGAGATAGAGGTACTTTGGGGACATAGTTCATCAGATTGACTTTTAACAACTTCATGAGCATGAAAAGATTTCTGCTACAATAGCACTGTCTGTAAAGGAAATCTTGAGCACCTAGCTCAGACACAGAGACAGTCCTGAAGATTTGACAGGCCTGAAGATGTCTAAGTCAGACATCATGTAACTAATCAAGACTATGAAGCTAAAAGCTTTGAAGCTATTGGTCAGTCTGTGCTCTCAGGAATTCAGGATTTCAGACATGATTTGAAACAGAACATGTTCCTTGGAAAGTATATGGGTTCAAGATGTAGGGGAGAATTTAAATTTTTTCTGCTTGTTCTTCAATGTAGGAGAATTTTTTAAACTTACTCAGGAAAAACAACAATAAAATGGGAACTTTGTAACCCCCTAGTATTTGTTCTTTTTAAAGAAATTCTTTAGTTTCCTTTATTTTGTAGCATATTTAGATCCTTTTTATAGAAATTGAAATTTTGAAAATGGTCAATCCTCATAGAAAAAAATCTATGATTTTGTGTTGGTACTATTGGTTTGCATCACAGTCATGACAGAAAGTGAAGTCTCTCATGATATCACTGCTTTTTATTACAGAATGTCAAGGATTCACAGTCCTGGGAATTCTAGACTTAAATTCTCCCCTTTCCCCTGGGAACTAAGAAATAGTCAGATATTTATCTACATTGTTCCTCATAATTTGCCAGTTTATTAAATGAACATAAATCCCTGCTTTCTAGATTAAGTATTCTGAATGTGACAAGCAACAATTAGAATTTAACGATTTTCTTTACTTTTGAGATATTCTGGGTGCTCCCCATGAGGAGTGAACCATACAGACAGCCATACTCTTGAGTGAAGTATGAGTATCCTGTTGTCTTCAGGATCTCCCAAGATCTCAGGAAAGGATGCCACTTCCTTATAGAAGATTTTTGCTGGAAGTCTGTTCACTTTAGGAAGTAGAGTCCTGATCCAAACCCCTCTGAAGTCAATTGAAAAAGACTCCCATTGACTTTAGTGGGCTCTGGGTCATGCCCTAAGTCCAATCTCTTCATTAATGCAGGTTTAATAATAAGATGTCTTTCCAGTATTCTTAAGTACCTAAGTCCCCAACAATTTCATCTGAACAAATCCACTTAAAATTGCAGTCCCCTGGAATATGAAGTGTGAAGCCAAGGTCTTTTTCAGTGACAAGAAACCTTTAGCTGGGGGCATTTTCAGTTCCTAGCTGTATTCAGTCCCACCAGTTCAGTCAAAACCTTAGGGATCCTAATGAGAAAACAGCAAGAACAAGCGAAGACAAAGAAATTTTGTTCAGTGCATGATTCTGAAACACAGAGGAGGGTCTGATTTGGTCAATGAACACATGCATGATGATGCTTTTGGAAAGATCAACATAGATCCTGATTACACAGGACATATTAAAAGATACAACACAGTTAACTATATAAGGTTTTTAGCTGCATTTTTAAACAGAGGTGAGATACAAGGTTTCCCAAAGTATCTTCTCAGTTTGCACAACAAAGGACAATCAGTTCATAAATCAAGTGGCAGAAAGATATTAACATTACAAATATTAATAGCACACATACAAGTTCTTGGAACTTGTAAATGTGAACTGTAAATGTTCAAACCTTGACAGACAGACAGTAAATGGATAGCTCTCTCAGTGAAGAAATTTTTCTAAAGCTGCCCTTGTGCAACTGGAGGCCATATCCTCTTGTCCTGTTGCTTGTTAACCTTTCAGGTAGTTGTAGAGAGTGAGAAGGTTTTCCCTCAGCCTACTTTTTTTTTCAGAGCTAAACAATGCCAGTTCCCTCAGCCAGTCATCAGAAGACTTGTGCTCTAGACCCTTCACTGGCTCTGTTGCCCTTCTCTAGACACTTTCCAGCCCCTCAATGTCCTTCTTGTAGTGCGGGACCCACAACAGAATACAGTATTTGAGATTTGTCCCCACCAGTGTGAGTACAGGAGGATGATTCCCTCCCTAGTCTTGCTGGCCACACTAATGCTTATCCAAGACAGGATGCTGTTGGCCTTCTAGGTCAGCTGGGCACACAGTTGGCTCATATTCAGACAGCTGTCAAACAGAACCCTAGGTCCTTTTCCACCAGGCAGTTTCCATCCACTCTTCTCCAAGCCTGTAACATTGCAGGGGTTATTGTGACTCAAGTACAGGACCCAGTACTTGGCCTTGTTTGATCTATAGTGTTATTAAATCAGATATAATAATGTCTGTGTTATGATCAGTTTTATATAAACCAAAAATCTGAAACAAACATAGTTTGTGATTAGTTTGTTTAAAATTTGTATTTCTGATAAAACACTGGACAGACATTCCAGAAGATATCTAGCATTATCCATTGCTCAAATTTTATTAAACTGACATTAGTACTACTTATTATTTTACCTTGGTTATTGTTACTGACAAGAATGGCTCAAAAATTAAAGCATTTTCTTTTTTTAAGTTGTTTACTGATTACTAATAGCTCCACTAATTGTGCTCAGAGAAAAATTAAAATCAATTTCAGTTTACCGTAATTTCAACAGGATTTACTATGAACAGATCAGCAAATTCACTGATCTATAAATGTTTGCAGACATGTCACCATCCTCCCAGTACGTCAGTGAAACAGATCAATGCAAGCTGGTCTGAGCTGAAGAGGAACTGGTTTTGTTTTCACTTTTACTTCTGTTATTTTACCAGAAACATTTCTGCAATACTGCTTCACCACTCAGATTTATTTTAAGCCACTTGAAAACCTCCTATAAGTTTTATACTAATTAATTTTAGAGATAAAGGAAGCGAGTCTTAAATTTCTACATCAAAATATGCCAGTTTCCCAGAGGAATATATTTATTTTGGACATGGATATGTAGAAGTTTTCTCATCCAAGGTGTCTTCCAAAGCACAGAGAAACCTCTGTTTTGGATCAATGGTATGAATCACCTCAGACTCATGTATTTCCTTCCAAAACATTTAGATATTATAATAAAATAAAAATCACATTATTATGTTGCTGTAAAATAGACTTAGGTCATTTCACAAATCTTTCCAACTTATGGGAAAGGAAAATTTGCCTTACTCTACAGTATATTTTTAATCACATCTAAAACTCACAGTCATGAGTGACAGCAAGGAACACCTGTTTTGAGATAAAGATCTGTGACATTTATTTCTTCTCTTTCATCTAAGAAGTTCTGGTCAGATACTCTGCTTCAGCTTAGAATGTAGTCACACAAAAGTTAACCCAATTGCAAGCCCGTTGAACAAATGAAAGTCTGTTTTCAGTTTTGACTTAATATCTTATTCCATCCCTTCATTCTTGGTTAAATTGATATCTAGTCAGTACTGTTTAATTCAAACTATAGTCTCTTAAACTTGTTGGATAAAATGAAAGCCTCTCACCACCTGGATCAGGTGAAAAACAAGAAGAAAATTAATGCAATTTATATGCTGTTGGCTAGAGTCAATATAGAGAAAATAAAGTTTTATATCTATTTGTTTAAATAAAAGGCATTAATTTGCTTTGATGTGGTTTTCAGTGTATCCAAGGATGTCCACCTATTTTCCAGATGAAAGGTATGGCTATAACCACCAAGATCAATAGACATCAAAGGTCTTTAAGCAAGGTTTAGCAACTACTTGCTCGAGGCATGTGTAGCTTGACTACTAAAATTAGCCTGGGACATTAGATTATAAATAACATCTTGTTCTGTGGCTCCCATTTTATTTAACTAAACAATTGTTAAATCCCTGCCCTTAGATCCTCACGGTGACACTGACTGAAATTCAAACCCTGTAAGCTGTCTGGGATGTACAGTTCATAGAAAATGTCCCAAACTGATTTTCAGAGAGAAAGAAAAAGTATTAGTGAAGATAAAATGCTTTACTGGAGAGGATTTCACAGCACAGTGCTGTAGAGAGAAAAATTATTTCTTGCCTCTACTATATCTACTGCAAGGAACGCAAAGTGTGCAGGAGGACACTCAAGCATGCTCATCAGGGGGAAAAGTTAATGCCATCAGGACATCTGATAGATTGTTTAAGCTAGTTTCAAGTCAATAATTAGACAAAAGTATTTGTATATTAAACTCCTGATTGTTTTCAGAAGTTCTTAGTCTTTTCATTATACACCTGAGGCAGAAATTTCAGATCAGTCTATAATGTTCCCTAGAGATATTGATAAATAAGCCCACAATGAATTCACAAGACAGTTTTGTCAATAGAAATCCTTGTAAGCAGACAAGTTTAATTCTTACAGTGAATGGCAATTGCTATCATGCATGTAACACTCTAGTCTGTAATTTAGTTTTTAGAATAAAAGAGGTTAGTAGACTTAATTACATTGCATATCATTAGAAATAAGCTCCTACTGACTTGCTCTGTCAGTAGATTGGGTGGGATTTTACTTTCTCGCCTTCTATCCCCCTGCTATTATTAAATCCAAGTAAGAATTTTTTTAATTAATTTCAGAAGCACTAAAAAGTGTCTGCAGCTATCCTCGTGCGTGTACCAATGTGCCATGTGTACCTGCATAGACAAGAGATAACTAGTATCATTTTTGGCCATGCAAATAAGGACTATATCAGTAACTGTATTGCAAAATCTGCACTTAGAGCAAAGTAATGATTTTGAAACATTTACTTGAAAGGAGGACAATATACATTCATTCAAGTGCTAGCCAGGCAGTATTCCTGCTGTATATACACTGCAACCCAGCAAGTACCCAGTCCCTGTATGAATGTAGCAAGGCTTCAGAAATGAAACCAACTATCAGTAATTTTTATTATTCTTATTTTCACAATGGACATTCTGTGAAATAGAAAGGAGGCTTATTTTCTCCAGAGAACTCGAGAACCAGGAGTCTTATTAATCAAATGCATTCTTCTTTTTTTTTTTTTTTTTTTAATTAAAAGAGGCGAGAGAGTGCATGCTTGTTCTTATATCCCTTATTCACCATCTCATTTCCGAATTCATCCTCAGGCAAGCACATTTGGTAGATTAGGCCTCCACTAGAAAAAAATCATGCTCATATTTTTTCTTTCTTTAGAAACCATCAAAACTGAAGCATACCCTGAAAAATTTGAAAATAAAACAGCCCCCTTTTACCTACATACAAATGTAATCTTCATTAAAACTTAATGAAAAACAGAAGAAAAAGCAATAACACAATATCAAGGGACAGGTAGATGAGAAGGAAACATTCACCCTGAGATATTTAATATTTTAATTGGTTATCTGGAATAAATAAGAAGCTGCATTTATAAGTCTGGTTCTAACCTTATTAAAGTCAGTGGCAAAAAGCCCAGTGAGTTCATTGGGGCCAAGATGAAGCTCTAATTGAATTAGGAACTGACTTCAGATAAAATATGTTATGTTCTTCCCTCATCTTCCCTTTTTAGCAGAAAGAAATAAAGATTTATTGAAATCTGTCACAGAGGCAGGTAATTGAGTTTGTTTTGACCTGGGTCAAAAGAAGTAAGTACTCATGAGTAAAGTAACTTTGACTATGAATTAACTGAAATAAAAATGTTGAGTACTGAACTTTCTGATAGAAACTGACTGCCCTACTGAATTTTCTACAACCTGTCCTGCACTAAAATCTGAGATGTCTAAACATCTTGCTGATAAGGTATTTCTATTTAAACACAATAAATATTAAACCTTTCTCTGGATTTTAAACAAACAGACCAAGCCCAAAACCAAACCAAACCAAACCAAAAAAGCACCAAAAAAACCCAAAAAACCTCAGAAGCAGGAGCTTCCAAATTCTACTGGAGTAGCGTAACTGAAACATGGAAAGACAGATGCAATATCAGAGCCTCCCTTCAACTGGAAGGTTACCTAAAGCTGTGAAATAATTCTAAAACTAATCACCTGTAAATGCAAGTCTCTAGGTGTTCTTGCATAGATCTCTAAGTAGCCTTGTGAGAAGTGTTCATTTTCTATTTTTAAACAACCCTTCATTAGGACGAGTGGGAAACTGAAGGGAGAGGACTAAGGAAGAGTCTAACTCATTGGCCCAGTGTTTAGAGAACATTTTCTTTTATGTGGGAGACTAAGCTTGAAACCTCGCAGATCAGGTTCAGGAGAGATCAATTCTACTTCATTAAAACTAATGCAGATGATCAATCACCCAGTAAAAAATTGGAAGAATGTCAGACAGCTTGAATCTGCCTTTTGATTGCAGCAAATGAAGTACTTTTACAGAGAAGGGACCTTATTTACACTGCTTTAGTTTCTGATGTACAATGGAGTTAAGGAGTCCAACAAACCTATAGAAGTTTTTCAGAGAAGGTTGTTTCCTTCCCTTCTGTCCCTTCGGTGGCACAAACTTGGTGAAATGCCAAGTACCCCTCATTCCCTTTGGCTCCTGCTGTGTTGCAAGTCCAACCCATCCAAGATCTTCTTGAATCAAGATTCAGCTTTGAAACATTAAGTGCCTTTGACTACCAGCTTTTAACATTGACTAAGAGTGATTCAAAGACATAAAAGCCAGTAAGACAACACAAATAAAATGAGTGTTGAGTTTCTCTAGTCATGCTCTGGTAGTACAGATGTTTTCTAAGCATCATGACATGTTAGCTGCATCTTTTCCCCCCCCAGAATAAAACACCAGCAGCATCTTCAGAAAGTGAACTGTTAAATCTTTTTAATTTATGTTCATCATCAACTTTTAATGCCATACAGGAAATATTTTGGAAATGGATTAAAGGCTTCCTTTGTATTTCTCTGTCCTTCTTCTTTGTGCGATATCAGTCCAAATACTTGCAGCATGAGCTTGGGCACATTGCAGTTTTCTGATGACTGCCTGTTGCTGTCTGGGGACATGCAGGCTCTTGTTTTCATAATGGAGTATCCACGTACCTGGGAGATAGGCATACTAAGTGATGGAAAGCATATGTCACTATATGCACCTCATTTTAACAAAGTAGTCTCCATTAAACTCTGCTATATGCATGACTGGGAGGAGGGGAGAGGTTCATGACTTTTGTTCAAACTTGAGCTTCCTGCAATTTTTTAATTTAGAATGTACTTCCTGTTGAAAACAGCAAAGGCAAAATGCTGTAATAGTCTCGTATCATGTTTATTGGATTTATGAGTTTTATGAAACTTCAATAACAAACTTGGTGGAGGCTTAGCAAAAGCATCAGCATTACTTGTTATGATTGAAAGCCTGTATCAGCACAGAATTCTCCCCAAACAATACATCACCCAAGCAGCAGATGCAGAGATAAGCATTATTATTATCATGAAAGAAAAAAAAAAAAAGGATTATGCTTTTGCTGCCCCTTTTCCCTTCACAAAGATTGTTATCATTTTAGACATTAGCATATGAAAAAGGAGAAATTGAAGCTCCTCAGAAATAACTCTGCATTGCCTTTTAAATAAAAGGTCCTTTTCCAGGGTTCTGTGGGTTAGGTCCTCAAATGTGACCTTACATTACATCATCTCATTTTTGCCCATTTTTCAAACAATGTGCTATGATTACATTACTGGCTAGATGCCACAGATATGCAATGTTTGCTAGGCTCAACAGGAGTTCCACAGCATAGTTCTGAATGTTTCTAAATGTTCTATAACATACATAGAGTACAAGAAAGTTTTGGAACTGACTGGCTAACCAAAAGTATTTAGAAATGTAGAGAGCTTATAATTCCTAGAACTAGATGAAGCAAACATAACTAAAAAGATAGTAGCCAATACCTGATCAATGTCTGAAAACAAACCCCATAAACTCATTGGAGTATTTGCAAATTGTCCAAAAGGAGCAAAAGTGTCTCCACTCCATGTTATACTGTAAATTAATTTTATTTACAAGCATACAATTATTTATTTACTTACCGTTGTTGGGTTTGGGCTGTTTTTTGTCTTAGAAACTTCCTTTGCTTTTCACCTCTCTTGTATTACTTTGAAACTGAGGATAATGGCTGTATTCACACAGCAAAACTGCAATCATGGCATAAACCTAGGTAGTTGGAACATTAGGTTTTGTTTCTTCTCTAACAGTAGAGGTATCCATGTGGCTATGGTGCTCAGATTGTTCTTCACATTGAGAAAATATATTAGCAATCTTCAGATTCAAAGATTTTCTTCATTCTTCTGACACAGCTTGGAGAGCTTTAAAGTGTTAATTAATGTCTGGGGGTAAGGGGGGGAGGGTAGGATACAAAAATTTAGAGTCTCAGATCTTCGTGCTCAAGCCAAATGTCATTTGAGTCATGGCATTCTACAAGAAATACTTCAGGTAGGTATTTTTCAATGAACATGTCTCAAGAAAACCAGAGTAATAGATTGCATTTTAAATTAAATTAGCCTCGCTGGTGACTGCTGAAATATAGACAGATACAGATGATACATAGTTAAGGCCTAACTAGACCAAGTTCTTTGTCACCCACTAACTTCTATTATTACCATAATAGCTGGAAGTGGTTTTTGCAGTGCTAACAAAAATGACGACAGGTCTGCCATGAAGAGCATTGCCTCTGAATAATCATCCATTTAGTGTCATCAGCAACAGACTGCATGACAAGATCCCAATTCAAGAACTAGACAAGACCCTCAGTAAGAAAGAAGTTTCCTAGTGACTTCATTGGGTATTTCTCCTTTGGTATGTAGCAACTTGAAAACATATACCTTACAGGAAGGAAACCAAAGGGAGATGTTAAGTTTTGCAGTACTTCAGGGTAGTATTTATTAGGTTCAGAATTGCATGCCATGCTTCTAAACGCTTTCACTACCATGATCTACTCTGTTGCTTCTTAAAGATTGCAGTGTATGCTTCTGATTTAACTGTTTTGTCAACATGCACAGATTTTACAGAAAGATGCTTGTGCAAATGTGTCTGACTAATTCTGAGATAGGAGAAATATTTTCTCAAAACATTAAGAAAGTTCCTAAGTGTTTACTTGCTTTTTTCCATATACGCCAAACAGATGTGTGTTTAAAACTTTATGCTATATAAAGTTTATGTCACTGTTGAGATCTCCATAACAGTTTACGCCTGTTGAGATTTCTGTCTTTTGATCAAAGCCAACTGAATAATAAAATCTTAGGGAACTAAAATCATGCGGAGCTTCCAGAGCACTTTTCTGGTTTTATGCATCTTGGATCTAATAATTTTCCAGCAGCACACTAAGTGATTCAGCTAAAATGTGATAGCCTTTTTTAAAAAAGCTGTGTATTATATGTTATCACAGCAAGTATTTTTTCCTTTTGAGTCCCCACCAAGATAAGCTACTGAATCGCAAAAGTGTTCATTCAATAGACATTTACAGAGTACAAAGTTAGTATTATAAAAAGGTGAGGAGGTGTAAAACTAAGAATTCTAAATGAACTTAAGGAGAAGAATCACAGATCTGAAAACTGTAGTATATAAAATAATAATGTCACATTATCTTTGCTCTCTTCTGCTGTGAACTGATATTTTTCCATGTTAATATTACTCTCTTTTTCAATCACCAGTGTGTTGGTGATATTAAAAAAAAAAGGTGATGCCATATTCCTATTATTTCTAATAGATTAAGATTTATGTTATTACTAGATAACTAACACTCTATATTTACCCTGATTAGTGTAGATTTTGCATCAACACACTAAAAACTAACAAGATTCTTCATGTCACTAAAGTTACTCTCAAATGAAAGCATAAGTCTTGGGGCCTGGATCTTTGCCCTATAATTTAGATAACAGTTGAAAAAAACCCTCCTGCAAGCAAATTTATAACGTATTGTTTCATTACTAGAGATGTGCCAGATATGCTCAGAATATAGAATTATAGAATAATAGAATAGTAGGGGTTGGAAGGGACCTCTGGAGATCATGGCATCCAATCCTCCTGCCAGTGCAGGAACACCCAGGGCAGGCCACACAGGAACAGTTCCAGGTGGGGCTGGAAAGTCTCTAGAGAAGACTCTACCACCTCTCCAGGCAGCCTGTTCCAGGCTCTGTAACTCTCACAATGAAGAAATTTTTCCTCATGTTAAAGTGGAACTTCCTGTGTTTTGGCTTGCTACCATTACCTCTTGCCCTATCACAGGGCACAACTGAAAAGGGACTGTCCCCTTCTACTTGACAGCTCCCCTTCAGAGATTTGTAAACATGAATAAGATCCCATCTGAGTCTTCTCTTTTGCAGGCTAAACAGCTTCAGGTCTCTTAGCCTTTCAAACAAAACCACCCAGTAAGTGTTTTTGACAACAAAACAGTCAATAGAAAAGTAAAAAAGTTGGAAAGGGATTAAAAAATTCTCTCATTTCTCAAGGAAAATGCAGAGGTGTGGCTCCCCCCCCCCAAAAAAAAAAAAAAAAAAGAAGAATTCTTCCTGGACAGAAAAAATTAGTTGTATTTAAAATGTCTGTCCCAATGTAGAGAATATCAGCCCCTTGTTACAGATTTTTGAATAATTGAATTATCATTTTAAACGGCTTTACACATATAAAACTGCTCACATTCCTAGCTGAATTCCATTTTATGATAACAAGAAATTTGTTACATAAATGAGGGTTATGATTAGGTTTGCATAATAACCAACTGTTCAGCTGTTAGTCTCATAACTCTTAAAGAAATTATTGCTGTGCTGGTCATTGGGAATTTATGCTTACTTTAGATTTCTGTCATATTTTTTCATTATTTTATTTTCTTTTCCAACTTACATGGGTCAGTTAAGTATAGAACACTAAGTCCACTTTGAATCACTGATTTGTCAAACAAAGGACAGAGCATATTTTCACTGATGTTGAAAATTCCTCTAGTACTGAGCAAGAAGAGAGGAAAGAAGTTCTCCTTCCCCAATGTAAATTATATTTTTTACTCATTAAAGACCATGAAAGCCATTCGCTTTCAACAAACTGATTTTTCCCAGTTAAAGTTTTCACTGCTCAGAAGAAAGCAGAATCTAGAAGGATGATGTGCATAAAGCATGAATCAGGCCCTACAGTTTTATTAGCAAAACCTCTGATGGAAGTTATCTTCATTTACTGATACACTTGATGCAGCTGAATGGTTCATTTAACCAGACACACTGTATATATGCTCTGTGCAAAAATGCTCAATTTTCCATTTATTTATTTATTTATTTAAACAACAGCTGCAGCAATTGCCATGGATGCCTTTCACATCCAACTAAATTAAACACCAAGGAATCACTTTCCAATGAACCCATCATTTTAGAAATAGTGAAGTCTGTTTACTATGTGTCTCATTGGAACTGAGGAGGACAGACTGAAGAATCACAAACTTGAAAGGTCTAACTAGCTAGATATTGCAGAGCTGTCCACCTCATGTGGCATCTCAAGACTGCTCCTGTATGCTCAGTAAGTCCTTGTCTGCCTACATTTATGCCAGCAGCTGTTGAATCCTTCCAGAGCCCTGAACAGAATCGGTACTCACAGTTCTGGTATCTGTCTCCTTGGCATAAAGAAGGATTGCACTTCAGTCTTCTCTTATTTGAGAATGAAGAGATGCAATGCTGCCGCATGGTCTTGGTCAGGCCTGTTACTTTGCTAATGAAATGGGAGCAATCTTGTTCTTTCTGATTTTCATCACATGCTTCTTAGATTGTCTCTCTACTCCTAGTCATGGTTTCTTGCTTGAAGGGGATGGCAGCTTCCCTTTTGTCCCATAGGGAACTTGTTGGGAGATCGTGGATCAGCATGACTCCTTTTCCTGGGAAAGAAAATGGAGGGAAGCAGCAAATCCTGCTTCTCCTGGCAATTGATGTTCTTACCTTGCTGATAACAGATCTGCCACACCACTGGCAGATGTTTGTCAGGTTGCACAGCTCAAGTGTGTCTTTATACACAGGGGGAGCAGGATTTACATTGTGTGGAGAGACATGCTAATATAAATACAGCATAGGGGAAAACATAGAAGCTCTTGAGACAAAACTTGGTTTGGCAGTGGTGCAGGTATCACTGAGAGAAGAAAAGGGGTGGAAGTGAGTTTCTTTTTGTGGGGAGCAGGCATGCCAACACAGAGGTAGACAGCCTAGACAACACAGATGCACAGTCATTAAAATACAAACCAGTATCCCTTATAAGCCCATACTCCAGTCCTTTGCAATGCACCTTCATAGCTTTTGTTGTGCTACATAAATTAAAGGTAATTAGGATATGTGGCTTTCACATGATTTCATTTTGCTTTTTATAGGCAAGGTAAGATTAAGATGTCTCTGAAGTGATACATGGGAAGTACTCAGGTGGGTCGAAGGGTTACATAAGGTCAGTGAGCTGAGAGGATTTCAACATTTTCAGTGAACTTGGAGGAGAGAACAAAACTAAATGCACTGTGGACAGAAAAGAAAGACAGCAGTGATAAAGATGTCAAATAATCATCAAAGAGTAAAGAGAGATGATGCTAAGTTAATGATGAGGAAGAGAAGACAAGACATGAATCCAAGACTTCATATCAAATGTTGAGCCAGGATTGAGGAGATAAAAGACTTCCAGATCAGATACAGCCTTCTGTGTTAAATAGAGTTTTGAATGGTGCAGTTTCATTCTTTGTGTCACTTAGCTCTTCAGCTGTGCTCCCTCAGCTGGAACAGCTTTATGGTAGCAGGGAGATTGCACATAAAATACAAGATGAGAAAACACAAAAGAACAGCTTCTTGTTTGCAGGACAACCCTTGTTTGGGTTGGATATGGACAGTAAATTTTTATTTGGTTGCTAAGGAATTTTTCTGTCCTAAATATGTCTGTAAATTTTTCAAAAGATATGAGCAATAATCCTTCATACCCTTCTTCTAATTAACATCCTATTCTCTATTTCTTTTTCTTTTTCTTTTCTTTCTTTTTTTTTTTTCTTTTCTTTTCTCTTCTTTTCTTTTTCTTTTTCTTTTGAGCAGGAAGCCTTTTTACTTTCTCTTATTGCATCCCATTGGTTACATTATTGCTAGGTTCAAGAGAATACCTCCAGCATAAAAATGGAGAAAAATAGAAGGTTAAGGTACTAACATTTCTTATATATTAAAAAATAATGCACTGTTTGTGCTGACTACATACAGAATATATAATAACTTAATTTTAAATATTTCAGTTATAATATTTGAATGGGTTTTTAATTTATTTGTGTTTATTTTTAAAAGATATTTTTATAATTTGACACTGTTCACAGAATACATATATTTTGTCTCTTAGAGTTGTGTTTTTCTTTAAAGTTATACCTAGTTATTAGACAACATGTTTCTAAAGGAGTTTCCAAGACCAAGTAAGCATCACCTTTCTTACTGTTTTTTACCTGCTGTATTTACACAGGTTTTTATGTTTCCTACTTATTTTCCCTAATGCAGTTAAGTTTTTTTAAGAAAACAAGGATGCACATGAGACATAATTATTAATGTCCACGTTTTCTAGAGTTAACTTCTCTCAGTCAACACTTCACTGGAAAAATCATGGAATGGATTTCACTGTGTGCTTGTCTAGGAGGGACTAGAACAACTCTACGTTTCAGTGAGATTCAGGCACTTTATTATATAGAAATTTTAAAATCCAAGGCTTTAGCATTTTTCTAGGTGACCAATAGAATCATTCAAAGCTAAATTCACAGAATTAGATTTCTCCTTATATATTTATTTATACACTATCTCCATTAACAGGTATTTATAAATACACATCATTTTGTGTCCATGTATATGTGTTTCTTGCAGCAGGTTTTTCATTCTTCCTCGATTTTATAATGGATGCATGGATGCATCCATTTTAAGCATGGAAGTGGGAAAAATCTTAATATACTTAAGAAAGGATCATGAGAAAGATAAAGAACTTGGAAAGATAAAGAACAAACAGTAATAACATATATGAATAGGGAAAGAGGTTCTGATCTGGAAATGAACTACTACTGCATGCTAAATATCCATGTAACTGAGAGATGACTCAGTGGCTGTCAATGACTGCAGAGGACAGAGGACTGGTTGTTGTGCCCAATACATGATAACAAAAAAATAAAAAAAATCAAGCTAAAATCAAATTATGGGAAATACATTGCAAATATAGAGTACAAAAGAGAAGGCAAATACCTGAAACCCTTCTTCTCATGTCAATCCTAAGTCACATTTGTAGAAGTTGTTATGTAAAAATCAGATTTCCTGCATTTTTAGTTATGTAAACAATGTACTATATATTTAAATAGCTAATATAGATAATACTTTTTTTTTTTTTTTAATGTCAGTCTTTCAAGTTTTCTATTTTCCCATCTATTCAATCCATAGAATTCTTCCTGCTTTTTCAATAAAACTAGCAAAATTTTTATACAGAAAAACCTAAAGAGCATGAATGACACAATATGTGTAAGAAGGAACTGTAGCTCATTTTAAAATAGGATTTGGAAGATAACATTTTAGGTAGGTAATGAAACTATGACTGTTACCTCTTAACTGAGGAAGGTTTCAACCTGAAATAATTATGGCTCTTCAACCTACAATAATTCCTTAATAACTTAACCTCTCAGGTTTGATTTAAAGTTGGTTACTAATGTTTATAGCTTGAACTGTGAATATCACTTTCTCTTGAATAAGGAAGTGTTTTATCTCTGTATCACTGAAATTGGAGCCCACCCATAACATTTGTATAACTGATAAAAATCTGCTACACTGAAGCAAACTTCCTAATAATTGCCATGGAAGTAAATTAGTTAAGAGTACAGAGTTGAAAACAAAGGTTATCACAAACCTTTTAACTGAAATTAAGTGATTAATTTTATGTATTATGGTTTCATTTAAATATTTAAAAAAATGTATTTTGCATTTCAATAATGAGGGATGAGAGAAAGCTGATTTTCTGATGTATTTGGGTTTCAAGGTCCTAGCAGCTATGTTTTGAGCTTATTATTCCAAATTACACAAGATTTGTAAACTTGATTAAAGAAAACATTGTCATTAAACTCAAGGTAAGAAATTATTATACATTGTTTTATGTATCTTTATATAAAAAGTTACATGTAGCAAGCATATGACACAGAAATGGAACAGTAACAGCAATAATTGTGAATGCATGCTTTTTACAATGTATCTAATAAAGGGATTTTTTGCCAACTCAAATATTCAGTAACATACATGCAGATTATTTTCTCAATGTCAAATTCAGTCATATTGCTAGATGCTTATCCAACAAACATTTCTATTGAAGTGATTATGAATGGCTAAATACCTGATTTCAATAAATTGTTCCTGAATTTGGAAATTTAACTTGCAACAAAAAGAGGAGAGAAAAAGAAAAAGAGAAATGACTAATAAGCATAATAACCAAAGTCTTATTGCCTTCTAGTAATTTTACTCAACACTGCTGAATTTTGTCATGATATGAGAATAGCTGGTCAGAGAGTCCATAAAACCTCTAGCTGGTGTTTCCAGGGACGATAGTTTCACCTTTCATTGTAGCATGTTCAAAATCACCCAGGAGCGCACTATTCTCAAGCAGTCTATATAATGAAAACAATGTACATACAACAAAAGTTCAATGTAAATCTTCTTCTATGTATCACACAAGATACGAGCAAATAACAGACAAAAACATATCAACTGAAATAAAACTAAGGTTAAAAAACAAAACCAAAACATACACACACACAAAACCCACAAAAAAAACAACCAAACAAAAAAACCTCCACAAACAAACAACAACAAAACCAAACCAACAAACAAAACCCCCACAAACAAACAACAACAAAAAAAACCCAACAAACAAAAAACCCAAGCAAACAAACAAAAACAACAAAAAAATCTAAAACAAACCAAAAAAAACCCAAACCAAACCCCCCAAAAATACTGTCCTAGTTAGGAGCTAATTTCTTCTTCAAGTTTGCAGCAAATCTCCAAATGTATTTATAAACTAAGGAGCACTTAGTGGCCAAGAACTAAAATGTGATTGTGCAATGGGAATATTTTGCTATGGAAGTAAAACATGTCTGTACTTCTTGGATTTGTATAAAGCCAATGAAATTAAATTAGAAACAAGTTCACTCTCTTTCAAACAGATGAAATAATTCACTATAGATTTTTCCATTCAGAGTTTGCATGACTGCATGAATAGTTGTCTGAAAGCAAAAAAAAGTTAAAATAGATTTTATGAGAAAAAAACACAGGAAAATATTTACCTATGCTGTCTAGAAACAACCAAAAAAATTATTATTCCCCAGTAAAATTGCTGTATACATATATACACACATGTAAACATGTATTACACATAGCTGTATTTATATATATACACATATATAAATTGACAAACTATGAGCTATCTAGAACTTCGTTATAAATATCTGAGATTATGTTTATTGAGAGTAAGTGTTGATAACAAAATTAAAAACCTAGGAAAAGAGTCAGAAAAGGTTTAATTTGCTAACGTTAACATTAGTGCTACAGAATCTCTAAATTTAACAGTACTACAACATACCCTTCCCCCAACATCTCTCAAGGCTGAATGAATAAAATGAACTGAAAACAGATAATTCCACATTGGTTAGATTGTGAAGTTTTGCATACTGTTTCACATGCTGGGCCTCTAAATTTTATTTTCATAAATAAATAATAATAAAAAGCAATGAACAACAAAATGAAACACCAGAGACATGCAAATTATCTGTCTTTATAGTGTGTTTGGAATAAAGATTATTATTAGCTAGGGGATGATTACAGAGCTGTCAAGAGTAAGGAATTAATAGATTTTCCTTAGTTTACAATGCTAAAGTGGTCATCTGTCTTTCAGTTTTCTCAGTATTCAAACCTGTCTCTCCCCATAGAAGGCAACATGTAACTTGAGAACTAACATGCATTTTTGCAATATAACAAATAAAACGGGAAGCAACAGATGGTTCAATTGATGTATAGTCATGTTTACTTACCTCAGGTTTCTCTCTTAGACCCTAGTTGTGTTGTACTCAGACTCATGTTTGCTTAGAGACCCAATGAGGCAGAACCTGGAATGTTATGGCTATTTCATTCAAAATAATAATGTTTGCATAGAAAAAAAGAAATATATGCATATAGATACTTAATAAACAGTACACCATGATAATATGATCAATATTCATGAAGTGATTTACACTGGCATGCAATTAGATTAAAATAATTAAATAACTTTTGAAAGGGACAGAAATGCCTTAATGTGCAAAGAAAATATGGAGGGCATGTAAACAGTCACAAGTGCATAAATAATGCATGCAAGAGAAAACAAATATATATAAAGTTTCTATGTTCTTTTTCAAATAAATTGTTCAAGTTTCTGCTTTTCTTTTTCTTTTACTTGTAAACATTTAATCAGTCATATTTACAGTCATTCAAAGTCCAATAAACAGTAGAATATATCTTTTATTAAAAATATGCTTGCCTTCTCTATTAAATAGTTTCTTTTTTTTACTACATTCTTATATATAAATATATGAATATTCTCTTTTCACTATCCTGTCTCATATTCTAATCAATATATATATGTTAATATGATAAGCCAAGATACTGTGATTAATAATGGAACAGATGCAGTAAAGTTTTGCAAATATTGTCTTTCATTATATAAAAGATAACATTTCATAAGAAATTGGGTTTCCTTACCCCAGGGTTGTATTTCTTGTTATTGTTCCATGCATCAATCAAAGTGGATATATGTATTTTATATTTACTGATGTATTGATTTAGAATGTTAAACCCAGTGGATGATATTCAAGGCCACCTCGGTTACAAGAAAACCACATGAATGTGGCTCTTTCAAAAAGTAGATTCACACAAAAGCTTTGGTTTTTAAAAGTTGTACCTGTTCTCTGTTGACCTGTATGTGTATGTGTGTGGGTATGTGTAAAATAGTAAAAGAAAAAGAAAAATAGAAAGGTAAAACTGAGATACAGGATCCTTCAGGAAATAGGAGCAGAGATGAGAAAGACAGGAGGAGAGAGGTAATATAATGATGTGTGCTACCAGGAAACAGAAATTTAAACAATAAACAAATAAGAAAGAAAATATGTCTTTACTGAATAAAGAATGAATGTTTGTGCAATCAAGTCCTTACACAATAGTCTTCATCAAAAATCTATTGATACTGACCGCTGAACAGCTTTATCATGTCTGGACAGCCTGTGACTTGTGGTTGGTACCTCTTCAATTTCATCTATCTCACACGCATCTGCAGCATCTTGTGAGTAGCTATGCTTCATGACAAGGATATTTCTCCTGTTCATGGGCTGAATGAGTGGTTTTACAGGCTGGGGTTGTATTTCTGTCAAAACAGAAGCATCTCTTGTGCTGAGGTTACTACGGCTGCCCTTAATGCTAGACACTTGTGATCCACAGTGATGGTCATGAATGCATTTTGAAGATGATCTTCGCAGTTTATGGTAATTTTCAAAGTCATCTGCAACATCAGCAAGGTCGGCTGTATGCCCTGTCCCTCTGAGGGTGCATAACTCATAATGAGGAGGTTCAAACACCTCCTGAAACACTGTTTGATCAAAGTCTGTTTTCCTTTGGACAAATTTTTTACGAGGCTGCTTGATCTGTACTATAACAGAGATAACAATGAGGATGATCACAATGCAAGAAGTCACCCCAATTATAGTCCCACTGGTATTGGTAAGTTGGTCCAATAGGTTAGCTTTTCTTTTTTCTGTGTGACAGGAGAAAAAAAAAAAGCACAGCATTAATTGCAGTTCAAGAACAAAACCCAGCCATGATGGGTTCATAGATTACTGAGCCTAGACTACATCTGAGTTCACTTAATCAATCTCACTGACAGAAAGAAAAAAGGAAGAAATCAGGTATTTGTGAAAGCCAAATAAACAACATACAGGTCCTCTGTGTGCCTATTCACTAGCAAAGTGATTTATTCAGGGTATATTCCAAACTTAATTAGATGAAAGAATTATTTACATTTTCTAAAAAGCAACCACCATAACAAGCAGGTGGATTTAGTATCACCTCTGAACATTATTTGCCTGCTAAAGCCCCCAAGACTGTTACAGATATTCTTGTCATTATTTTCTGTCTTCCAGAAAATCTATGCAATGAGGACATTAGGACCAATGAAAGAGCAAGATTTTACAGGATTTTAGATGAAATTAATTTTTGCATTGGGAACTTTGGTCAAGTTCTAATATTTGTGAGCTGACTGGGACTGTTCACATTGTTCAATGAAAAAGCTAAATTAGGAGAAAATAGAAAAGTTATTTAAATTGAGATTTCAGAAAGGAAAAACAAAACAAGTGTGCAATTTATTTCTTTTATTTCTGACTTATTAATTGCAACATTTTAAAACACCCATAACAATCCCAAAGCTAATCCTACCTATCTTTTGCTCAGGGGCCTCTAGGAAGACAGGCCCCAAATTCAGCATTGTGAATGAAGAAAACTCAGAAAATATGCAGTAAAATAATAAAAAGAAAACCAGTTCCACCCTACTCTTTGTATAATTCTATGTGATTTGCTTTCAAATGGCTGCAGACACATGAGACAGTGACTGAGCGTTACAGAAATCCAAGCTGAAAGCATTCACATCAGTCTCTCACAGGCACAGCAAACTCAACAACTGTGGTTAAGTTTCAACACCCAGTTTAGCGTAATTTTTCCTGTCAACTTAAAACATATCAAAGTTCTCAATAAAAAGCTTTTGAAATGAGTTATTGGTATGGAAACAATAATATCCATCTCTTCAGAATCTCCTAGATATCAAAAATTAACTTCTCAGTACTCCCCATTGCCTACTCTTGATGAGTCACCTGGAGTTTCTCTAACTGACTGACACAGACACGGGGAAGGAGCAGAGCTAGAAAAAGCAACACAGCAACAAACAACCTTTCTGCTGGAATCAGCAAACCTCCTTTTTCTACTCAGAAAAACAAGAGAGGATAAATGCACACTTGGCAAGTGAAAGATGAAAACCATTCTGAAAACTGAAGAGTGAGGAAGGTTTTCTGTTTTCATCTGCACTGAACAACTAGAGAACAGATAATTATTTCCCAATCATATGTTTAGTTTCTTTGAAGAATATTATGCCATGCCACAATTTTGCTCTCAAATATATTTTCATTTGTGTTTTACTCTATTGGACTGCTTGTCAGGATTTTACAGGCTTCAGCAGACTTAGGGGCTGACTGCTAATCCATCTCAATCTGAATTTTTTTCTTGATTTGTTCCTAAGTTTGGCATGTCCCCTGTTGCCAGGAACAAATCTGCACTAGCAAGGAGCAGGGGTTGGGGGGTGGGGGGATGGGGAGGGAAGTGAACTGTCTTCCTAGTCTGCAGTGTAAATTAGTGAATCTGTTTTCTTTGAAGATAACACAGATGCTGATTTGGTCTTTCTGTGCTTATTTCTTGCTCTTCATTTTCACTTTATTATAGGTAGATGATTGCTTTCCTACGGTGTTAATTCCACTTCATCTTGTCTTTTTAGTTCACCTGGGCTATTATGGGCATGGCATGCAACTAAAAGACACCTGCTAACCATATGTGACTGCTACAAAAGTAACCATGACAAAGGAACCAAAATTTGACTTTCAATTACATTTTAGTTTGTATGGGGAACAGAGACAAAGCAATCAGAAAGCCTGACAGAAGGACATAACCATCCAGAAGGACATAAGCAGCACAAATCAACACCAAGCAAACCAAATGCAAACACTGAAAGTAAAATACATTGGGAATTTTACCTCTCTTCATTTTCTCTATTGCTGAATAACTCTTCCTGAGCTTTGACCTGTCTGGCACACATTTAACAGGAAACTAGGGATAATATGCTGTATCCCATGCAGACTAAATAACTTGATATTTCCATTTCTACACGTTACCTTTGCAGTGGTTTTCATCCCAAGGATACACACAGTTCTGGAGTCCATTGCAAACCAATGTACTATTAATACACATATTACTGTGGCAAAAGAATGTGTTGGCTTCACAAGGGGCTAAAAACAAGAGAGAAAAAGATGATAATAAGTAGTAAATCAATCAGCTCTCTGCAACAAATACATCTAGGAGTGATCATGTAATCCGTAATAGGAGAAAGGTATACAACACAGGTTCCTTGAGCATATTTAAGATTTGACATGCAGCCTTGAGAAAACCCAAGTCACAGACTGTTTATTATTCTGTGGCAGAAGGTTTTCATTTCTCTCTAAGACAGATGGAATTTCCCATAGTCTGCCAATCATGCCTGTAGCATGCTGGCCCCCCATACATTGGTGGGGGATCACTGATGTGTTATCAACAATTTTAGCCACAGATCAAAACACAACACCCTATGGGTTGCTATGAAAAAAAGGTAACTGTGTCCCTTCCAGATCCAGTGTACAGCAAATAATTTGTTCTAAATTTCATTGCTGAAACTCCAGTTTCAAAAACACTTATGTGACTCAAAGAAGATATGTACTTTAGTGCCCGTACCAACAGTGCCTGAACTTTTGTACGCAGAAAAATAAAATTATTTTCAAAATCTTTTGGTAACAAGAAAGGATACAATAAAAAAACACCCCTTTTATCACAGCTGTGAAGAAAAAATCAACAGTCTTCAGTGTCCCATGGTCTGGGAGAACCAAGCAGATCAAAACTGCAGGATGAAGACTTTGCTAAAGACCATGTACTGTTACTGTGGAGAAGCAGATTGGAAGCCATCAGGAGTTGTACCTGCTGCTAGACTGTGCTAATTACTCAAGTATTGGGACATCCTTAGGTGCTGGTGTTGTAAAGATACTATTCCAAAATTATGTAACATAGTAAAGATAAATTACTCATATTTCTTTTATTAAAACCAAGCGAGAATACCTTCATTTAGAAAAAGAGCTACAATTTTAGTAGTCAAATCTGTGTTAAATCAGCAAAAAATAACATTTTATATATATATATTTAGCTCAAACAACCCAAAAACATGACCATAATTATTTTTAAGAGAAAGTTAAAAATAACTTAAGCCTCTTAACTAATCAGAAAGGAATTGTGATGCTCATGTTATTGATAGTTAGAATTTGATCCTTCATGGCAATTTTTCTCCTCTGCAACTTTAAAAGCAGTTCCTATGACAACATATATGCATAGCACAGAGTCTGGCTAGGAACAGATGACTGCTTCAGTGGTTTGCTAACTAAGGGCAGTAAAAAGGATTTATATTGTAGAAATTAATAACTCCATATATCATGTCAAGAAATCCACTTTTCAGTAAGTGGGTTGGAAGTTGAGATGTCCATAACTGACTGTAATATCTTCTTCAGAGCAGTTATGGTCTGTTAAATGAATAGTAAATGCCTTCAGAATTTGTACACACCCCCTAATACACAACCATCCACTCAGATGTAAGAGTACATGTATACTGTATCTCAGCCAATGCAAAAGACTGATCAGCCAGACTGGTTCTGCCTACAGTTCAATATTTGGAGAAATCCCGCATAGCATCTCCTCAGCTACAGTGACCCTGGTCAGGTCTTAGGTTTGTTACAGGATGAATTTTAGTTTAAACTGGACAGAAAGAGCAGAACAACACACATCTATATTAGCAAGGGCAGTTGCTTTGAGCCACTCCTTATCTACTTTTGCTGTCATTTGAGGACAGTGAGGGCTGAGTCTGGAGGGTACTGTGTCACATCATGATGTGATGCATCATACAGGGAACCCACCAGAGGCACATTCATTTTTCTCTCAGACTATCTGCAGTCCCTCTTTCTGGGCAAGGTGAGGATCTTTCAATACTGGTTCTTTTCAACACACAGGAGGAGTCTCACTGCCTACTATAAAAAAAAAGTGAAACAGAGAGGAAGAGAATTTATGAAAGGGAAACCTAAGAAGACCTAAGTAGCCACTCATTCAAAATCCATGTTACTAAGTAGGAAGTGCACAAGAAAAGAACACTCAAGTGACAAATAGAGAAATCACAGAGAGCAACAGGGGACCAAGACAAAAAAATAGTAATTGAAGGATTGGGAAAGTTTATGCTAATAAAGCTATAAAGAAGACATAAACAACCAACACTAAAACGCCGAAAACCATGTATAGTGGCATGAAAGGCCATAAAAGTGAAGTGGTGGGGACATGCAGAAATTTCTAGGTGCCTATGACTTGCTTTTGCCACTTTAAAATCAGTCTGATTTAATCCTGAATGCAACAGCAAAGAAAGGATTAATAGTAGAACAGCCCCACTACAATAGGGAACAGTTTAAGGGAAGGAAGAACAGTTGTACAAGACAGAAATAAATGAATTTAGAAGTATAGTGTTGGTAAGAAGAAAGGAGAACTAGAGGAGGGTAGTAAAGGAAGTGAAAGAAAAGTAAAAAAAGAACTGCAGAGGAGAATTATATGACAGTTAAGTAAGGTGCCATTGAAAGAAATGACAAAAGATTCAATATCAAATGAAAAATATCAGGAAATGTTTCAGAAATAAAAGAGAAAAAATAAGAACAATACAGAAGACATTTTTTACAGACTTAAGAAGAAGAAATAGTTATGCAAAGTGATGAGAGGGAAGTCTGGAAATGAAAGGCAATAGAAAGGAAGAAAAAAGAAATAAAAATTCAGTTTCTCTAATTGTGCTGTTGAACTGTAGAGGAAAGAGGTGGTATGCAAATAAATGTCCAGACTAGATGAAGAGCAAGGCAGAGCAACTTCAGAGGTACAGCAAACTTAGTAACCCAAATGTAATATTCCTAAACTTATTGACAAACATTCCCTATTGTTCATGTTTATAAAATCAGTACAGTCAAGTCCTCTCTGTGGTCACTTGAACCAGGAGTGATTATGGTGGACAAGACATCAATATATTTTCCCTACTCTAATGAAGACTTTTTCTTGGAATGAATGAAAATATCAAGAGAAGCTAAAAACTTGTCAGTTCCACTGTACCTTGGAGGAATTAGAGTCAAAGCAAGGGGGTCTTGGGATGCTGCATCAAGGACATTTTATTAATAGCAAAAAGGTAAATGAACTGTTAGTATACAGGATTGTTTTACAGGAAGTTGGATCTGGTCCCAGTGCTTTCTTGAAGTTACTAGAGAACCTAGGACAGGAGTGGATTTAAGCAGACAAGGTATGAAGCAGCAGCAACACTTGATAGTTTAAGCTATGCCTTGAACATCATCATGGTGATTGGGGGTAGTGTCTGAGGACTGGAATAAAAAAAAATGCTTTTGCATCTTTAAGAAAGGTGAAAGAAGAATCCCGAGAGCTACAGGTCAGTCAGCCTCACCTCGATACTTTGGACAAGACAGAGCAAATAATCCTGAAAACCATTTCCAAACATGTAAGGACAAGAAGAGTGTTGCCTGCGTGGACTTATGAAAGGGAGGTCATGCTTAACCAACATGACAGCCTTCTCCAGTTGGAGGACTGGCTTGGTGAGTGAGGGGAAAGCAGTGGGTATTTTGTTTCTCACCTTAGGAAAAGCTTTCAACCCGGTTTCTCATAACATCCTCATAGGAAAACTGATTAATATTGTCTAGATAAATAGACAGTGAGTCGGACAGAAACTGGCTGAACTGCCAGGCTCAACATTTCACAGAATCATTTTGTGATGAGTAGAATGAAGTCCAGCTGGAGGACAGTCACTAGTCATGTACTCCAGGGGTCAGTACTGAGGCCAATAGTCTTTAACCTCTTCATTAATATCCTGGATGATGGGACAGAATGAATCCTCAGCAAGGTCACAGACCATGCAGAACTGGTTGATAGACCGAGTGGCTGTATAGATGGGCCTCAATAGGCTGAAGAAAGAGGAACTTCAAGCAGACCCTCCAAAGGAAATGCAAAGTCCTGTGGCTGAGGAGGAATAACTTCATGTACCGCTAAGGGCTGGGGACTGACTGTCTGGAAATAAAGTTTGCAGAAAAGGTGCTGGTGTGCAGTAAACCATGAGCCAGCAATGTGCCCTTATAGCAAAGAAGGCTACCAGTATCCTGGGCTGCATTAGAAAGAGCATTAGCAGCAGGATAGGAGACATGATCCTTCCCCTCTGCTTTACACTGTTGAGACCATACAGGCAGTGCTGTGTCCAGTTCTGAGCTCCTCAGCATAAGACAGATAAGGATTTACTGGAGTGAGTCCAGCAAAGGACCACAAAGACTGTTAAAGGCTTGCACCACCTAATGGATGAGGACAGGCTGAGAGAGATGGGACTGTTCAGCCTGGAGAAGAGAAGGCTTAGCGGGGGATCTCATCAACAAGTACAAATACCAGATGGGAGGGAGCAAAGAAAACAGAATCAAGCTCTTCTCAGAGGTGACCAGTGACATGGCAAGAACTAGCGAGCACTAAAAGAAATACAGGAAAATCCCCTTAAATTCAAGAACAAACTTTTAATTCGAGGCTGGTCAAACACTGTGCAGGAGTTTGGTTCCCAAGGAGGTTGTGGAATCTTCATCACTGAAGATATTCAAAACTCACATGAACACAGATGTAGCTGTAGATGACCTGCAGGAGAATCAGAATACACCATGTCCCTGAGTCCCTTTCAACCTCAACCCTTTTATGACTTTCTGAAAAGATGGCTTCATAATTAGATTAAAAGTAGCAGCTGGGAACACACAGTTATGTTCCTTCTGTGTCCCAAAGCTGAAATTTTTGGGTAAGAATAGCCAACAAGTGAAATTGTATGATGTTAGCGTAATCTAAAACTGTATATCATCACTTCTGGGGTGGTCATGTGCCATATCAAGGGAATTACAGTAAGTATTACCCAGATTAATGAAGGATTTTGATGAAACTGAACAAAGTGAAGTGATGATATAACCCTTGACGGATGAAGGAAAGACTGTGGNATGAAAAGA
Organism: Chloroceryle aenea; assembly: GCA_013399075.1. Classification (NCBI taxonomy): domain Eukaryota; kingdom Metazoa; phylum Chordata; class Aves; order Coraciiformes; family Cerylidae; genus Chloroceryle; species Chloroceryle aenea. The sequence continues at coordinate 64,729 of VWZY01006776.1, read as the reverse complement.
TGCCTGTCAGAAAAGTACCTGCGGGTTCTGTTTGACAGTTGGCTGAATATGAGCCAGCAGTGTGCCCAGGTAGCCTAGAAGGCCACCAGCATCCTGGCTTGGATCAGCTTTATNTCCCACAGTATTCTCCTGGAGAAAACATCTGCTTGTGGCTTGGATGAACATACTCCTTGATGGGTAAAAACCTGTCTGGGTGACCAGGCCCAAAGTGTGGTAGTAAGCAGCATTAAATCCAGTTGGCAGCTGGTCACAAGTGGAGTTCCCCAGGGTTCAGTCTTGGGGCCAGTTCTGTTCAGTGTCTTTANGCTGGAGCATGGCCAGAGAAGGGCAGTGAAGCTGGGAAAGGGTCTAGATCACAAGGTCTTTGGGGAGCAGCTGAGCACAATGAACAGTTCATAGTTATTACAACAGAAGGGAGAAAATTCAAACTATACATATAGTTCAGCCTGGTGTATTTTAATAACTTTAAATCTTAGATAAATGGTTAAATTTTTACAGCATGAAAGCACTATAATTTAAATAAAATTACCATTTAAGGAAAACATATGAAAGGTTCTCTTTTGAATTTGGATTTGAACCAGTAATTATTTATATGTAAATTATAGATTATAGAAAATAATATATAGAAAACCAAAATTTCAACCACTTTGATTCTACACTCTTTTTAGTCATAATATTTTATTTTTAAAAATATGTGTGGAATATGTTGGGATACCTTGTATCTTAATATACAAACAGCTTTTATAGTTACTGAATTATAATGTCATGTCTTCTGCTTTGCAACAAGTATTTATACTGAACACAAGGTGGTGCACTCATCCTAGAAGTATATATAAGTAAGTAAGTTAACAGGAACAGAGACGACATCCCAGAGTATTCTTCAGGTTTAGGAAAACTGCTTTAAAAAATGTTACAATACTAACCCTGTGTCTGTTGTCTGTCATGTAAATATGTCTCGTTTCTAGTAAAGGATTGTTAAAATGATGATATTTCCAGAAGGCTACCATTACAGTATTCAAATGTCCGAGTTTAATAATTAAAGGTTATGGTTTTCAAAATTCATAAAAATTGAGCCAATTTAATTGTCTATATTTTCTTATTATTGGAAGTTTTTTGGACTGCACATGGAGCAAATAATTTATACTTTTTCATTTATTAATGTAAAATTATCATAAATTCTTTTAATCTTGAATAGCCCTAAGGCAGGGAAACATAAAGAGCATTAGTAGTTCTTCCATATGCCATGTTTACAAAGTAATGTGAAATAAAAGCAGTCATATTTTCTTTTTTTTTTAAAAATACTGCTTTCACCAAGCCAAGAAAACAATCACAAGTTATACATGCACATTTATACTACAAAATAACAATATTTATAAAGCACTATAGCAATTGAATATTCTGTGTATTATTAATCATTATTATACTATTTGATATGTAATAAAAACCAACATCTCTACAAGCTGAGTAGTACTTCATTGGACTATTACAGGATACTTTGGGCATAAAATGGAAATATGGCCAGGTCAAAACAAGAAGTCAAAAGGTGACTGGTTACGGACTTGTGAAGCTTGGCTGTTCCACTTCAGTGCGGTGCTTTCCCCAGTGTATTTGCACTCTTTCTCAGCACCATGCAGGGATAGTGCAAGTCCTTTGCTCCTAGGGTGTGAATTAACTCTGAGCAAGCTATCCTGGGTGTCTACATGGTACTTCACGTGGATTTACCCTTTAAACCTGTTGCAAGATATGGGTTTCAGTCCTGGACTCTCTAATCCTAGATGAATGGCCTACCCTACTTGCTATTCTTAGATTCTGCCCCCCTTCCTTTCTTGTCATAACATTTTTGAAAGGTCCTGCTTTCTCCTGAGGGTGAATGGGAAAATTCTGAAATCTTGATAATGGTTAGATGTGAAGTATTTTACACTGAACTCATTAGACATTTCATGCTTGCTCCTCATACTCAAGATACCTCATTTCATCATGCTCTGCACATGAATTTTTAAAGTATAAATCATTTGGATTTTCCCACTGTTCTTTACTGAAAAGTAGAGCTCCCTCTCCTTCACAAGAGAAAAAAAAATAAATTCTTCAGATGTTCCTTGAATCATCCTTGAAACAGAGGAATAAGTTTTCTCTCAGAGTCTCCAAGGAACAGTTCATCAGTCATTCTAAAAGAATGTTTTTACTTCTTTGTTAAAATGATAAAATTATTATGATGGTTTTAGTACTGTACACTAGAAGTATATTACCTAAAGCAAAATTACTTACCTTTTAATTTGCCACTAATGAAAAAAACCCCACAACAATTTATTAAATTACAGCTATTAGAAATGAAAATGAAATGTACTTAATACTGATTTTTCTTTCTCAGACACCTTCAGAGAGCTCTGTTCAAGATAAATGTAACTTTTATGGATAGTTAATAACAGGTACACATTGATAATCTAGACTCTAAAAAACACTTACATGTGGTTTCATGGGGTTTTTTTGACAAATGAACTCACCAGAGAATGGCAGCTTAGGAGCACATGCTCAGAGCTCCAGTTTGGGTTCAATTTATACACTCTAGGCACCATAAACAATTATTTTGTCAGGGCCAGAAAGTCTTTGGGATGCTTAGACAGTGAGGGCTTTTCACTAGAGATAGCTGCAAATAGCACAGAGATAAAATCACAGATGAGTGCCCACCAGTTAAGGGAGCAATCCCAATGCTTTCTGGTTTTATATGCTAGTGTGGAAGCAGGGAGCAAAACAAGCAAAGCTACAATCTGTTTGCACTCCTAAGTACTTACAAAGAGAAACCATCACTTCACATGTGTTGCACTTATCTCTTTGTCATTCCCTTTCTCAGTAGTTCCCTTTGCATTAGTGCAGTAAACTCAGTCATTAATACTGCATACCTGCAGTGCCTTGTCACTGTTAGGAACTGCCCTTGCTGGAGTGATCATCTTCAGGGGTTCTGGCTGTTGACAAGGACTCGAGTGCCGTGACTCTATAAAGCTGTGCACTACTCTTCTGAACCCCATGTTCAGATTTCTATGCAAATAGGCGTTTTGTTAATAAAAAGAAAATAATGAATGATAGAACTTCTTCTCCTTTAGGAAATCTATGTGTGATAGGGCTTTAAGAACAGGATCAGAACTCAAAGATCAACAAAGTAAGTGAAGGAATGATACTTTTCTGGTCTGGTTTTGTGATAAAGGGCTATGGACAGAGAAGGAAGCAGTGCTACCAAATAGCAGTCAGAGGTGAGACAATGAACATCTTGCCTGGTTTGCATACAGAGGGATTTTCTCTTATCCCATATGCCCTGGTTCTACAATTCTACTTTTATTTTAAAGTGTAGGTGTGTCTCCTCAGGAGCAGCTCTTTGGAGAAGCTGTAGGTGTAGCATGTCTGTCATTAATCAGGCTGGAGATGACTCTCAGAGTCACGGAAAATGAAATGAACAGTTAGTGGGTGAAAAAAACAAAGACTCATTTTTCAGGTCTTGCCAGATAACAGACACCTTTAGATGATAACAGCTTTCTTCTTTTCCTGATTCTCAAAGTTATTTATTAGATATTTGAAATCTATTGTAGGCAGCAACTACCATACACAAAAATATTATTAGATATCTATGCCTGGAAGATATATTAAAGACTAAAAAGGTAGGGACATAAGCAGACAACCCCTGTAATGATAGCTGGAATAGCTAATAATTCTGATTATGAAATATTAGATCATCACTCTAAATTATCAGCTATTAAGAATTAATTAGTTATTACTACTATCTTTGAAGATGTGAGAATCTTTACTTGTTTTCTGTTGTAGGAAAGTTAACAACTTCTTGCAATGTATGCCTTTCCTCTGCTGCTCTGCAGAGAATTACTGCTAGAGGTTTGGAGGCTTGTAAGACTCCCTTTCAGACACCAACAAAAAAAGACATAATATATTTCAAATTTAATTGGAGAACACTGATAAAACCACAAGAAACTATTCATATAAGAAATCTCTTTAAGATTTCTCTGTTCTACTTAAATGTCAAGTCCTTGAGAAATGGCTCAATAACAAGAATTAACACCAAGCAGACTTACACACAGAGAGAATGTTCCTCAGGCTAGGTAACCTGTTTCCAGAATAAACCACTTCCAGCTCACAGAGCCTTGTGTGAGGGAAAACTCACAATTTTGACCAGTCTAAAGAGAGGAACTTGGGGAGCTACAGACCACAACACCTTCTGGTCACTCCCCCAGTGACAGTAAGAACAGGAATTTTACTTTGTTACTCGTTCCCATGCACACAACCACAACATAGATGTCATCTTCTATTTTGTTTCTTTCTTAACTCTAGAGAACAAAATAGCTTTTTTTCCTCTTTGTCCCCAGTAGATACACAGGTGTCTGTTTCCTGATGCACATCTCCCTGAATTAGGTCTGACATCTTTCTCTTCCATGAAGATGATCTCATTATTCCCTCATGCTGCTGAAAGACACTGCAGTTTACATGCTATGAGCTGTGTCTCACAGTGTGCACACCGTACATCTGCTCTATCTGACTCCTGACAACCCGCACCAGTCTGTGGCACCGGGCACTGCTTACAGACAGCTGACATGCAACAGAAATTACAATCTGCATCACCTTTAAATCTGTAAGGTCAACTTCCAACATTAAAAACACAGGTGCAGTTTCTTCTACTATTTATGAGCAGGCTGTACACACGTATCTCAAAGCACAGTTTAGCCCTTTATAAATTTTCAACTGTTAGGGTGCACTGACTGTTCAGAATAAATTTACAGAAAGCACATCACATTAATATTTTCAACTTCCCAGTCAGAATGCTATGCAGTATAAGCTATCATCTGCTTACAAGAATGGAGTAGCTCATAAGATGTAGCATGTCAGGTAAATGTATTACAAATATTAAAAAAGAAAAAAACACATTTTTCCTTATTTTCCTGTAAAATATGACAGCTGTGCAAACACACACTTATTCAAACCTTCGTTTCAAGTTAGTCATCACAGTGCTTCACTCTCCAGTTCTTTATATGCTGTGAACCTCCAGTGTCTATGCAGTTGTTTCTAAGGTAACAGATGCCTTGTGAAAAAAATGAATCAGATCTTGAATATTCAAGACATCTCCAGTTGCAGAAATGAGAAAAGGGCAGTATCATTTCAACTGATGGTTCTCAGTATCTTCTAGACCCTGTCCTGATTTACAGACAAAAAAATTATAATCTACCCTACGGCTGCAGTGTGAGAGTGCAGTGGCATATGCAATTTCAGGCATGTAGACTGTCAGAAATTTTTAATCAGAGCCATAATTAAGGAATTACAGAGGCTGTTCTCAACAGAGTCTCATTGCCTCATTGCAGGCTACACATACTCAGAATACAGATGAAGAATGTGTTTGGTAGGATTGTGCCTTCATTCCAACCTCTGACAGCTGCACAGAAATCTTCCTGTCAGACATGTGATGCATAAAGCAAAAAATACACGAAAAATGAACATAAATCAGCATGTGAAAATAAATGCATATACTTCCTCAAGGAAGCAAATATGCATTATTCCCATTAAACATAACAAATAAATATCTTTCATAGGTAATTATCTAATTCAATCATTTTCGGTGAATGGGATTATTGGATTTCCTTGAGGGCTTTGTTGTTTTGTTCACTTGTTGGTTTTTTTTTTTGTTTTGTTTTGATTTGTTTTTTTTACCTGTCTAGAACCATATTTTGTTTCTTTCAAAGGTTGTTTTGTATATCTGAGTCCAGAAATCACATAAACATATGAATACAGGTGAACAGAGAGAATTTAACCAAAATATAATGTACATTTTTAGAAAATGCCTGCTCCTACAAATAAAAAAAAAACAAAACCAAAAACAAAAAAAAACCAAACCAAACCACAAATGACTAAAAAAACCCCACCCAAGCAAATAAACAAAAACCCCAAACACCCCAAAACTAAATTATTTGTCTAACAGTATCTGATATTGATGTATGCATTTTGGAATATGCACAAACATACCCACCATCTGTCATAAAATAATCATAAGGTATTTTTCAAATGTCCATCATAATGAGATCTAAAAAATCAAATTGATAGAAAAGGATCAGGCTTGATAAAAACCTTAAGAGCTGTATTATTTTCCACATTATTTAAGGGAAACCAGGCATAGCGGCCTGGTAGCTTGGGGAACAGACAAAAGCCATGGTCATATGTCTGCACTGGTCATGACTACTTGTACCTGTCTTCCTGTCTCTGAATCTTGTGTTCTATCCACCGTGTTACAAATTATTGCACACTAAAATGCTTAGGATAAAAAGTGTTCTGAATATTTCCATGGCTTGTTTGGGAATATTATTCAGTGGCTACTCTCCATGAAGAAAACATTAACAGTTTTTTGGGACTTGTATAATTTAAAAAAATGAAAGGTGGGCACATTGATTTGGGTCTTACGTTCTTGGAAAGATGTGAAGAGCATCTGGAATCGGCTGCTTCGACTGCCTTCATCTGCCCACATGCGGATTACCCCAAGACCTGTCCGTAGCATTACATCATTAGCAACAGTGCTGCAAAACTTGGCTTTCAAATCCTCCACAGAGCTGCTTCCATCATAGACAGCTACAAAATTCCTTTTGCATTCATTGGAATTCTGCATCTCGTAGTCCAAGAATCTCAAATAGATCTATGAAACAAACAACAAAGGCAACATGTCTAGACATTTGAGAATGACTAAACAAACATTAAACAACTTTGCTCTGTCTTATGGGAGAAAGGCTACACAACACCACCATGAAAATAAATTTTTGGAATTGGTGATCCATAGTCCACTTCCCTGGAAGTACATTAATGTGGAAACAGAGCACTCTTTATACTTCCTGGGGTTTTTTTTTGCTTCAAAGCAGAATCTAGCAGAAGATCTAGGTATTTTTATTCTTCTTTGCAGTAAGGTCCTAATTTCCAAATATATACCTGTCTTTGAGACGTATGTACAGCAGTTCTTCAAGCTGAAGGACAGACAGGCTAGAAATTTCTTCTTTTGCTGGCTGGCACAGTATTGTTCTATCACTTGCCTGACATGGAAAATAATAAAGCAAATAATTGCTGCTCCCTCCCCAGAGTCAATATGTGTCATCTTTGTGATATGTCTCAGCTACACTAACTGAGGAAGTGAGAATCTGGGAGCCATGTAGAACTCAATCATTAATCTTTTTATGTTTTCTCAAGATATTTGGCTACGATCTCAGCTTTTCTAAGCAATGCCCTATGGTATATATCTTCATAATTTAACAGGGTTGAAATCAAGAGTATTTTGTGGAAACTGGTAGAATCCTAGAAAGTTCTTTTAGGAAATGTCTCTTGTATACAAGGTAAGGTCACTCATAAATCTACCCAGAAAGAAGAAGAGGTGAGGAGAAAATGCTGCTATTTGATATTCGATTCTATATGGACTTTAATGGGGAAAATCACTCATTCTAAAAGTAACTGATAATACAAGCAACATCAAATATTCCCATAACAGAGAAGGCAAGTAATATTTTCAGTAGACACATGATACGTAACCAAACTGCCAGGCTTACCCAGGACACTTCAGGTCAATGATACAGAAAGGTGAAATAGGGGAGAAATAGTGTAAAAATCCACTAAACATATCCAACACCCAGCCATATGCATCTTCATGCAAAAAAATAACCAAAAATAAACTCCACTGTATTAGACATTAGATATACTTCTTTACAGTCTTCAGGTAGTTTTTTACATGCACTGAACAACTGCTTTAAAACCTTCTTTGGATTTGCATAAAGTACACAAACATCCTAGTAACAACGGGACTCACGACTTCACCTCATTAATATATTAAACCTCTTATGGTTTGAGAATTATGTGCTATTAAGCAGTCTACCACTGTTTCATAATGGCTCAGATTTTTAAAGGAGCCTTTGCAGGTAGACTATTATGATACATTTTCATTCCTTGTTCTGCTTTGCAGCTGGTCTGTCGAAAAGAACATTTTATAAACAATTTTTATTAGCATATGAAATCGGGTATACTAAGTTTCATTTTGCTTGCCTCAACTTTTTCTAGTATGTTATTTCATACAATAATCCTTACTAATGTTTCACATTAACACCCTCCAGAAGAACTCAGAGGAATATATTTCAATGAAATTGCAGTTAAGTGAAATCTACTTTCACCATGTATCCTGCTTTTGAAATACTATAAATTAAGGAACACGGTTGTATTGATCTCTACAAAATGGAACAGTTATCAGCAATACATAGAGTAATATTCAGACAGCAATATCTTATATGAAGGAATACTTTTTATAGTGATCTTTATTTAATTTACTACTTGCTTCACCCCTGCGGTAGAACGAAAAATTACTAGAATTCAGTCACCCAGCATGAAATTTTCTCACAGTGTCCACCAGCTTTTATAAATGACTTGTCTTGAATTATTTCCACTCCTGTTAAAACAGTCACCTACTTCCTTGGTGAAGTCATACTTAAAGGCTTCTTTTGAATTCTGAAGATTTGTTGAGCTCAGAAAATGAATTTCTGAAGTTCCTCTGCGCTGGCTATAACCCTTTCCAAGTCTCTTTTCTTTTCTTTTACAAGTCTCTCATTCTCTACTCTCTTCCTTTCTTCCCCAGGTGTGCAGGCATCTGACCCTTTACTACTCCTCATGCTCCAAATCTTTGTTCTTGGTGTTCTCCAGCTAATTAGAGCATTTCTGTCTTGCTAATAGCTCACTACTTTAACCCCTCAGGTAAACTTCGACTTCAGTGTGGCTCCTGCTTTTTTCTGTTTATACAGGATCAGCCACTTCTGTGGTCACCAGGCAGTTAGCTGATCTTTGCTGCCAGCTACTTCCTAGAAACTATTACACCTCTGACAGGAAGTGTATGAAAATGTGCACAAATTAACTGGAATCGAGCACAAATGAACAGAAAAAGGCCGGCGAGAGAACTACAGAGAACAAATGTGGATCAGTCAGTGACTCCAATGCAGCTATGCAGAACTGGGGTGGGCAATGTGAGATGAGGTCTTACTCCTCACTCTCATGGTTTGATAACACCTTCTTGTATTAGCAGCTCCTAGGGTCACAGGCATGCTAGCCTCCTGCCAGAGCAAGATTACGTCTGAGGGAGGATGCTATAGGAAAAGGCAGAGCTATGATAGACACACACAGCAACTGAGTATATAATAGCTGGGTTGCATCTAAGCACTGCTTCTGTGTCCTAAAGACCAGTTGCTCCTGCTTGGACAGGAAAGTATCAGGCCCTGTGAAACCCTGGCACCCAGCCTCTCTCGTGAAACTGCTGTCCATATTCCACCTCTGCATAACTCTTCACTTAAACAGGCAGTTAAATGTGCACTTGGCTTTTCTCTCCTCCACTCGACTGCTTCCTATGGGAGCTTCAGTGCTTGACAGCTTTGTCACAGGTAATACAGTAAAAACCTTCTGCCCTGATGATATGCAGTGTTGTAGATACATGAGCAAAACAAGTCAGATAAGTGTCTCATAAGGAACCACAGAAGGCTTCCAACACATTATTGTCATAAATCATTACTTTTATGATATATATCTCTATCATATGTATACCATCAATATGTTACTATATGCTATACATAGATAAGACAGACCATACAGATATGGTCATATCTGTACATATCAATGTACATATATCACATTCTTGTCTGACTCCACTCTTCGGGAAAGTTTATTCCTGAAGAGTGGAATAAGACAAGGAAGGAATAATTTCCTCCAGAAAAAAAGTATCTTAGTCTGCAGAACAATAGTAAAGCTATGCTTTACCTGGTGGAGGAAAGACCTCTTACACTTGTTCACATATTCCCTATTTCTATCCTTCTTTCTTATATATATACCTCTATGTGTACATAGGTATGTGTGTATACCTATAGATAAGCACACGCATATCTTGTGTAGGGTATCCCATTTCAGTGCGGAAGTTTAATTTCTGTCAGATTTCATTCTTACAAGAAACATGTGCTAATCCTCACTGGGATTATAAAATACCATCTCTCACAGCAATTTCCAGCATTCATTGATTATTCCTGATCGGTTCAAACAGATTGTTCATATGGCAGTACAGCCTAAGTCTTATTTCTATGGGCTTATCATTTGGCATTTTCTACTTTCTGGTGGCATGATAGCCTTATAAAACAGTAAAATACTTTACTTAGAGTAGCAATTATAAATGGTGAGAAGGAATCAAGTGAACACTTAGCATTTCACTCTAAGGCTTTCAGTCAAGAAGCCAACACTTACAGTTCTTCCCAAACCTGAAACTCATAGTTGACCTCATCAGTTGTTACATATGTGTGGTAAATTAAGCTAAGACCATAACATATACGGACTTGATAGGTATTGGAACCACTGGAAAGAAATATTTGACTTACATTTCTACTTCTACCCTTCAGAAGAAATATGGCACTTTCATAAATTAGAGAAAATAAATATCCTAGGTTGAGTGGGAGTTTCATTCTTTTAGTCTCCTTTGGAGATGACTATTCCCAGAACTTTATATAAAGTAATAAGGACTTGCTATGAAGCTCACTGAAGTCAGTGGGTATCTTTCCATTTAGTTATTTGGATCAGACATATGGCCCAACACTGCAGTGCATTTTTAAAAATGGGAAACTGACTACACAAACTGACAACCTGATATTGGATCAGATTTTATTTTAAGGAGCTGAAATAATTTAATTGCATCTGCATGCCTCTGCCAATTTTTATTGTTCTATTACTATATATTTGCCATCGTTCCTGTCACTGGCTGTAAGACCTTCACTGGCAGAAGAAAATGACTAATAAATTGAGTTCCCTAGGGAAAGAATAAAACTGATTATATGACAAAATGTTATCTAATGCAAAATGTTCCTAATACACAGTTTTCTGACTTCAGTGGCAATATTCTCATTTCTTTCACTGGTATATGGATGTCACTAAAAGAAATTAAGCAGAAAGTGAGAAAAAAAAATATTAATATTTCTGGTTATTTCATTTACTGAGATCTTATTTATGACTTCTACCAACAGTGGATGAGAAACTTTTCTCCCTCAAAAGAAAACAAGTAAACAGAAAAGAGGTCACAAATTCAACTCCCATCATCTGCCTTCATTAGACATTTTTTCATTGATGCCAATGGGAGCTTTTGGAATAATATTTCCATAGATAGACACATTATATTAGCATAATCGGGACATTCTTGTTGAAGAGAACATCTTATTTGAAAGAAGCAGCATAACTGCCGTATCTTCTTCTTTCACATTTTCATTCTGAAGTTTCAGTATGACACTTTCCTCAAATCATCAGTTCTACATTACTTAGAAGAACAGGCCTCTAGTGCACAAGTATTTGCTGTTCCCAAGTATTAAGATGTCACTGCAAATGCCAATGCCATTAGCAACAGAACTGATAAAGCCTCACTACAACTGTGGCATGTATAATTTACATTAGGCCACATTATATTTTAACTAATTGTCACCTTTAAGGTTTGCATTGTCATCATAATAATAAAGAAAAGCTGGATAAGTTTTACTATTTTTTAATTTAAATTTCAAAACAACAAATCTCTGACTGCATCTATTAGGAAAAAGAATGATTGTAAACTGTGGATAATATATCACCTTGGTAAAATGATCAGATTATAATCTCTTCACAGTGAATCACTTTTTATGAGTTCTGCTTTTTAATCAATCACTGAATGTTAGGGCTGACAATATGATTGATCAGGCCAGTCAGAAAAAGCTGCAAACCATATCCCAGTATATCAGACTTAATATATGTGCACAGACATTCAGTGCCTTAAAACCAAACCAAAGAAACAAAATGGCATTGTTCAGTTGCCAAAAGTTATTTAGATGTAAAACAAAAACCTTCTCTTAATCAGGGCCTAACATCCAGATTTTGCATATTCAGCTTCTAGGTTCAGTCAAGTCTCTCATAACACAAGGCTGCATTAAATGGTCCTGTGTCTTTCCCCGCTGCTCAGTGATCAGTTACAGTGCCTTCTTTATTCTGCATTTTGTTCAGCTCTGTGGGATTAACGAAGGACTTTCAAGATGATACCTCCAGTATTTAGGCCTGGGAAGCTTATTTTTTTTAAAGCAGATTGTGCAATGCCAATTAATTTCCCTCAAGACAAGTATACCAGCCTAAAAAGCTTATTACTATCAATGCTTGAATTTGTCTTCTGAAGTACCCTGTCCTGTTGCTTGGATCACAAACTTATTTTTTAAATCAACATTACTTCATCCCAAAATTGTTAACAGTATATGTTCTGTTTGGGTTTTTATTTGGTTGGGTATTTTTTACATTTTTGAGCCTGCTGTTGCTAGTCTTGGGACCATGCAGTGCAAACAGAGAATTCCATACCTCATCTTTTTGTCTCTGATGTGGCTTGGAGAATATTGTCAAAGGTGACAACCTTATATGGTACTTCTAACACCCTGTGATTCACAGCCAGGCTCAGACATCAAAATACTGTTTTCCTGGACAAGTAGAAGCTCTATGGATTTCTTTGCTTTGTCCTATTTGTTTCTTCATATTTCTCTGAGTACCCAGTAACTGACATTTATTCTGTCAAATCATCCTCATTTTTCTCTTGTACAGTGGCAAAATGCTCACAACTGACAACTTTACAGCTCCTTGGTGCTGTTCTGCTTTTTAGCACTGAAAACTGTGGATCACATCCTGATTCTTCTGTTCTCTTTGGCAGTTGTTTTATTACTTTCATCAGTAGCTTTCTATTATCACAGTATCTAACAATTTTTTGGTTTGAGGATGCTGATGTTAGTTATATTTCTATACCTGGATGGAATGGATTCATGCTAATATTTATTTATTTATTTCCCTTAGTGCTGCTCTGGCATGTTTATTACCACACCTGGTAGAAGAGGTTCCACACACGTGATTCTTTCTACACACCACCTTGTCTTGCATGTTCATCTAACAAAACTGTTTCAAATAATTGATTTTAATAGTTTTACACAGGCAAACAATATTTTCTACTTTGTTCACCTTCTTCCAGAGATGACATATAAATAAATGTATCGGGTGCTTTTAATTTATAATAATATATACATTACCTGTATGCTAGCAAGCTGCAGAACTTCTTCAGAGATGGGGCTCATTTGAAGCCTATAAGAAGTCTTCAACTATTGTTTTTTTCAGTCTCTTAATTACATTTTTTTTGTAACATTTTGAGAATCACCAAAAAGCTGCTATTAAATTTCAGTGTACTACTTAAAGCTTCTCTTCCACACCTGATTAAGAAACCTCCAATATTTAGGTATAAGCTAGTCTGCCAGTGCTGACAATTTAAAATATTCTTCTTGCGAGTTTCATCCGGGAGCACAGGTTCATGTATGAAAACAGAATATTTTGGTTTAGTCAGATTGGTTTATACACACTCACAGCTCTTCAATTTGCTTCACTGGAGATTTCCTCCTAACTGTCTAGAAATGTGTGCACAACAACCCAGTCTCTCCAGACTACATTCAGTCGAAAGTCAGGCACCTGGAACCTAAGGCATCATAGAACTATAGAATTGTTTAGGGTGAAAAAGACCTTTAAGATCATTTGGTTGGGTACATGGATGTGAGGTCCACCATAAAAACAGTGGCAGATGATTTCTAGGCTCTACCAATTAGTAACACCTATCCTTTGTAAATATGCAAGGATCTTGGTCCCAGCTGGGCTTTTGGCCCATGACCACCCTCAGGCCGCACCACCCCAATCCTTGTGCATTTCTGAGCTACTGCCTGGTTTGAGCTGGGGCTGGCCCCTTTGCCATGAGCAAGCCCAGTCACCACTACAACACAGCCTCTATGACTGGGCCTGCCCAGCCCTCCTTGTCAGCCATGTCCACCCTCTGTGGCCACGCTGGCCTTGGCCCCCTTCTGTGTGCTGCGCAGCCCCCTCCCATTACTCCCCAGAAGCTCTGCTTGAAACAAATTTCCTGGCTGATATGCAGCTCAAGTTTAACAATACTGCAATAATATATCCAAACTAGATACTCGTTAATTAATCCTTTCAGTTCCTTAAACTTTTTATTAAGTCTTGCATCCTATAACGTGTAAAGATATCTTCTTTGCCTAGTAGCATGCTAAGGTGGAGTGGAAGAAATAGTCATCACTTTGTGAAAAACAGATACTGTTTCTCACGGTGTACATACAGAAGGTAGCCTAACTGTTTTCTCAGTTTAAATGTACCTCTTGTTCATTCCTCCTGAATAAATGACTTCCACTGGACAGAAATGAAATTAATTCTTGTCTATCTGCAGTTTGGATGTTCTTTCCTGGGCTTCCCAGAGCTTCTGATTACAAGCACTACTTACTGCTTTCTTCATAACATCAGAATTTCTTCTTTGTAAATGTTTTATTTTACTGTCAAAGTCTGCTATATTTGTTTGTCTGGGTTTTTTTGGTGTGTTTTGTTTTTGTGGGTTTTTTTTGTTTGTTTGGTTTTGGTTTTGTCTACAAAACCTCTAAAGAAACAAGCACTACACTATTGTACCTTGCTGGTAAAGTTACCCACCAAAAGGAGCACTATCTGAACACAAACATGAATTCTGGTTTCCTGGGGGGGTTTCCTGGGGGGGTCTTTGAGGAGAGGCTGAGGGAGCTGGG
>VWZY01006776.1:16589-49020 GCA_013399075.1 Chloroceryle aenea | reverse complement strand
TGTTAGGAAGAAATTCTTTACCGAGAGGGTAATCAGGCATTGGAACGGCCTGCCCAGAGAGGTGGTGGATTCACCATCCCTGGAGGTTTTTAAAAAGAGATTGGACATGGCCCTTAGTGCCATGATATAGTAATTGGAGTTGGATCAGGGGTTGGACTCGATGATCTTGGAGGTCTTTTCCAACCCAATCTATTCTATGATTCTATGATTCTATGATTCTATGATTCTATGATTCTTGTCAAACTCTGCCAACACATCCAATAAAACAAGATGCTTGTCATTGATGTTATCATCTGATATTCTGCCCTTAAGAGAGAGCAAATATTATCATTCTTTTCACTTATTTCTATTCATAAACAATGATTCTTTGTTATACAATACTGAAACAAATAATATCTCTGAAGTTTTTCAAATCCCAGTGTGATAAGTTTATTCACTTCCTCATTTGGGTGTTGCTCTACAGTGAAGAATTTTGGAATGGGGGGGGTTCCTCCATCTCTTTACTCTTCTAGGTGTGTTGGCATATTTAGCCAGCAGCTCTCTACAGCTTCCATTCTTGCTCAGACTACTGATTGAAGTCAGCTTCTGTACGAAGTGCACAACCCCCAGTATTTCTGAACTACAGATTCACATCAGTCTTATCAGGAACTGACTTCAAATGACTACAAGAAACTCACACTTTGCAAACAGTCACTGTCAAATAGGAGTCTCCAGGTCTGTATATAAATTGAAGTAGTGTTTAAACTTCCTTCTGCTATCTTCTGCACTTCCAGAAAGTTTCAGTTCTGCATGCATTTTCATCATTTTGGGTTTTGTGCTATAAGGTCATCACCAATGGCTCTATTTTCAGTGTGTACAAGAAATTTGCCATTCTCTATCACATTCCAGCTTGCTGAAGATATCAGCAATGTTACACTGAGACTGTCAGTTTGAAGCTCAGGCTTAAAGATCTTAAGTTTGTACTCTCTGACTGATCTCATTGCTTATACATTGAGCCTAGTCTTGGCTTTAATGTGGAACTGGAAATCAAGGAAAGGACTTGCATCTTGCTTTTGCAGACAGTTTAGGATGGATGAGCTTAAGCCAAATGAAATTGCAAGCAGCCCACATTCTGGCACAGTTTAATTAAGAAACTAAAGGTTTAAAAATACAACCCAAACTCTGCCTGAGAAACTCTAGCCTTTTAGGCATAATTCCCAGTATCAAACTGTGCACCCAGAGTACAGGAACATGTGGCTTTAAAGATGTCTGTTGAGTTCTTACTGTTCTTATCAGGAAAGCCTGTTTTCATAGGTGCAAGCTACCATCAATTAGAATGTCACTACATTATTGTACTGAATATGTCATTAGTTCAAGGTTAGATAAGCACAGAAGTTGACTGTAAAATATGGAAACCAGAATTCAGTTCAATTGAATCAGGCCTGTAAACAGTCTTACCATAAATCTTACTTTATATGAAGTTTAAAACATTTTATCCATTATTTTCTTCCTTAATATCTGAACATATTTCAACCTGTACCAGTGTAGTCATACCATAACCATGTGTATATGTGTGCATGTGTGTGTATATGTATGTATATGTTTATACTTGTATGTCAAAACCACATTAAGAAAGATCAAGTGCTAAATTGCACTTACCCCTCCAAGATGAATCTAGGCTCGAAACCCTTTTTTGCTTTTCTGGCTTGCTGTTAGTTTGTCACCTAACCTACACTTTTAGACCACTAGCAATGATGGCTGAACAAACTTCCTTAACCAGTCATCCATAATACTCTCCCTGCTGCTTGAAGTTTTCATCCCTATTATCTAACCTGAATCTTTATTTGGAGTACAGGAGCATGACTTATCCTATAGGCATGGACATCAGAGCATTCATTCCTCATTCTAAAAGCTTTTTTGTTATCTGGTATCATGCTCCATCACAAAATCTAGATGACATTAAATAACTTCTACTATTTCCTTAGGTTTTCTAGAAATCTCATTGCTTCCCCTTCCAGAGGCTCTTCAGCTGGTATACACTTTGTGAAATGTAACACAACTAAGCACAGGTATAGAATTTCAGGAAGAGCTAAACAATATTCAGTCCTCTATTAACTGTGGTATAGGGGAATTCTTACACATTGTTCATGTTTATGGAGCTACATAATTTGTTCTTTTACATCAGGACTGAAGTGTGGATAAATCCTACAGGTAAGTAAATATGGGATCTCTAGAAGGAGTTTGAATCACATAGAACTCCAGAATTAGATCAAGTAAGAATATCACAATGACACCATCTGACCAACCAGGCATAAACTGCAATTAAGAATATAGGACAATTTTATTGGCTGATTTAGTTGTGCTGATCATAATAACCCCAATTCTAATTTTGTGTTTAACTGTTTTATTTCAACTAAGTATATAATATATGCAAAAATCATGCATCAGTCCAGTACTTGTTGTCTATAAGTATTTACTGTGGCAAAGTGGGAAACTAATCTGCTTAACTGAAAATTTCCATGAATATCGAAATTATCCAAAAGTAAAACAAAAAATATGAAATTAAAATATATTCTGGAAACAATCTATCTGTAGCCTTTATAAGCCACCTGTTTGAATCCTCTTCTAAACTTTGACAATAGAAAAATGCCTTTTTATCTTCTGGAAATCCTTCCCCCTGCTTATTCAATACCAAATATGAGTTAGATGTATTGAGGACAGTCTGCTCTGAGATTATACCAAAAAAAACCCTTATCTGTTTAAAGATGGCAGAGATTAGTGTAGATATAAATTCTACCTTGCAAAACCTTTCCTGTCCAACAAAAGACAGCTAGAAGAAATAAAATGTGGATTTGTCTTTAACACAGTGCATGAAAGTAGGTGGGAGGCACAAAGCCATTCCAATTGCAAAGAGAGGAGAAACCGTAGTGTAGCCAGCCACAATAATCCATGTAATAACTGATAAGCCTTGGATATGAGAGGAAATCAAACAGAATCCAAGAAAAGAATTGTTAAAGTCATTGCAGCCCTCTCCTGTTCGTTACAAAGGCATGGCTTGCTGACTGTGGTGGGAGAGAAATGAGAAAGGAATCTCTTTTTGTCTGTGACATTAAACCAATGGAACTAAAGACCTTATACAGAGGAATGTGAATTTAACTCAGTTCCATTTTCACAGTTTGCAGATGGGAAACAATGATGAACTTAGGGAGACAGTAGTGTTCCCTTAGTCTCATATTCGGTATTTGAAAGATATTGAAAATTAAAGTGGTAAGATTACCACCTGCTTAAGAAAACACATTGATTCTTTAAAAATATGAGCAAAATTAAAGAAGAATTTAAGAAAATTACTTATGGCAGAAAAAGCACATTAATGATTCCCACATTATTATTTATAGAGAAAGAAGGTTATTTTAGCTGAGAAGACAAATTACCCTTCTATGGCACAAGGAAAAATAATAGTTTACGAGTTCAAGCTGTAAAGTTATTAAACAAGATTTGACTGCACTAAGAAATGCACAACATATTAGAAAAGTCAATTTCTTAAATTAAATGGCAAATCAGCAAGTGGATGAAGGACTGACCTTGGATCGGGGTGGTGCTCGGATGTACCATTTACAGTCTACTGCTTCAGTTTCAGAAGCTTTTCCTTCTTTGACAATTTGTACAGATTCCACAATTCCTTCAGGTCCTCCCATCTCAAACTCACAAACTGAATAACAAAATACCAGAAAAAATGAAATCTGAACAGCAAACAAAAATATTTTCTACAGCAAAGTCCAAAGGCCTCCAAGTTAGAAAAAACAAAAAAACAACATACCAACCTGGCAATGGTTTCAAAGCACCAAGGTCCTTAAAATCCGGATCTTAAAAATCGAGAAAAAGAAAATTAGGTTTTGTGCAATATCTTGGCTAAACTTTCAATGTGCTAAAATTTGACAAGGCACTTCAGTGATAGAATTATACATACATTTCCTGGAAATGAGAAATATTTCAAAACTGTGACAACATGTTAATTATTAATGCAGAAGAAACTACTATCACACCAAGTTCTTTTTTTTTCTCATATGAAATCCTGCTTTTCTCTGTTTCTTTCAGAAGAGTGAGTTCAAAAATATTTCTGCATACACTAGCAAGCAAGAACATCACACTGCTAAACACATGATAATTTAATACATCAGTCTAATGAAAGAGGATATATTTACAGATCCATTCAGAATCCTTTTGCCTATTTTGCATTTTGCAGGATAACACTCAACTTAACTAGAGAAAGCTAAACTTCAGCCATGTTTATGAATACTCTGCCATCACTGCTGACAAAGAGGAGACATTTTCTTTGTCAGATGCATCTATTTAGTCCTCCTGGAATAAATACCATAAGGATTTATCATGTAATTCATTGTGCTAACAAGGTTAATAAGTCTAATAGATGTGCTACTTTCAACTAAATAAACATTATTATATTTACTGTCTAAGATGCTTTCTATCATGCTTTTATAGAGAGGTATAACACATAGATGAAATTAGATTGGACTTACACCTATGTTTCAATAGACAACTCTCCATAGACAAACTATCATTTCACAAAATTTTGTCCAGCTTGAATATACCATCCAAAACCAGAAATGTGAAAGAGGCAAAAATATTTCAAGTGAAGGAGATTTTTTCACAACACACAGGTCTTGACTGGGGGATTTTTATCACTTATACTGCTTTTCTACCTAAAATTAATGTTTTGCATTTTTCTCGTCTCTTGCCTTCTGGAATTAAAAACAAAACAAACAAAATAACAACAGAAAACAAACCAAACCATACCAAAACCAAACCCCACCAATCAAACAAAAAACAAGAGAGAGAGAGAGAGAGAGAGAGAGAAAGAGAGAGAGAAAGAGAGAGAGAAAGAGAGAGAGAGAAAGAGAAGAAAGAGAAGAAAGAGAAGAAAGAGAAGAAAGAAAGAAAGAAAGAAAGAAAGAAAGAAAGAAAGAAAGAAAGAAAGAAAGAAAGAAAGAAAGAAAGAAAGAAAGAAAGAAAGAAAGAAAGAAAGAAAGAAAGAAAGAAAGAAAGAAAGAAAGAAAGAAAGAAAGAAAGAAAGAAAGAAAGAAAGAAAGAAAGAAAGAAAGAAAGAAAGAAAGAAAGAAAGAAAGAAAGAAAGAAAGAAAGAAAGAAAGAAAGAAAGAAAGAAAGAAAGAAAGAAAGAAAGAAAGAAAGAAAGAAAGAAAGAAAGAAAGAAAGAAAGAAAGAAAGAAAGAAAGAAAGAAAGAAAGAAAGAAAGAAAGAAAGAAAGAAAGAAAGAAAGAAAGAAAGAAAGAAAGAAAGAAAGAAAGAAAGAAAGAAAGAAAGAAAGAAAGAAAGAAAGAAAGAAAGAAAGAAAGAAAGAAAGAAAGAAAGAAAGAAAGAAAGAAAGAAAGAAAGAAAGAAAGAAAGAAAGAAAGAAAGAAAGAAAGAAAGAAAGAAAGAAAGAAAGAAAGAAAGAAAGAAAGAAAGAAAGAAAGAAAGAAAGAAAGAAAGAAAGAAAGAAAGAAAGAAAGAAGGTGGTCTTCACTTTTTTTTTTTTTTCTGGAATATTCATAGAATCATAGAATACCAGTCTGGAAGGGACCTCAGGCATCATCTGGTCCAGCCTTTCTTGGCAAAAGCACAGTCTAGACAAGCTGGCCCAGCACTCTGTCCTGATGAATCTTAACAATGTCCAAAGTTGGGGAATCCACCACTTCCCTGGAGAGATTATTCTAAGGGTTGATTATTCTCATTGTGAAAAATTTTCCTTGTGTGTAATTGAAATCTCCCTAGAAATAACTCGTACTTGTTACCCCTCATCTTTTCCATGTGGCCCTTGTCAAAAGAGTATCCATCTTCTTTGTAGCCACCCTTTAAATATTGGAACATGGTGATAAGGTCTCCCCTCTGGCCTTCTTTTCTCAAGGCTCAACAAACCCAGTTCTCTCAGACTTTCCTCATAAGACAGACTTCCCAGTCCTTTGATCATCTTTGTGGCCCTCCTCTGGACCTTCTCAAGCTTATTGCAGGGACCAAAAGTCACCTCAGTATTCCAGGTGTGGCCTGACAAGCACTGAATAGAATGGGATGACTTCTTTATCTCTGCTTGTGATGCTCTTGGTAATACAACCCAGCATCCTGTTGGCTTTCTCTGCCACAGCAGTGGCAAACTGTTCACTCACATTGAGCTTGTCATCCACCAGGACCCCAGGTCCAAAGGGAAAAGTCTGTGGAAAGCCACAGAGATGCTCTTCAGATGAGCAAATCCCAGCCTGTGATGCACTCCTGGATTATATTTTACCAGGTGCAAACTCTTACACTTGTTGAACTTCATAAAATTAGCCCACTCTTTTTGGCCCACTCTTCCAGCCAATCCAGGTCTTTCTGGAGGGTGGCTCTACCTTCCAAAGTGTCCACTTCTCTACTCAGTTTTGTATCATCATCAGACTTCATCAAGGTACACTCAATCCCATAATCCAGATTACTTAAAATATTAAACAATATTGAGCACAATATAGAACCTTGAGGGACCCCACTTGTGACAGGTTGCCACTTTGGAAAAAAAGCTATTTGCCACCACCCTCTGAGTGTGGCCTTTCAACCAATTCCCCACCCACCACATGGACTACTTGTCTAAACTGTAACATATCAGTTTCTACAGGAGAAGACTGTGTGGAACCGTATTGAAAGCCTTGGAGAAATCCAGGTAAACAATGTCCTCTGTTCTTAAAAAACTCCCAGCACTTGCTAACTCCTTTATCCTCCATGAAAGCTTCCCACAGTATCCCTCCTATCTGAGTTCTGAGTGAGCAGAAGTTTGCTCTTCTAAAATCTAAAGGTACTAATCTCTGGCATGCTCTGCAGGATCCCAGACTCCACAATATTGTGATCACTGCAGCCAAGGCCTTCACTAATAGAGATATTACAAAGCAGGTTTTCTTGGTTTGTGAATAGCTGTGGCAGATGCAACTGCCCTGACAACGTCCTGACAATTTACCAAAGTTCTGACAATCACCAGGGCTTGCCAAAGACCCAGTAAAGACTGGGCCTTCCTGGCCATTATTACTTTGTTTTGGGCCCTTGGTTTGCCATGTCATGCCTTTGCTCCCAAATAATTAGAATGACCACATTTCAAATTCAAACAGGACATAAATGGAGCCCCACTAGAGAGTCCACTTGAATCTTTCCTCCTCGGAGCAGCAGGTCTGCAGGCAGGGACTCTCCGCTTTGATCAGGATGCCACCCAAAGAAATTTCCTCAGACTGAGTGAGCCCTTGCCTCCGCTTTTGTGAGTGAATATTTCTTCTGGATATATATTTATATATATATATTTATATCCTTCAGTAAGCTCTCACCCCTTTTAGGTGACTGATCCTGTTCTGGGTACCGTTGACCATTTGAAAAACTTAGGAATTAGTTGTGTGGTATCATATTCCCACCTGTCATCTGAACTTGCAACTTACTTTGGTCTATTGTAGTGCTGGGTAATTTTTGGATGGAATAGAACTGCATTTGGGTAGCTACTGCTGCCTCCGTGACAGTAGCAAGTTCAGCAGCGCCTCATTCCTGTTTGGCACATCTAACATTCGTAGAATGAAGAAGCAGTGCTCTGTGCACTCCAGAAACATGATCGATGACATGTGGATTGCTGTATTCTTCCAACAAATATCTGGGTAGTTGAAGTAACCCATAGGAACCAGGTTCTGTTGACCTGAAGATTCCTTAAGTGACCCAAATATTGCTTTGTTTGCATTATCATCTTGTTTTGGATGTTGATAACAGATGCCTGCTGTAAGATCCCCCCTGGAGACAACCCCTCTGATCTTGACCCAGAGGCTTTCAGTAAGGACTTCCACAATTGTTGTAGTTTACTTCTATACATTCAAGGTTCTCCTTATAATAGAGCATAAATTCTCCTCTTNCAAACCCAGTTCTCTCAGACTTTCCTCATAAGACAGACTTCCCAGTCCTTTGATCATCTTTGTGGCCCTCCTCTGGACCTTCTCAAGCTTATTGCAGGGACCAAAAGTCACCTCAGTATTCCAGGTGTGGCCTGACAAGCACTGAATAGAATGGGATGACTTCTTTATCTCTGCTTGTGATGCTCTTGGTAATACAACCCAGCATCCTGTTGGCTTTCTCTGCCACAGCAGTGGCAAACTGTTCACTCACATTGAGCTTGTCATCCACCAGGACCCCAGGTCCAAAGGGAAAAGTCTGTGGAAAGCCACAGAGATGCTCTTCAGATGAGCAAATCCCAGCCTGTGATGCACTCCTGGATTATATTTTACCAGGTGCAAACTCTTACACTTGTTGAACTTCATAAAATTAGCCCACTCTTTTTGGCCCACTCTTCCAGCCAATCCAGGTCTTTCTGGAGGGTGGCTCTACCTTCCAAAGTGTCCACTTCTCTACTCAGTTTTGTATCATCATCAGACTTCATCAAGGTACACTCAATCCCATAATCCAGATTACTTAAAATATTAAACAATATTGAGCACAATATAGAACCTTGAGGGACCCCACTTGTGACAGGTTGCCACTTTGGAAAAAAAGCTATTTGCCACCACCCTCTGAGTGTGGCCTTTCAACCAATTCCCCACCCACCACATGGACTACTTGTCTAAACTGTAACATATCAGTTTCTACAGGAGAAGACTGTGTGGAACCGTATTGAAAGCCTTGGAGAAATCCAGGTAAACAATGTCCTCTGTTCTTAAAAAACTCCCAGCACTTGCTAACTCCTTTATCCTCCATGAAAGCTTCCCACAGTATCCCTCCTATCTGAGTTCTGAGTGAGCAGAAGTTTGCTCTTCTAAAATCTAAAGGTACTAATCTCTGGCATGCTCTGCAGGATCCCAGACTCCACAATATTGTGATCACTGCAGCCAAGGCCTTCACTAATAGAGATATTACAAAGCAGGTTTTCTTGGTTTGTGAATAGCTGTGGCAGATGCAACTGCCCTGACAACGTCCTGACAATTTACCAAAGTTCTGACAATCACCAGGGCTTGCCAAAGACCCAGTAAAGACTGGGCCTTCCTGGCCATTATTACTTTGTTTTGGGCCCTTGGTTTGCCATGTCATGCCTTTGCTCCCAAATAATTAGAATGACCACATTTCAAATTCAAACAGGACATAAATAGAGAGTCCACTTGAATCTTTCCTCCTCGGAGCAGCAGGTCTGCAGGCAGGGACTCTCCGCTTTGATCAGGATGCCACCCAAAGAAATTTCCTCAGACTGAGTGAGCCCTTGCATCCTCTTTTGTGAGTGAATATTTCTTCTGGATATATATTTATATATATATATTTATATCCTTCAGTAAGCTCTCACCCCTTTTAGGTGAGTGATCCTTTTCTGGGTACCCTTGAACATTTGAAAAACTTAGGAATTAGTTGTGTGGTATCATATTCCCACCTGTCATCTGAACTTGCAATTTACTTTGGTCTATTGTAGTGCTGGGTAATTTTTGGATGGAATAGAACTGCATTTGGGTAGCTACTGCTGCCTCCGTGACAGTAGCAAGTTCAGCAGCGCCTCATTCCTGTTTGGCACATCTAACATTCGTAGAATGAAGAAGCAGTGCTCTGTGCACTCCAGAAACATGATCGATGACATGTGGATTGCTGTATTCTTCCAACAAATATCTGGGTAGTTGAAGTAACCCATAGGAACCAGGTTCTGTTGACCTGAAGATTCCTTAAGTGACCCAAATATTGCTTTGTTTGCATTATCATCTTGTTTTGGATGTTGATAACAGATGCCTGCTGTAAGATCCCCCCTGGAGACAACCCCTCTGATCTTGACCCAGAGGCTTTCAGTAAGGACTTCCACAATTGTTGTAGTTTACTTCTATACATTCAAGGTTCTCCTTATAATAGAGCATAAATTCTCCTCTTTTTCTCTGCCTGTCTTAATGAAGCAGCCTATAGCCATCCTTCACAATCCTCCAGTCATGTGAGTGGTCCTACTATGTATAGGTTATTCCTATGATATCTTTAAGTTCTGACTGAGTCTGGAGCTCCAGTTCTTCCTGTTTGTTCCCCAGGTTATGTACAGTGGTATACACACACTTGTGGTAGTTGGCCTTTTGGTTTACATCTTGGGAGGCAGCTAAGTAACATTTGCTGCTGCTCTGGCTGGCCTATCTTATTCTTCAGTTGGCTGCAATGGTGTGTTGCCCCTTTAGACCCATATTCCTGGGTCCTTCATCTGATAGAAATATAGAAACATAGAAATTTTGGAAGGGCCCCATAGAGGTCATCTGGTNGATTGGCTTTCTGGGCTGCAAGCACACACTGGCTGCCCATGTCAAACTTCTCATCTACCAGCACCCCCAAGTCCTTTTCTGCAGGGTTGCTCTCCTATTGCCTCTAGGATCTGGTCTTCTGAAATCCATGATGAACACATACATACAAACACTGCATTAAGCTTCTTCTGAGCTACATGTTGCCCAGGCCATGAATTCAACTCATGAAATGATATTAATATTTCAGTATGAGGTCAGTGTAGAAAAGCTATAAATAAAACAATAAAGAGGAGATCTGGAAGAAGTAAATGTATCACACAAAAAACCTCAAAACCAAAGACCAAAACAAACAAACACCACTAAAACTGATGTTCCCCCATAGCCTTAGTCGAGTCTAGATAGTAAGAATCACGATGGAGTAATATCCTGAAAAATTCTTGTGCTCTATAAGCCAAATCAGCCATTTTAATCTGAACAGTCAGAACATGATGGCTTCAAAAACTGGTGTTGTAAAATCCCTTTTTTAAACTGTCTCTCTATAAAAAGGCTGATGTTGTTCTTCCCAGTTATCTTTTACAGTTGCACAGTATAAATAATGTGTAAATGCTTATGAACTTAAGGGACTGCAAATATAACTGAGAAGGCAATTAGCATTAATTGTTAAGCAGTTTAATAGATCAGTAGACAGATATAACCAACAACACTAAATGTAATTAAGTATTTCAGTTAATGTACCCAGATGTTGACATCTAGTGCTGGAAGCAAGATACTTAAAGGGAACCTACTTTGACTACTGGTTCAAATTAACATCCAAACTGTGTCCAGTGTAACCATTACATTTCTTCTTTTTTGCTGAGTTTGCAAGGATCACTGATTTACTTAAAACACCACATTAAAAAAGTACAGAGGAGGAAAGCAGAAAAAGGTCCTGACAAGATTTCTCCCATATAAAGGAGTTTCCATATAAATGCTAGTAGAAAGAATCCAGGCTGAAATCTAATCTAGACAATGAAATTTCACCCACAAAACACTTCTGAAAGTATGTTTGCACTTTCTAAAATACATAACATTGATAACAATGCATATAGAAGTGCACTATCTGTTAAAATTCTAGAAATACAGTAGATCTTGCTAAATTTTGAAAAATAATCTTTTTTTTGCAACCTTTTGATATGTCAGGAGTAATAGTGAAATAAAATCTACAACACCTGAGGTGATACACTTCATTAAACATTGATAGTATACCAATGTTACTATAATAAAAACAACAATCTGCAAATAAGGTATCAGAGATGCTCAAAATTCAACCTTGTTTAAGCTTATTTACCCAGCAAATATTTGTTTGTAAAATAGTCTATAGGTAAACAGATTATACTTTAGCAGCTCTTCTGTATGTAATTCAATCAAATTGTTATTATCAGTTTGGCTGAGTCAGAACCCTTTCAATCATACCTAAACACTGACTAGCAAGATCTTCTGAAAGACAGATAGTCCTGCTGAAAATCATGTTACCATTAGGAAAACCTCCCAAGACAGGAAAATTTTGCAGTAAAAAACTAAGACTGATCACCAGAATAAGAGAGAAAAATAGAAGGCAATGGGCTTTGAGGGAAATGCGATACATGTAATTTTTTTTAAGGGGATCTCCGTAATGGGAAAATTAAGTATATTGTAAGAAAACCTGGAATTTTCACAAGAAATATGAACATGTGTAAAGGTTATATAAATGGAAGACCTTTCATCCAAAAGAAGTTCTTCCTTCTGTCCTTAACTTTACTTCGAGGGTGACAGAGCCCTGGAACAGGCCCCCAAGAGAGGTTGTGGAGCCTCTTTCTCTGAAGAGATTCCAAAACAGCCTGGATGTGGTCCTGTGCATCATGATCTAGGTGAACCTTCTTTAGCAGAAGGATTGGACTAGATGACCTCCAGAGGTCTCTTTTAACCCTTACCATTCTATTATTCCGTGATTCCTGAAACATTGAATACGTCTTTTAAAACCAACCAAAATCAACAAAATAAGGGTTATCAGGAATTTCCTTTGGTGATATAGTACAACCTATTCTACAAATAATAGATTCCTGCAATATTTAGCTACTATAAGCTTTTCTGCAAAGTCTCTGTGAAGAACAGAAATACGCTTGAAACTTCTTATGAGATGCAAAAATCTATGCCAGTTTATTTAGATTTACTGGCAAACAAGCAGAATGAGAAACTTTAGGATGGCCTAAGGAGAAAATTCTGATAGTCTGTAATTTCCTTAACCAGTAAAAAATTCAGTGGATGAGAAGTCTGGAAACTGGCTTAATAACCAGACCCATGATGGTGGTGATCAGCAGCACAAAATCTAGCTGGAGGCCAGGTAATGAGTGGCGTACCGAAGGGGTCCTGTCCTGTTTAACATCCTCATTATTGATCTGGATGATGAGGTAAGGTGTACCCTCAGCAAGTTTGATGATTACACAAAACTGGGAGGAATGACACAAAACTGATATGCTGACAGTCATACTGCCATCCAGAAGGCTGGAGAAATGGGCAGACAGGAACTTTATGAGGTTCAGTAATAGGAGAATTCATCTGCAGTGGAGTAACCCCATGCTGTGTCCACCCAGATAGAAGGAAGCTTTGCAGAAAGGTCCTGGTGGTCACTGAGTTGAACATGAGCCAAAAATGTATATTTTCAGCAAATAAGGCCACCAGTAGAAACTCAGTAGATCTTACATGGCCTGCCTGCATTAGAAGGAGTGCTGCCAACAGGTTGAGGGAGGTGCTCCTTTCTTCTCAGGTGAGGCCAAATTTGGAGTGCTGTGTCCAGTTCAGAATTCTCCAATATAAAAGTGATAGGGAGCTACTGAAAATAGTCCAGCAAAGGGTGATGAAGCATCTCTCATAAGGGACTGAAGCATCTCTCATATGAGGAAAGGCTGAAAGAGCTGAGACTGTTCAGCCTGAAGAAGAGAAGGATGACAGGTGTGATCCAATACCAATGTGTATAAATGCCTGAATGCAGGGTGGAAAGAGGATGGAGACAGGCTCTTTCCAGTGTTACCCAGTGACAGAACAAGAGGCAGGGGGTACACACTAAAACACAGGAGGTTCTGTCAGAACATCAGTAAGCACTTTTCTACTGTGAGGGTGGCTGAGCCCAGGCACAGGTTGCCCAGCAAGGTTGTGGGGTTTCCATCCTTGGAGTTATTAAAAAGTTATCTAGACATTGTCCTGAGCTAGTGGTTCTAGGTCACCCTGCTTGAAAATGGGCTTAGGCAAGATGACCTCCAGAGGAACCTTCTAAACCCAGGCATTTTGTGATCCTGTGATTCTGTAGTAACACCAGAATTGGCTCGTATCAAAGTAACTAGTTGAAAGACAGACCTAAGGTAATAGCGGACATGAGACAAATCTCTGTCACAATGCAGACTTGTTTTGGTGTAATTTCCTGCAAATCATGGGAAAATATATATTCAGCCTGGAGAAATCTGTGATTTAGTACTGTTTTCAAATGGGTTCACTAGGTAGGTCTCCATGGAAGCCTTTAAAGGTTTTGGATGCTGGCTCTGGCATCTATTTTATACCTGGCCCATGGAAACCATGCTACCTTTATTTTTAGTTTCACTATTAATATGCAACAACTCTGGCTTTTCTAAGCAGGTGGCAAGGACAGAATTTAAATGCAAAAACAGGAGAACAATTGTAATGAGTTAGGGCATCTGATTGCTCTTACGAAATAAAGAAAATCATAAAATATAAAGGGATTATGGATTAACTGGCTTAACTCTTCAAAAATGTTTAAATGCCTTTGCTTACAAGTAAACTGCAGCGAATTATGTGGTTGCTCAGCTGTGACATATCTACACAGAAACTTATTTATGCATACATGTATGCATGTACACTCTCACTCTTAAGTTACTTGCACAGGAACTGAAGTTGTTTAAAATACTATTACTTGAGTGATTTCTGTGAGACAAGTAGACAGTATCTAACAGAAAAAGGGAAAATGCATAAAGTTCAAACCAATTGCTAGCAACAAGATATTCCATCAGTAAGTATTCTTACAAATCTATTTTCAAATATCAGTTTTGGAATAAAAAAAATCCAATTATCAAAATTGTTCAGTTTGTCTTCAAAGACAGATTCTACAAGGAGTTTAGAAGTAATTTTAAGTCATACAGAACAATTACAGCATTTTTATTATACAAATATACAAATTTGTGAGCAAACAGCTCACGTTTCATTTACTGGTTTCTTTAGCTTTTCATATAATGTTCATTGGTACACTTTCTTACACTGTCAGCATCAAATCAGTTGCTTGTACTGATAGAAATAATAGATACTTAACTCCTGGAAGTCAAATTATTTAAGTCAACAAATCATAGAATCATTCAGGTTGGAAAAGACCCTTAGGATCATCGAGTCCAACCATTAACCCTACTCTACAAAGTTCACCCCTAAACTGTGTCCCTCAGCATCACATCTAAAGAACCCTTTAAACACATCCAGGGATGGTGGCTCAACCCCCTCCCTGGGCAGCCTATTCCAGTGTCTCACCACCCTTTCTGTGAAAATTTTTTCCCTAATGTCCAGTGTAAACCTCCCCTGTTGCAGCTTGAACCCATTCCCTCTTGTTGTATTGGTAATTGCCTGTGAGAAGAGACCAACACCAACCTCTCTACAATGTCCTTTCAGGTAGTTGTAGAGAGTGATGAGGTCTCCCCTTAGCCTTCTCTTCCTCAAACTAAACAGTCCCAGGTTCTTCAATTGCTATTCATAAGATTTCTTCTCCAGGCCCTTCACAAGCTTCGTTGCACTGCTCTGCACCCACTCTAGCACCTTGATATCTCTCCTGTATTGAGGTGCCCAAAACCGGACACAATACTCAAGGTGAGGCCTCACCAGTGCTGAGTACAGGGGGACAATCACCTCCCTGCTTCTGCTGCTCACACCATTTCTAATACAAGCCAGGATGCCACTGGCTTCCTTGGCCACCTGGGCACGCTGCTGGCTCATATTCAGCCACTTGTCAATTAGAAGCCCCAGGTCCTTTTCTACCAGGCAGCTTTCCAGCCACACTTCCCCAAGCCTGTAGCATTGCATGGGGTTGTTGTGGCCCAAGTGCAGGACCTGGCACTTGGCCTCATTGAAGCTCATACCATTAACACTGGCCCATTGATCCAATCTATCCATGTCTCTCTGTAGAGCCTCCCTATCCTCATGTTTCAATAGCTCTTTTAAAAAATGAAAGATTGGGATGGGATGTTCCTTATCATATCTGGACTAGAATATATTTAATTACAGAGATTTTTTTATATCTCCAGTATACTATATTCAGTGAAGAATATAAGTGATTACCGTATAGTCAGAAGCTAAGGTGAAGGAAATGTGTACCATAAAAACCTTGTGCAAATGTGAGACACGATTTTCATTAACTAAACACTAAAGTGTTGATGTTTGAAAAAAGTTTTTGCTGTTTCTGAATACAAATCCCTCCTTTTTTAATGGATATATACACAAAGTAGTCACAATATGTAGAAACCATATTTCCCAATCATAAATAGGGAAACTGTTCATATTTTACTCACTGAACAGGCAGCTGTACATATACATTTTCATTTTCCTTTGAATTACTAGAAATAGGCATTCAACTTCTATCTCTCAATATTTAATACATTTTTAATGTATGTGTGTGGTTTTCTGTCATAGGACTTATTAGGGACCTGATTTTTCATGTAAGTGTTCATGAAAAGTAAAGGGAGTTGCACCATTCATGACTTATTTATTTTCAAGTTTATGAAGTTAGATTGTTTTACAATTATTTCTGGGAGTTTAAATCACCCTTGTCCTCTTGAGGGGTGGATTAGAATTCTCTGCAAAAGCAAAGCTTGCAGAACTCAGTACAGAACAGCAGGATTATTCTAAGGTATTTTATGCCATTGCCTCCTAGTAGTTCATGATACAGTAAATATATTGGAAGATGATGATCAAAAAGATTTTAAAAGCACAAAAATCTGCTCAAAGACTCACTAATGCAATACTAACTTCGTAAAGTATTTCTATAAGTGAATGTTTTTGTGAGATGTACGGACAAAGAGGACTTACGTATTCTGGTGGGGAGAGTAAAGGAAAAGTGCTAAGTATAAAAAAACCCAAACCACCAAACAATCCTAAGTGTGCAAAAATACACAAATTATTGTTAGGCAAAAATTATTTTTTCTCTGATCAATCTTTCCAGATCTGTAGTCTTGTTGAAACTTCCATATATGTGTCTATATCTGGATGTAGCCTATCTTGACCTTAGTAAGGCTTTTGACACAGTCTCCCATAACATCCTTGTGGAGAAACTCAGGATATGTGGGATATAAGAGCAGATAGTAAGGTGGATTAATAACTGGTTGGACAATAGTGTCCAGAGAGTGGTGGTCAATGGTGCCAAGTCCAGCTGGAGTACTGTACCTAGCGGAGTCCCCCAGGAATCAGTGCTGGGTCTGGTCCTGTTCAACATCTTTATCAATGACATTGATGACAGGACAGAGTGTCATCTCAGCAACTTTGCTGATGACACAAAACTGGGCGGATTGGCAGATACACCTGAAGGCTGTGTGGTCATCCAGCGAGACTTGGGCAGACTGGAGAGCGCGGCAGAGCAGAACCTAATGAGGTTCACAAAGATAAGCGCAGAGTCCTGCATCTAGGGAAGAATAATAAATTATACCAGTACAGACTGGGAGGTGATCTGCTGGAGAGCAGCCCTGTGGAGAAGGACCTGGGAGTCCTGGTTGACAAGAAGTTCTCCATGGGACAGCAATGTGCCCTTTTGGCCAGGAGAGCCAATGGCATCCTGGGGTGCATTACGAAGAGTGTGTCCAGCAGATCAAAGGAGGTTCTGCTTCCCCTCTACTCTGCACTGGTGAGACCACATCTGCAGTATTGCATCCAGTTCTGGGCTTCCCAGTACAAGAGAGGCAGGGATCTGCTTCAACGAAGAGATGAGAGTCCAACAGAGGCTACAAGGATGATTAAGGGACTGGAGCACATGCCTTATGAGGAAAGGCTGAGACGCCTGGGGCTCTTCTGGAGAAGAGAAGACTGAGAGGGGAGTTGATAAATGTTTATAAATATCTGAGGGCTGAGTGTCAAGAGGAAAGGGACAGCCTCTTCTCACTCGTGCCCTGTGATAGGACAAGGGGAAATGGACGTAAGCTGAAACACAGGAGGTTCCACCTTAAGATGAGGAGGAACTTCTTTACTGTAAGGGTCACAGAGCACTGGAACAGGCTGTGGAGTCTCCTTCTCCGGAGATTTTCGAAACCTGACTGGATGCGTTCCTGTGTGACCTGTGCTGGATTATATGGTCCTGCTCTGGCAGGGGAGTTGGACTTGAAGATCTCCAAGGTCCCTTCAAACCCCGAATACCCTGTGATACCCTGTGGTATCTGTATTAATGATACCAAAGGATCT
Organism: Chloroceryle aenea; assembly: GCA_013399075.1. Classification (NCBI taxonomy): domain Eukaryota; kingdom Metazoa; phylum Chordata; class Aves; order Coraciiformes; family Cerylidae; genus Chloroceryle; species Chloroceryle aenea. Next base: position 31,348 of record VWZY01006776.1, on the reverse strand, counting down.
TCAAAGAAAACCTACAGTTTGTTAGACATCCTGAAAAACAATTCTGTAATAATTATAGCTGACAATAGTATGCGCTGTATTTGCTCTTTGTTTTCTACGTTCTTTCTTCTAAGTACAATTATTATTAGAAAGGGCATCCTAACAATCAAAGTATTTTTATTGTGTAGTTAATATATTATACAGGTTTACAAGCTGCACAGCTATGGTGACCTCATTAAGATGAAATGTACTTTAAATGTTAGCAGTAGCTGAACACTTGTATACCAAAAGTTATTATTTGTTTCTTTAACATCTATTTGGAAATGAAAAGGCGGCATCATCAGAAAAAGAAAATCCATGCCTTTGCATAAGTACTTCCTAAGATGGATCAAACTGACAAAATGTATCTGATTGGACTCCAGAGGAACAGACCACATGATTACAGAGGTTGCACCTTGATTTCTCACTTCATACCGCAGCAAGTTTTGAGATCCTAGCTTGCTTGCCTCCCTCATCTGCTCTATAAACTGAAGTACATTATTTTTCCAGTGTGAATTTTGTATGGGTGGGAACCATGTTAGAAGGTAAGAGGACTCATGAGATCCTGGGTCTCACCCTCTAACAGTGTTTGGACTATCTGATACGTGCACCAGAATCCCCTAAATGAGAAGTGCTTCTTCAAACTGACCTAGTCATAAAGGAGAGCAAGAAGAGGCAACAGTGTCATACTCAGGCTGCTGAGTGGAAATAGGAAGCCTGGGAGCCTTGATGATATGTGTGGGGGATTATTTGGCAGATCATTTTTATTATGTTAAATATTTACACTAGCAGCTGAGTGTTCCAATTAGGCATGCTATTTCCCTTATGCAGCACACTGTGTATGGAAACACAGACAAAAAATGATCCTATGATGAATATTTCAGGGGCTGCCTATACCTTTATCTGCCAGTTGCCCAGAAATGTGTGAAACAAGACTGCATGACTTCAGGATCCCACTTTATCTCAGCAATGCAGCCTTGCTGCAGTGTGCATCTGACATGATCAACAGGACTATTTTTCAAGGGCAGCACCTTGTACACATCTCCCCAAGATAATATCCCGAGGGCTTCCTGTGATTGACTGATGATCTCTGAACTTCACTGGGAAGAAAGATGTGCAACATAAAAGCTTTTCCTAAATGATGTTGAATACTAAGTATGGCCTAGTTGTGCAGTTTCAGTGTAAAGCTACTAAGGCTTGGGATTTGTCTCACTGGTTTGTTACAGATGACTCCTAGCCCAGCCCAAGGAAATAACACTTTAAGTTCATGGAAATATAGAGAAAAATGATCTAGAGGATTTAGAGGCAACTGATTACTAGGCATTACTTCTTCAATTTATACATGGTTGCTGCTTTCTACCATTGAGTGCTAAATCTGCATATCCTTTTCAGAGAGGACGTTCACACTGCATCTGTCCACAGAGTGGATTAGTTGCACTGTCTAAAAATATTTTTTTCTTGCAGCCTAGCAAAGCACCAGGAGAAATTTTGCTAAAATGAGTAACCATATCAGAGTGCACTGGCAGGGAACTGAGTTGTGTTTATAAAAACAACTGATTGCTTAATCATCTGGCCATGTTTCATACAAGAAAGATAACAAGACACGGTACACCAGAAAGTATGATCCTTAGAGTGGAAACAAGTGTAATAGCTATAAAAAAAAACAAACAAACAAACCAACCCATTCATTAGTTTACTAAGCAACTGATGATTTTTGAAAGTTATTAGGTGAGTTATGTTGTAGTGCTCCCCTATAATAAAGTCTTTGTATGATTCCAAGGCTAATGTCACAGGATTTTTCAAAAATGTGTTCTATATGACAAGTAGAAATCTGTTGGTCGTTTGGATCAAAGGGAAAATTCTAAGTTTTCATACCCACTGGAACCTGAATACTCCTTTTCTAAAGGAAAAATTTAAGAAACCTAGAACTTATCAAAGGAAGAGTGAAATTCATTCATTAAATCAAATTGTCAGCTGTAATTGTAGTTATAAGTGGCCAGCAGACACTTTCAGTGAGCAAGAAGAGGAACTCTTAAAAGCCAGCTAGATCAACAAATTGCTGAAGAAGGCATATCAACACCAAGTCCCTGAAACACCCGTGGGAAAAATAAGCCTTCTGTCCTGTCCTTCTAGGGCACACAGCATGACTTTATAAGCACACCTTTGAGTGGCACCAGAGCTTTCTTTCTCATTCTGCTACTTTTAGGAGGTTTTCTGCCTAGACCTGTTGACACCAGCACTTTTCCCAAATGTACAAAGCCTTGTCTACAAAATGAGAAGACATGTTTTTATCAGCTTTAGCTACTGAGTATACTATGGGGCTTCCTTGGAGATACGATTGCACTTTCTTTTGTTTCTTCATTTTTTTAACAATAGGATAGCAGGTTTCTCCAAGGAAGAGTTTCAGTAGAATCCAGTTGTCAGAAAGAAGTTGTTAAACTGTATTAAACTCTGAATTCCTACCTTAATTACCCACCAATCTATGAATTTCACATTGCATTATACAAGAAAACATTCAGATATTTAAAATATATAAATAATATATGGGATGGGAGCAATAATTCTTCCACTCTTTCCAGTATTATGAAATTCAACTTCTTCTGAGATTATGAGAGGAAAACATTTTGATAAGATTTTGATTAAGTAAGGCTTTACAGCTAGGTTTTTGGCTTTACAGTTCATCTCCTTCATGTTGGTTACAACTTCATGAGAGTGACATTCCCTTTTGTTGAAATAGATAATTTTCTCTCCTATTTCATGCAATTAAAAGTGCCAGAGAACAGTCCCAACCATGATTAATTGCTAATACTGATGTAGCGTAGACATAATCTGTTAGAAACAAGACACTAAGTCAGCTGGGACTTTTGTTTTGATAAGGAAAGCCCTCCTGTACACTTTACTATGTATTCGACTGAAACAAGCATAATTCATAACAACCCCAGCCCCAAATGGTTTCCACTTACATTAATTAATAAAGACTGTTGCTCATCAGTAACAGTAAGACATATTTTGCTATATGCCCACATGAAAAAATTGAACAAGATGATAAATTCTAAATCAAGGGGTATTTTCTTCAACATGTTTAACTTTTTTCTTTAAACAAGATCCTTCTAATGAATCCTCAGTCCTCTTTGAGTACCATTAATACCACATGCTCTGTGCTTAGTAACCAATTCTCAAACAGGCTTGTCATGAACATCAGCAAGCAAACAGGTCTGTGGATAACTGGAGATTTGCAATATAGAGTTAGAATACAGTTAGATTCATGTCTATAAAAACTCAGTTACCAGTGACTTTTCCTCACCCAAGAACTCCAGACTAAGAACTAAGCAGTGATTATAATTGGTATAGATTGGTAAATTTATCTTTTTATTATCATAACCTGGGAATTTAGATTAAAAAAATATAGGTTCCATGGAGTTTAATAGATTTGCAGTTTTTCTCCTCTGTTCAAAAGCTACCAGTCTGAAGTAACAATCTGATTTCCACTCAATTTACTCAACAGTTTTAATATTGATTCTAAGGGAAGCAAGTTTAGGCCCACAATCTGAGATGAATTTAGCAATAGATTTATTGAGTGCTCCACTGATTGACTGGCTCAGTCTCATACCGAGAATGAAAACTGCTCTTTTGCATTACATTCACAGTGAAAAAGCCGTTGTGATTCACTGAACCATACTTTGGAAAGGCAGTGTTCATAAACCCTTATGTCTACTTTATACAATAACCAGCATTGCCATTAACTGGCTGAAATGCCTAGGAAAAGAAGAGTAAAGTGGGTACTGATCAGAGATTGTCCAATTCTTCCATTAATATGGTAATATTTAGAACAAATGAGGTATCAGGACAGTTTTCACTTTCAGCAGCAGCAGGTCAAACATGATAGTCACTCACAGCACTCGGGAATTTAAAGTATGGGTCAGCCGCTTATTCAACAAGCAGGCAATAATTAAATTTCTTTTGACCAGATCAAGTTTCTGACTGCCAAACAGCAGGATTTTTCCTAGCTTGATCTGAGTCATTTAAAGCTATAGCAAAAAAAAAAAAAACAAACAAAAAACCCAGACCAAAAAACCCAGTAATATAAACAAACACTTTCACTTAAAAATAATTGGTAAATCATTGATGCATCACTGATATGCAATATTCTGGTATACAAACAACTATATTAATGCTAAGAATTATTCTGATGGGGAGAGCATATACAATTACAGAGATTCAAATTACCCAAATCTGACATTTAAAATACTAAGCCAGTAAGAATTTTATTAAAACAGAACAAAACAAAACAAACCCTATTAACTTATTTTCTATAACTTCAGTATGGACTTTGTAGTTGGTAGCAGCTAACAGCCAACTGTCTAATGCACATAATGAAACCAGTATTAAAAAACAAAATGTTTTAAATTATTCTCTGCGTTCTCTTTTATTATTAATTTTCACATGGAAAAATGAGCTACAGGAATCAAAAGAAAGGAAAAAATCAAGAGAAAATAAAAAGTGGTATCATACAATCTTTTATTAACCCACATACTTCAACCAGCTGATTTGATAACATTGTCTTTTGAGCTTCAACTATCAGATAACATCTGGCAAATGATGTTTGTAAGTCCTGTTACACAACATCTTCTGGCTTCTCAGTGTCATCTAGGGGACTAATATGTGACTAGAATAACACAGTTCACACTGCCTGCTTCTGTCATGCTGATAGAAATTTTTAATAGTGGATGTGCCACAGACATCAGTCTATTTGAATTCTCGGAAAATATTTGACACTTCTGTTCTCATCATCTTCCTCATGACTCAAACAATCTTTCTTAACAGAAATTGCTGCGTAATAGATGTGGTCTTTTGACATCAAGTATTCAAATAAACTTTCTGCATCACTAATGTGTTATGATCTCTAAAGCAATATTTTAAAATTATTGATGAAAAGCATTTGCTTAGTTATTTTCACAATTTTGCAATTAATTTATCCCTTTCAGTGTCATTCTCAATGATTTGGTAGATCTCATCACCCTAAACATAAAAAAAAAATTCAATCAAAAGTCAATTTTAGATGGTGGAGCAAAGACCAAAACATTTTGTCTCACTGAAGTTAAATTCTCATCTACAAATCTGTTTGAGGAAACATGAACGTCAGATACTAATTTAACTAGTGAATTGCAGACTATGCTGTGATCATGTAAACAATTTGCATTTGACATAACTGAGAAGAGTCTTCCAAGCAAGAATAATATGAGGACACTGGATCCCTCTATTTCAAAAGATATTTCTGTACTCAAATATCTGTGGTATTTATTATATCATGCATTTTTAATAAGTAACAGAAAATGTCTATCTTGAGAATTGCTCTGTAAGGGCAGAAGTAATTTTGCTAACAACAGTGCTACCTCATTTGATTATGAATGACTAGCATCTTTTTAATGAAAGTTTCTTAATTAGACTGTATGTCCATATGATTGCAAGACACAGTTAAATCAGATTGGATATGTTATGGCAGACCAGACTAAAGCAAATCTGCCCAACCGTGCATCCACTTCATTGGTATGAATAGAAGTCTCATTCTTAAGCCAGAGAATAATTTGGTCTCTTTAGCTGAAATCTTTTCTGTATTGAATGGAGTTGTTGGTAATGCTTTTATGCATCAGATTATACTAGTTAAATAAACATTGGACTGCAGCAAAACCACTTTGGAAAAAAATAAAATAAAATTTTAGGAAAACATGAAGGGCTAAGGAATCCTACAGTCTTCATTCATTCAGTAATTATAAATTCAAGTTTTGAAAGTAGTTTTAAATATTTTCTTGTAGTAATAAATATTTTTAAATCACATTTTTTTCATTAATAGAATGCAGTTTCTAGCAAATAGTCAAAGGTTTGGGTTTTTTTGTTTGTCTGGGATTTTTTAACTAAAGAGGAAAATAAGGCAGACAATTCAAATACAAAAAAATGTAATTGAAAGATAATGAAGTGCCAGGTCCATAAAGAAAATAGACTTCCTAAATCTGAATCTTCCTAAATCCAGTTATCTTGCTTAAAGAATTGTTTATTTCAACAGACATCTCACCACCTAAATGCCTTTATGTTTGGTCCTAAATGAATTGAGAAAATAAATGAACAGAAACTGTAGGTGCTTTTAAATGTCTGCAGAATGCTGAATAAATGGATGAGTAAAGAGTAGATAAAGTAGTGATAACTAGTCATGGCTGCCAACAATACACAGCATGGAAGACAGACACCATTCTTTGGAAGGTCTGCAGCGGCGCTAGCTCAGGCTCAAAGAGATCTGAGTTTCTTCACTATTGGAAAGGCGTGCTATAAAGACAGCTACTCCTTGGTTCTGACTTCAACTGAGTTCCAAAATCAGCTAAAGTGAGGAAATGAGATTTCTCAGAAAGAACAAAATACTGAAGAACTATTTGATATCCCTAGGTACCTCTCATTTGTGGAGTTTTTGTCTGGGAGCTTAACTTCCAATTTTAGACAAAAAGAAGACATGCTAACACACAAAAAAATGAGAGCCTCTGTTCCTATCAATAAATAATTGTTGCTTTCAAAAAAGTATCCTTAGTACTGCTCCATTTTTATTTTTAAAAGCCCATTTGGCAATGGAAGCATGATCACAAGTTTAAGTATCGAGAATGTTTCAAAAATCTATCAGAAACTTTATTTTATGCCTAAAATTTTAAATCCAAGGAGTGGAACCAGTATTCATCGCAGAACTAGTATCACTTCATTTTACATCTTGTAAATCCGATTGACAAACCGAGTCAGACCAAAAAAACTTATCCAAATCAATTCTCCTCTAAGCATAGTTGAAGAAAACGCTTATATGCAGAAAATAATTTCAGATGATTCTGAGGTGATTTCATTAGAGACAAGGATATCTAGAGGAAGAATAGCACAGGAAGAGAGATATATCACTAATTATGGTGTTCTAACTCCGAGAAACCTTCAACTTACTGGAAGAGAATATAAAAACACTGGAAGAGAATATAAAAACAAGTGAAAACTGGGAGATAGTGAGTAAGTTGAGCCTGCTTAAGGCTATGTTAGTGTGATATTGATCAAGTAGAAAACCACTGAATGTTTTATATTCCTGCCACATAATTTGTCTAAAGATAGAAAACAAGTTTTTAGTTAATGAATTGAAGAAATAGTTCATTTCTCCATAATATATAAACATTTCATTTTGGCTTAGGTCAATAGATGAAAAGGTAGAGGACGGTATTTAAACATTCTTACCTTTAAGTAATTACCCAAGCCTAGAGGCTGCCGAGATTTAGGCAAATGCCTAAATGTAGGCTACCTGAAATTCCTTGCTAAACTCAGACTAGATTTAGTGGCTTGTCAGTACAGCATTTGAGTATAGTAAGCTTAGGCAACTGTTCTTTGGAATTATCCTTGGACATAGCAGGAAGTCATTTCAGAGATTTCTGATGGATTACAGATTATTATAATAACTGTTGCTATTATTTGACCCAAGGGCATTAGTGAAATAAATAAGTTTTACAAAATAAAAACATAAAGACACCTAGTATATGAACTTGACACGATAACAATGTGTGATTGAAAATACCTACACATTAAACATAAACAAAAATTACTTTTTAGCTTTCCCAAACAGAAGAAAAACATTAGCTGTGCTATTGGCATTCTGCACGTAAAGATGATTTCAAAGATTTGCAGGTATTAAAATTATGTGACAATTTTATATTTATTTCAAAACTGACTAATAAAACACCTAGAATATACAGTGTAAATCACATTATTTAACATAATAGAAACAGACCATGGGACGCTACCAAATTCTGAGATTTAAATAGGGTTGTTAGACACTTGAGGCATTCTGTATTCAGTGGCTGAACTTTTTGTCAACCTTACCCTACTGACCATAAGAAGATGCTACTTACATGATTTAAAAGAAATATATCTACATAATGTGATTTAAAATTATAAGAGGAAAAAAAAACCCTTTAATCTACTCAGTATTCACAAATATTAAGTAAGTCTCACAGTAAGTAGGTGACTCTTGCATGAACCCATCATTACCATCATTTGTCTCTTCGTTACAGATTTTCATGTTTTAAACTTTGTATTCTTTTAAGATTGGACTTTAAAAAAATCAACTTCTCACTTCCTCCATTTGTCATGGTCATTTTTAAGATAACATACCTGCATTTATTGTATTTATAACATCAGTTAACATTACTGAGATGAAGTTTGTTCTTAACTCCTTAGTTTATGTATAAGGTAAAGATATATGAAAAAAAGAGCTTGTCAATAGCTTGAGGCATGTTATAATTGTACACAGAGAGAGTGAAAGATAAAGGGAAAGAAATAGATAGGATGTTCAGAGACATAATTCAAGCTCTTGATTTTCCACCATGTTCGTGTTAACAATACATATGTTGGCTAGAATTAGCCATATAGATTACATCTACCTCTCACAGAAATCTTTCTGTTCCTCACATGGAAAGCACTATGCATGATAGTATGTCTCTACCCCATGAAAGAAGTAGGATATTAAAGATTTCAGGCTCTTTTGATATTACATAATAAGAAAGAGAAGACGGTTCAAAGGTGTAGATACTCTAATGGGTTAGCTAAAAAGTTATTTACAAAATAATTAGGGGAGAATTTCTATGAAAGTTGAAGGAAGCACAATCTTAGTTCTGGACCTGAGCATCAAAGAAGCACAACTGTGATATCTGAGAGGAAAGAATTACAGAGTCTGTATTTCTGAACAGACAGTAAATGAATCAACATTGGTCATAGTGATCAATATCACAATACATATATTTTAAAGTGACAACATACACCTATTAGAACTATAAATATAGAAAACAATATTCAGTAACATTCACCTCAGTACTGGTAAGCAAAAGAGACTCCTGATTGACCCTTTATAAAAAAATATGAATACTACCTGCAGAAAATGAACCAATGCTAAACAGTTGATGAGTATACACAACAAATGCTGAGAAGAAAAGCTAAATATGTCAAAAATATTAATTACTTATTGCTATTAGAATGAGAAATACTGCATTAAACAATGAGATGATAACAAAAAAAAATCAACAATCAGTTACTTGAACCTATGCAAATATCAAATTAACAAATAAGGGTGACTGAAAATAAGTAATATAAACATGGTTTTGTTTCTTACATAAAAGCATCATTTTCTATACAGACAGCTAAAGAATCAAACCACTTGCAACTCTGTGGCTNAATTACAAATAAGGGTGACTGAAAATAAGTAATATAAACATGGTTTTGTTTCTTACATAAAAGCATCATTTTCTATACAGACAGCTAAAGAATCAAACCACTTGCAACTCTGTGGCTAGAATAATTAAAAAAAAGGTTTCTCTGCCTAGCAGAAGGGTCACAGTCATGTTGATTAGACAAAAGCCCTGAGGTGGTTGTTAGGATTTATTGGCTATAACAGTAACACCTGAGAAACCTGTAGGTACAATACATAAAGATGAAAATTTAGCAGCTGAAGGAATGAATAAGTTAAGAAAAAGTGTTTCTTCCATGTCTGTAGAATCTCTGCAGACACCCACATCGCCAAGGTCACTAAGAGAAACTATTACAAACAGCATTGCAAGGATGAGGCCACAATATAATCAGCCAGAAGTGAATCCCAGTAAGAGTTATTAGAAAATCTGTCAGATAAGGAAATCAGGTGATCCAGAACAACTTTGAGGAGTATTCAGAAACTCTTTACTCAAGACTTATAAACCATGAAGATTTTCAGTTTTTCTCTAAAGAAACGTGTTAGAATGTTTGAATGAGAATTATCAAGATACTTAACAGGTTTTGGAGCTGCTATTGTGAATATGTGCATTTGTAGTAAAAATTTTCTTCCTAAACAAGTTGTTTCCAAACACTTGTGGAAGATGACTACCCAGGGTTTCTGTTCAGTACAAAATCCATCGTCAATCTTCCCTGATCTGCCATTTCCAAATGCTTTATAAACATTACAGAAAAATCAAGGATTAGTAGGAAAAAAAAATGCCCAGGGCTCACTGATTATTTCCACATTTTGTAAGAATTTAATGCAACAGGTAATCACTCTGTATCAGACCTAACATTAAACTAACTCCATTTGGGATCTGCATAAAGTAAAAAGTGTGTCTGCAGAGGACAAAAGCATAAGGAAAGGACCATATTTAAGGACAAACCTCTCCTGCTTCTAAGATTTAGATTTGATTTTTCTGTCTTTAAGATTTAGCTTTAATTTTTCTGTAACAAGTAATACTATAAACTATTTTGAGAATGATGACAATGGTGTTGTAAAAACTCATCTAAATCTAAATATGTTGGCTTTATAGCATTACTTTTGAATGCACATCTAAGCTTGCTAGAGGTTATTCACAGGTGTTCCCAAAAAGACAGACTTGTTCTCAGAGAAATACAGTTCCTCTGTAAACAATATTTAGCATGCAACAACATAATCATCTTTATTTGTGAGGTTACTGACAAATCAAGAAGACTATTTCTTGTGGAGGCAGAAAATAATTATTTGTACCTGCACTGTGGTACAATATCCTAGTAAAACTCCTCTAGAAGTCTGTATACAACTTGTTGTGGAACAGATAGAGAGGAAAGATTCTTGGAGAGAGGAGGGGTGATGCTGATGGCAGGGGGAACAAAGAGTGTGTGGCATAAAAAGGTAGTACAAGGATTTGGCTTTTGTAGACAAGCAAAATAACATCCTTTAAAAAAAGAAATGACTGCTATCTCTAAGGCTTATGAAACAGTGGCATATAATCCTGGTGAGAAAAGAGGTTTCAAAGCTAAGAAATAATGTTGGTATAAAACGGCAAAGGAATAAGCTAGCTATGAATAATTTTAAGTAAGAAATCAGAAGAACATTCCTAATAGCTTGGATTCTGGAACAGGTCTTCCATAACAATGGATGAAGAATAAAATACCCAGTAAAATTAACCCTGAAAGACTTTTAAGGTATATTAATAGAGGAATATAAATGTAAACATTTATGACATGAGTTGAAAACTTGCTGTTTGCAGTCTCAGTGCAACAAACACTACATGACTCGGAAAGCCCCTTAACTCTGATATTTATACACAGTCAATACAAAAGCAATGCTAGTATAGATAGTTAATGCAGCTCTTGGGTTATCTCTTTCTTCCAATGTTAGATTACTTAAAACTATATCTTCTATTTCTATTGCTCTTATTTTTACAGGAAAGCTCAACAGGGTAGGAAGCTAAGTGTTCAGATTCTTTCTATTGATAACACGATACTCCCAGCATGCAGGGATTTCTAAATCAGGAAGTGTTGTAGGTGCCTTTAGGGTGTTGCAGAAAGAAAACTATGTGGCAACAAGAGGTAATATGTGGCCTGAGAATTCTGTGAGATCTTGTAGATACTATTTGGCTCCACATAAGGAATAATTTTTTATTTGAAATTTAAAATAAACATATTATCCCATTACCTTCTCACATTCACGGTACTGAAATATTCTGGGCCTAATCCCACAGTTCATGTAGGTTAATGGAATCTATAGAACAGCACAACACAAATCAAATTCCCTTGAAAAAACACCATTTATTGAGCTGGTCATGATTTTCAATGTAATATGCAAGCACATCCTCCTAGATATTACAGTGAAATTCCTTCTTTTATAAGACCAGATGCCCTAATACATTGTAAAGAGCAATGAAGTGCCTGATTGATGCACACTTGTATGAACACACTAAAAGTTCATAACTCAAGGAAGCTGCTTATAACAATTTGAAGTGCCAAGGGCTAGAAATCTCAATAAGTAAAACAAATTAATACTTTAAAAAAATATATAAAATCAAATGGTCTGGCTCAAAAGTTTAAACCAAGATTATTAATGAGTAATTTGTCAGAATTTTAAATCAACTCTGATCCCAAAGGAGAAAGATTTATTCAAAGCTGTGTGGCTCTGAGATTTTTTATTGTTTCTCAAGAAACTTAACTGGACTACAAGTTGGTTAATATTTTTTGTCATTGCTGATGCTAACTTAGAAGCAATCAGACCAAGTTCAGAAAAGAATAGGAAATATAGGAAAAATAAATAAAACCAAGTGAGCAAGCTCTCACAAGGATTCAGCTGTCCCAGGGGAAAAGGGAAATAACTCTTCCTTAAAGACACACAAGGCAAGACATGAACATTAGATGGCAAAATGATTTGACAATATCTTATCCAAGTTCTTTAGAACTGTCATTGAATTTAATATTTTTTTAAAAAAAATTTATCAGTCCTAAAATATGGAAATTCCCCAGTGAAGAAGAATTTGGATTGTTTTTTTTTTCCCCTCAGGATAGCTGATGTCTTTATTCTATTTCTCTGACATTCTACATCTGCTTGTAGCAGTGCAATGGGATGTAAAAATACTATTATGCTGGTTAGACAGTGTTTTACACTCCACTTTTCAGGACATAACAGTATAAAGCTTTTTTTTTCTTTTTCCATTATCAGGCAGTAGAACAGAAAATGTTACTGACTGACCTCCGTATTAATAAGGCTAAATAAAAACACAGATGGCTTCTACTAAGTGAAGGAACTGAAAGTAATGTGCTATCTTAAGCCACTGTCCTGCAAAATTAAGGACCAAGATAAACAGAAATCCTATTATTATAGCTGAGTAAGAAAGCTCAAATAAACATACCCTCTCTCTGAATTCTTGTCTACACTAAAAAAACTGACTCATTCTAAAGAATGGTTGTCCAGAATAAGTCTTGAAGTAATAATTGAATTTTTCTACAGAAAACAGTGAATCAACACCATTCCGGCAAATGCTCTTGAGTAGATATAGTCATTTCAACAGCCACAAGAATGACAAAACAAAAGCAAGAAAGGATTGTCATGTGACTTGTCTCATGTGCCCTTCCCTAACCAATCGCATTTCATTCAAAATAGAGCAACCTTAAATTCAGTAGTCTGGTATATTATTTCTTTTATACATGAGATCTGAAAAACAAAACAAAACAAAACAAAATATTTATATATATATGTGAAGGTTTCATGGGTTTGGATAGTTCCATCTCAAAATTATCAGTTAATCATCAATTAATAATAAAAAATAAAATAAAACAAATATAAAATGGGTAAATATGTTTTATTTTGCTTATAAACTCTCTTGTATACAATGACTGAAAATTTACATCTAAATTGCATCTACTTATTACTGGTATTCAGCTGTAATAAAATAAATGAAAAAGACAACTTCTCTTAAGCCAGAGTTTTGACATTTGAAGTAGTCAATCCTTACATCATACATGCAGCCTCATTCAACCTCATCTTGCTTAACCCTGTAATTTATAAAACCACAAAAAAGAAAGCCTAAATTATCCTCTTAATAATGAACATTTTTGCAAAATTCTCAGTACTTTTACTACTTACTGAGTGTGCATTGGTTTTGTGCGTAGCACTGGATTTGTCATTAAAGTTGTTTCTTTTCCTAGATCTCACATCTTGAAAGTGCTAAAAAGTGTACTAAAAACTATTTAAATGGGGTGTAATTTATGGCAAGATAATAATGTTTCCTTTGAGATGCCTGAAATCCCAGCCTGTTGAGAGACTGCTGAAACGCCACTGGACTTTTGCATTGGTGGAGGGACTTCCAACCATTTCAATAGTGAGTTAAAGAAAGAGTTAAACAGGAAAGTTTTAGTAATTGCAAAATATTAGTCTATTTCTCCTGTTTGTCCTACATAACATTTTTTTTAGGAGTTAGTCTAAACTATTTTTAAAATGCCTCAGGTGACAGGGCTCTTCCTGTTTGTTCAGACTAATGGATCTTCATTGGAACATCTTTCCTGATACTCTAATTGATCTTTTCTTTTTTTTTTAACTTAATCCAGTTAGCTGGTTTTGCACACCCTGGAGACATATTAAATAATTTCTTTCCCTGCTTCTTCAGGTACCATTCAAATAATAACAAATGGTTGCAGCTTCAATTCAGTCAAATTTACTTAATTAATTATCTTACACCTTGCCACACATTCAGCATCACATTTCCTGTCTTCTTCAGCAAACTAGAGCCTCCACCAAGAAATCAAATGCAAAAGTGGCAGCTGAGGAACATTTCATGGGTGGGGATCACAAAGGTCGGTAATATCAAAGATTGTTAGTACTAAAGAAATAGCTCTCTTGCACTTGTGACCGGGATGGAGAAAGCCATCTGTGCTGGCTGTGGTAAGGCAGAGTGTGCTGCTTGTGCCCAGTGTGATGGATGCACCAGACTGCATCTCCCCTGAGTGTTCAGCTGCTCTACACACCAATAATTTCCAAATGAGTTTTTGCTTTTGTTCATTTTCTTGATGTGCTTTAAAGAGAGGCTAGATGAACATTTTTTTCTCATCTCTCCTCAGTTCCTAATTTAATTTCATAAGTTGTCACTATCCAAGATGGATCTAGATGTTTTAGGTGATCACTTCTGGAGGCAATTCCTCTCTATTCTACTCTTTTATACACTCTTGCAAGTCATCACTCTTTTTGATGATTTGACAGTGACCCCTCCCACTGCACACATTTGGATGACAGATCTCAAAATGTCAAGTTTTATCCATGCCTACATAATAAAAAACTGGTCAAGTAATCAGGTAGAATGAGAGCTGATTCCTGTTACCGGTGACCAAGGAGGCAACAGTGCTGTTTTGCACTTGTCGCATTAATCATATTCTCATTTTAGCCAATATTCCTAGAAACAATTATTTACACACCTTCCTATTGA
>VWZY01006776.1:1719-16510 GCA_013399075.1 Chloroceryle aenea | reverse complement strand
AAAACCTACCACACAAAGAAAAGAGGCATATAGCTATTCCATCTGAAGTCTGAAATAATTTATGCTGGTATAGCAATAAGCTTGCATTGATCTCTGTATAGAAATCCACCTTACATCACTAGAAAGTGAACAAGAATGAAACATGGTCCATAAAATTGTTTTTCACTTGAGAGTTTTTTAGACGTAATAAGCTGCAGATTGTGCTATGAACATCTTTTCAACCATCGTACATAACCCTCTGAAACAAGAAGGACATGAAATCTAAAACAACTTTTGGCAGAGGTTGGGAGGAAAATGGCAAAAGCCCACAGAACCATGGTAAATGAGAGCTACAATATTTAACTCACTTTTCAAAGACAAGTATGTGTAGATATGGTAGAATTTAGTCCATTGTCTTTGCATTTACAATAGATACATATTAGTTTTTTTGTTAGAGAAATTCTGTGTTTTGTTGAACCTTTTAAATATGTTTACTCTCTGGAAAAGAGTAACTTTGATTTGAAATAAAACTGAGTTATGCTGGGCAATTTTATAACTATTTTCCTTGCATTAAAGAAAACCACACAGGGTAACACTGAAGTAGTCCTGCTATCTTCTAGGATGCTACTGAAATAACTAAGCAAGCAGAATCTGGTGCCTATTAATTTTAGCAGATATTCTAAAGAATATTGTTCCACCTAATGCAACAATTTAGCTGAAACAATAGTAACATAATTGAAAAAATTACATAATAATTACAGTGCTTTAGAGAGAGCTATATTAAGGTATGACTCATCCCTCAATACTTAAGAAGGTGCAGAACTACGTCAAATCCAGCAGTGCAGTGCAGGATAGTGTAGCTGCAGCCAGAAATGAAATTTAAAATCAGCAATCTTCTGTTAATAAGTGGGGGGAGAAGGGGAATTAATGGAAAGTATGACTATGAATTTTGGATTACTTTAATTAATTAATTTTATAAAGTGGCAAGGAATAATTGTACAATTACAATTAAGATTTAAATCTTTCTTAGTAAAATATTTAATACATTTTACTATTTGAACCTCACACTTCCTCTGGCAATACTTGTAACAATTTACTTTATTGAAAAGGGAGAACTATTCCACTCCTCAGTTGGGGAATGATTGGTGAAGTAGAAAAGCAATGATGGAATTTTCTGAGATAATTACTTTTTTTATTATTAGAATACTTTATCAATAATCATTTTGAAAGAAAAGCTGCACAGTGTAACAATCAAGCATAAAACACCTAGCTTCCCATGAAACACTTTGAATTATTTTCTATAATAGAATTCGATAGAAAACATTTATTTTAAAAACTGCAGAGTCTGAGTGTATGCATCTTTGACAAAACTGTATTGAAAATTTCTTCCTTGAATAAGCCTTACTTGTTATGCAAAAGATATATATACCTTCTTGCATTTTCCTATCAATTAATACTCTCCTTGATAAACATTGTCCCAATTAAAGATATTTTTCAACATCACAGTTATATATCATTAACAAAGTCACTATGCTATGCTTTTTCTATCAGAAAGTGTGATAATTTGTACTCACCAGGTGTAAAATTATATCGAGCAGAAAATCCAATAGATTCCAGCTCACCATCAGCAAAAAATTTAATCCATAGGAATCTGCCGCTGGATTTTATCATAGGAGGATTTTGCTGTCCACAGAAACGTCCAATCATTGGGGAAAAGCCAAAAGGTCCATCTCGCACTTCAATATGGTCAAATTTACACTCCCAGGAAGGCTCTATGGAATATTTTTCATCAAAGTGTAGTTCAATGCATTGTCTAGGGGCAGCTAGAGATGAAAAGAAAGTTTTCTTATTATTTTCTAAACCAAGTACCTTCAAACCTAAAACAAAAATTAAGAAAATCAAATCTATTATTTTTTTTGACTTTTTCATGTTTTGCTTAACAACTTAAAAAGTTGTTTGAAAATCAGTCCATCTATATTTTTATTAGCTTGCTTGTCTATATTTTTACATTTCAAAAAGTGTTCATGACAGCAACTCTTAGCAAAAATAAGATATCTTTGTTATTAAACAAAAGAGTTTAAGAACAATTGATTGAAACACAAAATCTTTCTAAGAAACTTATGCATCTGGAAAACCAGTGCTTTCTTGTATTTGGGGGGAAATATTAACCAGAATACTTTTTTACCTAATGCTCACAAGATGAGGAAAAATATGAACAGAACTGTGCTGTAGTAGAAAGGACAAATTCTGTTCCTGTCTGTCTTGCAGTGAATGACAAGCTTGAGTGTAATTGCTTACACTCCAAATTGTGTATCATCTTATTTGAAACATAAGGACAAGTGTAGTGAATTCTCACTTTAAAAACTATGTAAGTATGAAGTAAAATTAAATCTAACTAAAGAGAAAAAATATTCTACTGAAAACCCTGAAGAAACTTTATAGTGGTCACTCAATTAGACATAAAAGCTATTTTTATACATAGATAGTAAGGCTAGTGGCAGACAGAATGATCTCTAAAACAAATGTTCCCTGGTATCCTGTATAAAGTAAAATAGTTATTGCTTGAACTATAGTATTTTCTTAAAAGCAGACAAAAAAAATCATGGTTTTGTTTACAGATTTTAACAGATGCATCATCCGTGGTGTGTGCTGTTCCTGTCCTTAATCCTGTCCATAGCAAAAAATGTCTGCCTCCAGTGTCTGGATCATGGTGCAATACCGTTTTTGCTGACAAAGCCTTCTACTAAGACACGAGTTTGCTGTGTCACTGCCCACTGTGCCTCTCATGGGATCCTGTCCTACACTATACACACATTAGAAGAGGTGGAAATTGGTATGAGCTTCGCCTCAGTTACCATTCTCTTCACATGAAACACCCAAGAGCAAACTCCAAGCCGAGTGCATAAGCTTAACATGGAAACTGCTGCCACTCCAGCAGCCAGGAATATTTCTCAGAAGTAATAGAAAAACTATCAGTGTGACCAGAACCAATGTATTTTATGTATTTTGAAATGTTTCAAATAGAAGCTTTTGGCATGTGCTCATTACTCACGTAAGGGAGAGTATTCAAAACTAAATAAATAAGAAAACATTTGGTAAATCTTATAATCTCTGTATAAGAGCACACAATTGGATCCCACCTACAATTATTTAATGTAAATAAATAGAATCTCATTTTATAAGAAGCTTTGAAGAAAATAAAATGGTATTTAAAATGAAAGTTTATTTCAATAGCTTTACTTTCAATATTAATATATTTGGATGATGGATATTTATTGAAATATGTAATTTAACATAAGAAAACTTATCTTCTACTCTCAATTTGAAGGAATTCTCTTTTAGGGAAGTGCTTACTATTTGCTTTTTTGGGGGTTTTTATACAAATTTGCAGAAAATTTTGGAAACTTGGGATCTTTGTGCCCACACAAATCAAATAGAAAAAATCCTAAAACTTTACAAATAATTGAATCAAATTCATAGTCCATGGAAAATAAAATACTTTAAGTACTTAAAACTTACAAAATTAAAATCAGGTAATAAAGCTTGTAAAGAAGATCTTATTAATGTTACTCTTGGTGAGGTTTGAAGACAAAAGTAGATCTTTCAGATTATAGTGAAAGACTGGATATCTGGAAGACATCATTGATTAATTTTATTCGGGTGCTTCTGCCTTTTGACTTCACATATCTATAGCAAATATTGATTTAAATTTAACAATAAAAATAAACAATACCAGGACAGAGGAGAGAAATCACCACCTTTCAGTCTGGGATCATACTTTGTTTGCTCTCATTCCATGGAATGGGATTTGTTGAGAACTACTCATCATTCACCTAGGGATTGCAGAGTCAGGAATCAG
Source organism: Chloroceryle aenea (assembly GCA_013399075.1). Classification (NCBI taxonomy): domain Eukaryota; kingdom Metazoa; phylum Chordata; class Aves; order Coraciiformes; family Cerylidae; genus Chloroceryle; species Chloroceryle aenea. Next base: position 12,672 of record VWZY01006776.1, on the reverse strand, counting down.
AAATTCCATCCTGAAAATGTTGTAGGTAGTCTTAAGAATGCTCATTAAGGCTTGAAAGTCTTGTATGTTCATTATTCAAAAATTGTGCTGTTGGCCTACTTAATGCCTTATTGAAATATCTTAAGGTTGCAGGCTAGATATGAAGATGAATTCTGCTAGTAATGTGTCAGACAGATTCATACCACTTTGTGTGACTGCTCTGCTTTCCACAGCAACTGAGATACCTTCTTTATAAATGGCTTATGCCTTTAACATACTACATTTGTGTGTTATAACTTTGTGTGCTAGGCCTTGACTACTCTATTGCACACCAAAAGGAGGCTTACAAGTGCTGGCCTATAGTTAAACCCTTAACCAGGTCTTCTCTGAATCCAGTACTAATGTAACTTATGATAAAAATGGACATGGAACCCTCTCTGAGTTACAGCTCAGTCTTTTAAAAAGTCCTAAAGCCATTTATGGGCTCAGTTTATAAATATATATACGTATAAGTACATATATGAGTTTCTGGGTGAAAGAGAATCAGGACTACAGAGTTGCATGTAAGATCTATGAAAGCACAGCCTGAGAAAAAAATGCACCATTTCCACAACCTCATGTAACTCTCTGAATCTTGTATTGTGAACTAGTTTTATGATCAGAATCATTCTGTAGCTTATTCTTCTCTACTTTTATTTATATTTCAACAAAGTCAAATGAGACTTTTCCTAGTGAAGCTCAGTTCCTGCTACAGGATCAGAGAGAATCACATCAGCTCAAGGAGTGCTCCAGAAAGTTTCTACTTTCCCTTAAAGTTCCTAGGTGCAGAGATCACTCCACTTTAAGAATGGAGCATTGACTATTCATTAGCACTGTTTCTCCATTGTTAAATAAAACAAGGCTGAGGAATGAGTTTAGGGGTTGGATCACTGACCATTCACGCTCTTTAAATGTTAAAATTGCCTTCTGGTATCCTTTTGGCCATGCCAGTGAGAACTGCCAAAACCTGTTCCTAGGCATGATATGGTGCTTCTCATCAGTCAAGGACCATTCACAGCAAGCGGTTTGTATCTGCAGCTTTGACTAGGAAGGTGAAAGCAGTTACCTGTACATGTGTGATTGTGCCTATGAGCCTTAAAGCCAATGAACATCTCCTGACTTTGTTTAGGTATTAGGAAAAATACTGCCTGTGTCCCAGCCTGCTCTGCAAGCCAGATCAAACAAGACAAGGTCCTTTCTTTTAGCTGTCTCAAGGAATGCACCACTTTGCGTTTCTGTAACTGAGGACTGTGGTAATCACAGAAGACTGGGCAAAGGGAGGAAGGGTGCTATATGTGCATCCATGCAGCTTTTCATCACCTGCTTTTAAATGCACCTGTGTGCTTCATCTTGCAGACATTTAGAATTAAACGTTAAGTGTTTTGTTTGTAATAATTTACCTAAGGAACAAAATTATTCAAATCTTCATGGAAATGACCATAAGGGATGAAAACACACAATTCAAACTCCTAACTTTAACTTCCTTTTGACAAAAAAAAGGTACTGCTTCAGACTTTTACTCTGGCTTTAGCAAAGGGTTTCTTTGCCAAACGTAAGCTAAAACAAGCAGGTATTATAAATATACATGCCACCGCTTTTGAAAAAAATTGTGTGTAAAAGTGGTCACAGTACAGCTTACAGAAATACAGTAAGAACAAGTCCAGGATAATGACTGACAATGTATGTGTAGATACAGAAAAACAAAACAAACCAAGCAAACAAAAATCCCAGAACATGCAATTCTTCCAGACTGGATTAGAATCTGGCCGTCTAATGGGAAAAGGAGGGATGGAGTGGTCGTTTCTGGTATCTTTATTCACAGGTAAAGACCATTCACATCTTTAGGACTTTTTCTGTGGCTACAATGTCAGGAAAAGTTGTTGTCAAGTCCAAATGAAATATATTGAAGCTGTGTCATAGAATGATTTTACTTCAAATCTTAAAAATCTTCCACACTTAGCTTCCAATTATCTTTCTTCAAAAATGTTTAATACAATGGGAAGACTACTTAATGCTTGCATGTCTTGTCATATTTTTCATCTAATTATCTTACACAAGTGCTGCCTTGAGATTTTACATTCGGTTAAAAAAAAAAAAAAGACACTGGGTTCCAACTTGCAGTAGAACAATTGCATCAAAACCATGCAATAAAGTTTTTTATTCTGATCAGCCTCTAGGTCTGTCTAACTGACAGCTGAAGTTAAGCAAAAAATCTGTTTCAATTTACCAGACTGCCAGACAGCATGGAAATGGGACACTGAACTCTACACCAACCCCCATCTATCTGAGCCCCTACAGTACTAATAGTTTCCAGTAATCCTTGGTCTTTCTGATTGTCCAGCTATTATTGATAAGAAAGCCATCTATATCCTCCTTTTAAAAGAGAACTCTTTCCTTGTTTTGATGAAAACTTTTGGAACACAAAAATCAATATGAAATACAAAAGGACTTGGAACAAAGAATTTTTGTACAATGATAACGTGACAATTTTTTAACACCTATGAAATATCTAGGATTAAAGAGTTTAGTGGTCTTTACTGAAAACTTGGAAGACCTTCAAGTGAGCTAACTCAAAATCTCCACAAATATATAACATAGACTTATTTTATATCTCTATAAAGCAATTCTAGTCCATAGCTACATTTATAAATAAGCATTTAATAAATGTAGAAGGGTTAACATCTTCGAAGTATTTCACCAACAGAATTTCCAAACCAATTCTTAAGATGTATTGTGTGAAGTGTGACTATCCTATTGCCCAAATACGTTTAACATGAACAAAAGCCTTTGTTCCTACAAAATCTCCTGTGCAAATTTCCCCTTGGAGAACACATGCCAGTTTTTTTGCGGTTGGTAAAGGCTAATGCTGCCACTGCTGCAGTTGTTCTGGGCAGCTGTGAATTTTGACAGGTTAGAGTCATGAATATGCAAAACAAGGGTGAAATTGGGTCCGCCAGGGAATTTAATATGTACACTCAGCTATTTCCTATTTTTTGTATATGCCCAGTAAGACTGAAAGAAAAAAAGAGAACGAATTCTCAATGCAGTTTGAAAGGCAGATGGGATTCAGCAGACGCTCCTCTACAGCATAACAATTTTTGTACAGAGTCCATGACTTCTGGATGACCTAAAGGACTTCTTTCAGAAAGACATCCAGTCTTTAAAAATCCTAGTTGCTCCAACAGCTAATTATCATTACTACTAAAATAGAAGAAAGGGGAAAAAAAAAATAGGGAAAGAAAAGAAAAAGAAACTTCTAGCTGTTTGATCTGCTTACGCCTTTGACTACTAGGATAGAAGCCTCTGTAGTCAGAAAAGCTCTTTTTTAGAAACTCACAATCTATGATCATGGCAATTTTTGCCAGCTCCTTTACTTCACCAAAGTAATTTTGAAATGATAAAAAGCTTGCATGCATTTAAGAAGAGCTACAGTGGGGGGGGATTGTATCACGAGGTGAAATTCAATTTTATTGCAGCACACCACATGCTGGAGTCCTTATTCAGGTCCACTAAAGTCAGTAAGAATTGTCTTTGAGGGAAATCATCAGAACTTGCCCTAGATTGTGTTCGATAGCAAAAAAATGAAGGAATGAAAGCAAGCAGGAAGAAAGCGATCTGTTGATTCATATATGTGTTTAAGCTCACATCATATAGCTGTCAACATGGTACATACAGTCCTAGTACGCCAGACTCTTCAGACATGCAAATGGTTGATAGCAATGTGGGAATCCTTTCGTGGATCATATTGATACTCCCCCTAGTCTGGTACTTGGTAATCAACAGCAGACAGAAGCTATCTGAAACGTACTGGGATCTCAATAATGGAGATGCTTATGTCTAACTCTAAAATTGAATGGATATTTATGTCCTGGATTAGCAATGATTATCTACTCCATAATTATTTTCTGACCTCAAAGTACAATAATTAAACCTTTTTTTTTCCTTCAGTCTTCACCTACAATATATTATGCCAAGAAATTTCACACAATATGAAAGATACAGGGAAACACTTTCCTTCTAGCCTTCTTCATAATTTTCTGCCATTTTAATATGTTGTAATAAGAGTAAATATGGACAAATGATTAACTGTAATTACAAAATATTTTTGTTGTCCTTCAGTGTTTGTCATTTTGCCCTTTTTGGAAACTGACACCTTTAAAAATATCATTGCTCTGACATCTTACAACTTCTCTGTTTCTTTTTTTTGAATTTTTTCAGAGATCAGAGATCTTTTTAGAAAATAGAAATAGATATGGGGAGGTCAGAGCTGACAATATTATGCAATATGCATGCTTTTTATCAAATTATATACTGATAGAGCTGCTGTCATCATGGGTTTTAAAATACCCATCTGCAAGCCAAACACTTGATTACAGCTGGACAGGAAGCAGAATATATCAGTTTCATAAGAAATTATATGCAACTGTTTTTTTCCAGATTGATTCTTCCCTTAAAATATAACAAAATGTCTACTGAGTTTGGATTACTCTTTCTACTATATGTTGCTCCAAACTTGTCAACATGAAATTTCATCTTTACTGTAGAAATTAGTTGATTACATCTCTCCTTCCTAAATTATTCTTAGACCTTTCTAATTTGAGCTATTCTAAATCAGGTTATTTCAAGAGGGTATTTTACCATCTCTCAGCTTATTAGATATGTTTTTCTAAGTACTGAATTGCTATAATAAAGACAAAGGGCTTTACAATAAAGGGCTTTCAGGTACCTTCTTACTAAGAGGAACACCTTATGGCCTGAGATACTGGACTAGAACTTAAAAAAATTATATTTTTTTCCACACTCTTTAATGATAAAACATGTCTCTGTGTTTCAGATCCTTGAAGATAAAATAGGATTACTTCTTCCTAGCCTCACAGGAATGTTAGAAAGATAATTTGGTCAACATATGTAAAAAGACCTGGACCTAGCAACATGACTGTAATAAAAAAAATCTAGTGCTATTTAGTACATATTGAATCTATACATTTATCTTTTAAGTTCTATTTTTTATAGTAGATCTGTTACTAAACTACGAAAGAACTTAAACATTTACCAGACATCTGCTTAACTTTTGGGCTCAAGTGAGAAGAATGGACAAGCATAAATTTTCTTTAAAGGATTTCTTTGACTGTGATTTATAATCACCTTTTTACTTCAGACTTCAGTCAGGTTACCTATCACTGAAGTGGAATTTAGGAATCTCAGTCATTTTGCTGCAGGGTTTTCATTTTGTTGTGTTTTTTTGTTTGTTTGGGGTTTTGTGTTTCTGTTTTGTTTTGGTTTGGTTGTCTGGTTTTGTTGTTTCTGGTTTTATTATTATTTTGATTTTGATTGTTTGTTCATTTTCCTAAACAATATATATAACATTAACTACCCATCATTTCCCTGGAAGGTTTTTGTGAAATATGTTTCTTCTAGTAACAGCACTAGATTTGAAAAGACAGACAGACTTGTTTCTAAAAGGGCCTTCTGGGGGGGTTCTAAAGTGGGTAATTCAATTTGAATCAGCTATACACCTTTAGAAGTCTCTCTTGCTATTACCTGCTTCTTTAGTAAAATAAATATTTCTATAATTCCTGGCTCTATAATTTGCAGCTAATAATTCTGTCCAACCAAGCATGGATAGAACAAGCATCAGTGTTGTATTCTGCATGTATTCGCAACTCATGAATGAATCTTCTTGCATCCAGTGACTTACCATTCTGTACCTGATTCATCTTTTCTGCTACTAAGCAGATACTCTGACAGTGTCTAATCTCTATTACTTTCCACAGATTCATTTTTACAACAATCCCTTCAACATCCATTGTGCTAACACTGATGAAAATAACTTGCTTGTAATACACCTCTAGCCTCTTTTACATCACCTGCATGTCTGCAACTGGCTATTCTTTAAAAACTGTGCCTTGCAGTTTTGGGGGGTTAATGTTTGCTTTTGTTTTGTTTGGGGTTGGTTTGGGTTTGTTTGGGTTTTTTTGTTTGTTTTGTTGTTTTTTTTCCCTTTTCATTTCTTATGAACATCTTGATGGAAAATAACTTTTACACTCTCTGTTTGGATATATTCTAAATGACTTTCTTAATTGTACTTTGCCTAGCTATGCTTATCATCTCTGACTCAGTTATGGTAAATTTAAAATATCTATATGAAAGTCAAAGGTATTTTTTGTTTCCTATGTTCACTTTTTAAGCTTACTCTAAAGTATTATTTCTTATGTCATGTTACAGCACTTTAAAAGTTCCATTCATTCTCTGAATATCCTGAAATAAATTGTACAATGTTTATTACTAAGTGACTCATGCATACTTACCACCTGAACTAATATATGAGTGATGTCAGGAAAAAAATCAAGTATTTTCCAGTATTTCTCGGTATGTTCTACAATTATTTTAAAAGGTTTTAAAAAACAAACAAACAAAACAAAAAATCAATTATGACAACAAAATCAACAAACAAAAAAAAGAAACACACACGCACAAAAAACCACAACAGTGCGGAGATTGAGTTTCTCTCAATCTTGTGTCTTTAAAAGATTCATCATGATTATATAGGCTTTACCAACTCTTCACTTATAATGTGTTTGTTTGTTTTTTAATATATACAGTTGATGATAGAATATAAAGATTCTGTGGCTAGTCACCTTCTATAATGTAGACGCACTCTCTGTCAGGAGGATACTTGTTGGGGTAGTTGGGAGAAGTGAAGATGCCTCCTTCTGCATATTTTGTCCAAGTTCCACACTGCACTGGTTTCTGTCCTTCGGAAGTAGTTTGCTTTTCTGTGAAACAATCACATTAAGCATTGTGTAATTAGCTCACAAATAATTATGTCTCTGTGACATTTAGAACTCTCTTAGAGAATAAAACAATCCCTTCTGCCAGTGGTCTCAGATTCTTTCTGATGACTAAGAATATGATCAATGACCCAGGGGAAAATAAGGCTACTCTTTAGGGTTACAAACATATAATCTTCACTCAAAACATTTTTTCAAAGAAAAGAAAAGGCTCAGGTCTATGGCAAGTTATATTGATACTGCTTTTAAAATAATAACCTTGCAGGGAAAACACATGCTCAAGAAATGGGACAGATGAGCTTCCCACTCGTATGTCTCAAAAGACTCAAGCATGTGTTCTATCAGCAAGCTACATGCCATAACACAGGAATACATCAGTGCTGCAAAATCAAGAAAAAAAACCCCACGTGATTGTGATAGAATATACAAATTGTCTTAAATTCGCAGCAGCTTGGTTCTATATTCACTGGACAGAGATAGATGTGGGAATTCCTGCATTCTGATTCATGGATTATTTTTATCTCACTGTTTGCTGTGAAATTAATAAATAGCTCTGACACCAGGAATCACAGCCCAGAACTTTCCTCCTCCCAGGTGAATTATCAGAGAGCAGAATCAGACCTTCCTCTTTGCTTTCTTCCTAGCGCTGAAAGTCCTGCACTCCTTTCTACACATTGGCAGAGAGCCTGGAGGCAAAGGTTTAAGTCTGTGCAGCTGAAGAAGATGAAGGATAGCTTCCTGGGCATCATATTTTAACGAGGAGGATAAAATACATGTATTCTTCAGAGGGAAAAATACCTAGACTCATATTAAAAGGAAAGCTAGTAGCTTCTAGACCTCACACAGGCATCCAATGAGGACTCCTGGGTTTAACTCAAATGAGGCATCTATATCCAAGGAGTGTCCCATCTAACTTAAGCCTTGGAGCACTGGAACAGGATGCCCAGAGAAGTTGTAAAGTCTCCTTCTCCAGAGGCTTTCAAAACCCACCTGGATATGTTCCTGTGTGACCTGCCCAGATCATACTCTGGCAGGGCGGTTGGACTCAATGATCTCCAGAGATCCCTTCCAACCTCTGCCATTCTATGATTCTATGGGTAGAGCCGAGTTGTTTGAACTTCCCTCTTAAAATGGAAGGAGACAGGTACATTCCAAGGATGATTTTAACCACCTGAGATCTGCCTTATGCTCTGCAAGCATTTATCTTTCTTCCTGGTCTCTATCCAAGTGGAATATGACACAGATCCTAATTTCCTGAAATGAGTTCAGGCCTGCAGGGCCTGAGAATTCAGACACAAGTTTAGACACACACTGAGCTTAGCAACTCTCCTTGCTTGGCTCTCACCACACTCAGCATCCAGGGCTTTTAAGAACTTCTTTCTTTCACCACTCTACACAAATGCACTCATAACAGTTTCAGATTTTGAATTCTATTTCAACAAGCAAAATAATATTACGTGCCCAAACTGGACTTCCCAGTTTGAAATGGGTACACTTTACAGTCTTTAGTTAGAGTCAGGCTGAGTCTTTAGTTAGATCTATCAGTGGATAAGGTCACTACCTTCTTAAAAACAATACCACTGGATTTTGGTGTGTGTACAGGCACCATAATGCTCAAAACAAATGAACAAAGACACTGGAAGTAGGTGAACTACAAAACATTTCAATAACTAAACTTGCAACTCAAATACATACTTTAGAATATAGTATATCTGAAAAAAAAGTCTGAAGTTGACATACCTGTTCCTTTTTTGGTTGCCCCAGACAAATGTAGAATGATTAGACTTGCTACAACTGAAAGAGAAAGGTGCATTAGATACCACAGTGTGATGGTGCCTGCAATCACATCAGTTGTAAACATCTATCTTAGAAAAATCCAAATTAAATAAACAGAAAAAAAGAAATAATTCAAGTTTACTTGCATCTTTATACAGCACAGTTTTTTATAAACAAGTTTCTCTGTGATCTGTCCTTGTAAGTAATTTACTTTGTAAACTTATCCAAATAAAGAAGAGATCTGTATTTAAAATAAAATCCCTAGGAACTGTTGTTTCCCACATTTTTGTTTGTTTGGTTGGTTTTGTTTGAATATTAGATAAAAACACTTAATCAATATTTATTTATATACTCATATCTTGGGCCAGTAATAGAAAAGTGGCTGCTTTTAACAAAGGGAGACAAAAGCCTGCTAAGTTTCAGTGCCACTATGCTCACTAATGTCTCTCGATATGGCATAATAAAATTTGAAAATGAGTACTGGGAGTATGAAAGGAGTGAGGGGTTGGGTTCTCCACATCTATCAAAGCATTTGCAAATCCCCTGTGAAGTAAATTATTGTGTGTGCTTAACAGTCTCATTAATCTAGTTTGTTTGACTTGTCGAGAGGATGTTGCTTTGTGCTGCAGTGAATCTGCAGCCCATTTTACAAGTAGAAATCTCCTGTCTCCAGCTATGATAGGACAGCTATGCCTCTTGGGAACAAATGTGACCTTTCTGAGATGGGACTTCTACCTGGTGATAATTCCTGAGTTTCTTGGAGTTTCTAAATATAACATCTTGACTAGAAAAGGCTAAGAGGTAAACACTTAGGCCAGTCAGACTGCTTTGGAAGATCAACGTGATTAGCTAGCTACGTGATGAAGAAATCGTGACTAATGATAGCACTTTCTTGTCGTCACTCACATCTTCTTTGGCTATTGAAGAAAGTGGAATAGCAAGAGAATAAGAGAACAGATCTGTCAGTTCTTGGAGTGGTTGGGGTTTTGACCCCAGATAGTTTGGTGTTAAGCCTGGACATAGTGCACAGACTGTACTGAAGTTTAACTTGAAGATAAAGTTTTATAATTATTTTGAGCATTTTGGATTGATCAGCTGCCATTTGTATTATTGACTATGATGAGGAATTGATGGACCCGTGACCTTTAACAAATGTAATTGAACAGCATACTTTGCTCTTCTTATTCACAAAAGACACCAAAAGTTATCATGGTCTAGTAACTAGCTACGTGAATGATCATTTCAAAGAGTGTGCTTTCATCATGTTCAGCTTTTTAGTGCAAATTGTGTGAAATTTTTACCCCAAAGGAAACCAGTTTCCCTATTTCCACTATTCTGATGGCAATGAGATCTATATTTGTATGACTTTGACCCTTCCTGTGTGACAAAGGGTTTGAGGCATGGATTATGGCTACCTCCTTAAGCAGGGGAAGGCTGATGTTCTGGGAAAATGAAGGCTTGGCAGCATAGTCACTATTTCTTGGTCAGACACACAGCCCCTGCGTCTTTTTGAATCCCCCAGCTAAGAGAGATGGATGTTGGCAGAGCTGGTAGTTAAAAACTCTTCTGTGTCATGGGCATTCAGTGAGAACATTACATCTTCTGCTCAGACCTGAATGCTACCCAATCATTCATGTCCTTACCCTCCTCAGGGATGGATTCTGGAAATACGTGCTAGCTGGGACTCTGCCCACTGGCTGTGTCAGAATCTGAAGGCAATGCAGGATTCGCACATTTACGAAGTTGTTCATTTACTTTAGCTGTGTATCATGCAGTGAACAAACTGCATCTATGCCTGTAATTCTCACCAGTCAAAACCTAATTCCTCCATAGTGTAAGGTGGATTGGTGTTTGAGTATGGAGCCAGCTGCTGGCGTTCTTTCTTCCCACACATTTATGGAAGCTAGAACAGACGCACAACAGCCAGACAAACCTCATGTGAAAAATACTTCTTTTTAGGCAATTAATAACAATTCATATCTGATTCTTACAGGTTCGTTTCAAGCACCTTTATTTATTAGCTCTCCCCTCATTTTCTATGTGGAAAAAATTGAAATCCAGAGAAGTAAAGAGGGTTGGTCCAAGTCACAGAGATATTATTACCAAGATAACAGAAAACACAGATCCTTTCAATTCCAGCTGTAACCACTAGAAAGGATGCTTCCAAGTCACAGAGCTATGTTATTCCAGAGCAGGGAGCTATGCTTACACATCATCATGTCAGTATTCATTATTAATAAGGAGTTAAAATAATCTTGATAATAAAATATAATAGACAAGAAGAGACTGAGACTAAGTTTTTCTGGACATATATCTAATATTTGCAAGGATGAAGTGAAATACTTCACCCATATTTAAAAAAAAAAAA
>VWZY01006775.1:0-75820 GCA_013399075.1 Chloroceryle aenea | reverse complement strand
AAGACTGGTAGGTGGAGTCAGGCTAAGGGTGGGGAATGGTGCTGGGTGGCTGGGGATGTGGTGTCATTTCTCCTCACTTCTCAGTTTGTTAGATCTTGCTTCTCTTTTGTATTCTTTCATTGTTACTGGTGGTGTTGTTACATATCCTGTTGCACTGTTGTATTACAACCTCCTTATCTCAATCCATGGGGTTTTGTACTTTTCTTCCTCTTCTCCTTCCCATTCCAAAGAGGGGCGTTGGTAGTGGTAAGTGCTGCATGATGCTCACCTCTGGGCTGGGGCTAAACTATGATACTTGCTATTCACCAGGTCTGGTTTGTTAATAAGAAGAATGTGGAAGAGCATCAAGGACAAAGTCTAAGGGCCTGAAAAGCCTTAGCAGTCTGTCCACAGCATCGAAGATTTGAGCAGCAAACCTTCCAAGACAAGAGGTCAAATCAGCTGATGGCAGCTTTCATTGTCTGCAGTAGGGAGTTTCCTACTGCTGTTGCTTAGCACTTCCTCTTGGTGCTGCTGCATAGTTCAGATTTAGCCTCTTTGGGTGCATCTTTAAATACAGCTTCCAGTCCTAGGACAGTGAACCTCTTCAGTAGTTTCAGATATATGGTTGTACCAATTCTGCTACAAGAATTCTTCTAGGTGCAGCGGGAGCCTTCTTCCTTGCGCCAGAAGTCACAAGTTTCCAGACTTCCCAATATGGAAAGCTCACTTCCCAATGCAGTGAACACAGATTCTACCTATTTCATCTTCAGTACAGCTAAGCCTTCAGAATTTTGTAGCTGCAGTGTCATAATCTAGACAAATTCTTTCACAATACCTTGGATGTGCAGTCCACTGAGATCCTCTAGCAACTGATTTTCGACACAGATTCTCCACCTGAACACACTTGCAGGCAAAGACACTGCTTCTCTTCCATCATCAGCAAGAGGCACTAGGTACTCTTCTGTGGAAAATACTGCACTGTTTTATTTGTGCTGTAGGCTGGAATTCACATAGAACTCTTTGTAGCACCTACTGAAAGGTTTCTTGGTCCTTCTTTGTTCAGTATTTTACTCTAAGTATTCAGAAAAAGGAGTATGACTTCTGGTGATCAGTATGCTGCAAATAATATAATTTTCCTCAAATAAACTCTGGCAAAAAAAGAAGGTCAGGGTGTTAGAAAATATTTTTCAAGTTTCAAATTTAATTCACTACAGTTTGAAACACTAAAGCTATTGTAAAAGCAAACTCAAACTTCTGTCATAAGATCATGCAAATACAAGTAATCTAGTGTTTTTTAACTTGCATGGCTCTGATAAAGCCAATTTTAAAGTTATTTTGTTTCTGTTGACTGATTTCAGAGTATTAGCTGAAATTCCTACTAGGCCTGTGGAATTTATAAATCTGTGCTTTTCATGGATAGTCTCTGCAATCCAATATTGTGCAGCTTCAAATTACAATCTTTCCTTCTTTAAGACATTCACATATGAAACATTTAGAGGCTTAGAAACGTAAGTAACTTTTTTCTTCTTCCAGGTGACATCCACGTTACTTCTTTGCAGTATAAGGAGTTTAAATCTTCTGCTACTCCATCAAATTTGGTGAAGTCAGAAAAGTCACAATATGGATTTACGAAGTAATGGGTAATGTATACTAACAAAAAATGTGCAGAGCAATGTGCTTCAAATGAAACCAGGTTAAAATAAGTTGTGGTTTTGGTTTTGGTTTTTTTTTATTGTTTGGCTGTTTCAATTTGACTAGCATCTATATTCTATTTCACACATGCCAATTTAAAAAAAAAAAAAAAAGCAGAAATCTTACCCCATGCTTCAAGAAAGGTGAAGATGTGCTAGTCTTTTACTGCATGTTGAGTTATGTATACTTTCTGGATTAAATTTATTTAACATAAAATTATCTTTTAAATTTCCATGGAAAAAAACCAGCTAATGTTGTAGGTTTTCTCTATAGACAATGTAGAATACAAACAAAAATGTTCAGTAAGTGATGCATGCTGTCTTTCATAGAAAACATAAAGAATTAGATTCCTCTAAATCTTTGACATCTCATCTTAGTGTTGATAACTAAATTATCACACGTAAATCATGTCTTACTATTCTTCACTGACTGCAGATGAAATGCAGATCGGAAACTGACATTTTGTGGGCATGATAAAGTAGTTGAGTTGAACTTCAAGCCTCTTGCTACTTGACATGAACCTGTACATTGAAAGAGTGGAAGAGGTGCCTTTCTCCTGTAGATGAATGCTACCTTTCTCAAAAGTTCCATCATGTCAGACTAGCACAATTTTCAGTCTTAGTCTTACACTTGAGGCTCTTTTACATATTTTGATCACAGGATAGAGGAGGAGGAAGAATATTATTATTCAGCAACTGACAAATAAATATGAAACCAAAACTTAACTTTTCTATAGAACAGGGCCAAAAAACAACCTCAAAACTGTTACATACATTAATGTGTTGTGAGAAGCAGATGAAAAATTTTTGGAAGTGATTGGATAATGATACTAAATTAGAATGCTTATTTGGCAAGTGCTTCCAGTTCTTAATGTCATTAAAGCATCATAACTGTACCTTCATCTACTTCACAACTGGCTTAAGCAACTCTCATCTACTATTATATTAATTATGTTCTCTTGTATTTTCAGGAGGTTTTAGAGAGAAAAAGTGAAACTGATTATGTATAACTGGCAATTGATTCTGAATAATCCAAGCAAGTCACCTGAGTCAAGGTCATCCCACTTTAGACATATAAAATACTTACATTTGTAATTTATTATTGAATATTGAGGAGAAAGTTCTTCCACCTGAAGAACTGACTGAGCATAATTCAACTCTATAAACCTAAGGTGGGTACTGCCATAGGAGGTTTGTAGCATATTGAAGACATATAAAGGGCTGGCAGGCAGAATGCATACCTTTTAGGAGTAATAGCTGAGGATGGATATAAAATCTTATATTCCCTAAAATAGCTCTAAACTCACATCTTTGAAATACTGAATCCTGCTGTGTGTATTTGCTCTCTCCAGGGCTTGGATTGTGTAAATAATTTACATTAGACACTTTTTGGTGCCAAAAATAATTTAAATCATTCTGAGCCCAAGGATATATATAATCATAGAATGGAATCACTGAAACACTTGTCCTTTGAATAACTCTGTAATTAACATATTTGGGAGGCAAATGCAGTTCAACATCTAATCTGGTACCAAAGAAAATCATATTTCAGTATGCAAAGTGACTGCTTCTAACACTTCATGATCAGTGCAGTCCACCTAAATTATAGAATGAAAGAATAATTTTGGTTGGAAAGGTCCTTTGGAGGTCACCTGTTCCAAATTGCTCTGAATGGTAACCTGTATTCCAGGGAATCAACGATTTCCCCGTTTGATTTAAGAGAGTCTGTTCCCTTCCATCATCCAAGTTGCTAATGAAGACATGAAATAGCATTGGCTTCAGTGTCAATTACATAGAAATGCCACTAATAGTCAACCACCAGTGAAACTTCAAACTGGTAATCAGTAGATTTTCAACCTGATGGTCCAGTCAGTTTTCCACCCAGTTAGGAGTCCACCCCTCCAGTCTATATGTTGTCAGTTTTACCTCACAGACACAGTCAGAGATCATGTTGAAGTCTCAATCCATTAGTATTTTCATCTTCTTTATATTTTCTCCCCAATTCATAGGAGAGGGAAGAAAGAAACAGTCAGGGTAGGTGTTTGGCTGCTGCCTCGTGTCAACTCACCACACTATCTTAATACACAAAATTCAGTACTTTTCTTCTTCTTAATAAAAAAGTCAGATCATGCTCATTACATCCATGCAGGTGTTGTAATTAATTGCACTCAAGCTGAACACTAAATATGCATTCTTATATTATATATTGAAGACCCTTTATTTTCCTAGTATACATTTATAACTATTTCCAGGTGCCATTCTGGAAAGCAGGGCCTCAGCACAAGCAACTGTTGCTTGGAAAGACAAATACCAAAACTGCAAATGTGTTTTCTTCTTCTTTCCTTGAGCTTTTACTGCTAAAGCATGATGTCATATGGTATCAAATATCCATTTAGTCAGTTGGGGTCACTTGTCCCAGATGTATCTCCTCCAACCTCATGCCCAACCCCAGCCTAATAATTTGTGGAGTGAGGGAGGGTTAGAGAGAAAGCCTTGACACTGAGCAAGGACTGTTCAGCGATAGATGAAACATTAACATGTTATCAATGATGTCTTAGACAAATACAAAACACAGCACCACATGCGCCAATATTAAGGAAATTAACTTCATCCCTAGTGTTAAGGTGTCAAGGCAATGAATAGACCTTGGCCTGAAGTTTAGCTAACTGAACATCTCTTGAGAAAATGTTTGACCTGAGATGTAGAAACTTGTGATATAGAACAGAGCAAGAAGCTGACAAAAGTTACAAATAGCTCTTTGAGGGGTGGGTGGATCTCAGAGATGGTTGAAAGGGAGTTGTGCAAAATGGGCAAATGTTACAGGCAGCTGAAAGTAAACATTGGATACCTTTGAAGGCCTAGCAGTGCCTCAGCAACCACATGAGAGATCCTATGTAAGAAAGAGATGATCCAGGTAAAGCTGTTAAAATACACCAATTCTGGATATGTTTACTGAGTGGAAACAAGGGCGGAGAAAGAGAAGAATCAAGATTCATGTAGGAGGAACTAACATGGTGTCATGTTCTGCTCTTTCAGGGAGGGTAGAAAAGAAGGAAGTGATAGAGGTTCAATGATTTACTTGGGTTGAATTAAGGAGACTTACACCATAGGTCCATAACATAAAAAATTTAATTCTGAATCACCTGACTAAAACTATACATGATATAGCTAAAGGCAAGAGAAAGTAAAGGGANGAGGGAGAGGGAGAGGAGGGAAGAGGAGTGAGTAAAAGAGTAGGCAAAGTTCCAGATCACCACCCAGGGTTCCAGTGATGTCTCACCTGGTCTGGTCCTTGGGGCTCTTCAGTGGAGGGTGCACACCAGCCAGTGTACTCAAGTTCTATTTTAATCCCTGCTAAGAGGTGTTGCTTGACGTACCCTTTAATTTGCATGGGAAACATAGGGAGATGGTGCTTATTTGGAGAGAGATCATAGAGTAGCATTAACCCTATTCACCAATTGAATCGGTGGTTGTGGAGATCCCATATTTTATTATCTTTTGGATAGTAGGCAGCACACATGCAAATTTGGCAAGGGGACAAGGCCACTTATCCTTCAATGTACTTCACTCCTGCCTTAGCTGGCATATTTTGTCCTTTGTTCTAACTGCAAGGCTGCTTCTTACCTCAACTCGTTCAGGTCNACCCAGGGTTCCAGTGATGTCTCACCTGGTCTGGTCCTTGGGGCTCTTCAGTGGAGGGTGCACACCAGCCAGTGTACTCAAGTTCTATTTTAATCCCTGCTAAGAGGTGTTGCTTGACGTACCCTTTAATTTGCATGGGAAACATAGGGAGATGGTGCTTATTTGGAGAGAGATCATAGAGTAGCATTAACCCTATTCACCAATTGAATCGGTGGTTGTGGAGATCCCATATTTTATTATCTTTTGGATAGTAGGCAGCACACATGCAAACTTGGCAAGGGGACAAGGCCACTTATCCTTCAATGTACTTCACTCCTGCCTTAGCTGGCATATTTTGTCAGTTGTCCTAACCACAAGGCTGCTTCTTACATCAACTTGTTCAGGTCAGAGTGTTCCTCACAGTGTCTGAGACATCAACTCATTCAGACCAGAGTTTGACAAGTGTGAAGGGGCTTTTTATAAGCAAACCACTGGTCTGCCTGGATTGAGCTCTGTGGCTGATCACCATTCTCAATCTTGCCTTATTTGGGTATACTCTGACCTACAAGCAGAAGCAGGAAGAAATAGACCTAGAGAAAAAATACACTAAGACCCCAAGGCTACCAGATACAGCTTCTACCAGTAGTATGAGCCTGTGGCCTAGTTAGAGAGAGGCCTAGTTAGAAAGGGAAAATTACTGAATAGAAAAAGATGTCTGATGAAAATAGTGGCAGAGAAATTGACTACCAGCCTGTGAGCTGTGAGCCTGGGAACTTCTTTGAGAAGTGCAGGTGGCATCTTTGAAGTATAGCTGGGTACTTAGAAACCAGAGATATTCTGAGATGCCATTGATGCACATAAATCCAAGAAACTTTAATGGTAACTCATCTGAAAAAATGTGGAAACAGCCTAGGAAATTAAACTTGGTCAAAAAAAAAACAGGAAGTATCTTCATTTCTGGCTATTACATGTGAAAAATAGATTAACAGCATCTTTTGGATGTTGAAAGTGCTGGTGTCCTAAGCTCTTTTAAGAGAGCTCATGTCTCTATGATATAAAAAAGGCTTATTTTTTTTATCTAAAATGGAGCACCTCTCTGAGAACTTACTGTACTTCATGTTCTTTTCCTTTCCTAAACAGGATGAACTCTACACATGAACTTACTATGAGATCTTCGATCCTTACTGGGCATGCCTGGCTGACTCCAAACTCTATTATGAAAATCATCTTTGAAGTGAGACTCTGCCTGCTATTTTACTGGTGCCCCTCTGGGATCAGTTCACTTTGTTGTGACTCCTTCGGAATGATTGAGTCCCCATCTATGATTGGTTTGTCCATGAGATAGTTTGGCCACTTCTGAAATCTGTGTAATTTGACACTGGTATTATATATATCCATAGAGGTAATCTATTATATCTGCTGTTATATTGTTGATGTTGCTTCACTAATGAGAAGTTTATAGTAACATGTAATAGTATGTACTTACTTGGGTGTTGTTGTTATTGATTGTTGCTATGTTATTGATTTCTGCTATTATAGACTGTTGCCACGCTATTGGTTAATATTATATTACCAATTGCTGATAATTTGTAATAGCTTTATATATCTATATATATATAGTTATATACTACCTAGTAGTGTTTTGAGGGACATTTGTGATATCTGTAATAAAGTACATCAATTTAGAGGATAATTACTATGGAATCCTACAAACATCTGGTTGCAGTCTCTTACACGCTCAAACACTGAGTAACCCTTTTGGTCATGACACCCAGTCAAATAACAGTCCTCAGTTCTAGGAAGATTAAACATGCTGCCCCTGCAGCCCGAAGCCTGTATGGCACCATTACTTCTTCTGAGCTCCATCTGTGGTGAAGAGTTTGAAGTACCAGAGAATGATTCTTCTGGCCCCTTGCTGCCACTGCTGCATAGTCCCATGCTTTCGGCAATGTTTAAGTCTCAGTTAATCTTCAATTTACCAGGTGAATAGGTGTGTGCCATGTCATCTCATGTTACGTCCTGTCCTGTCATGTCCTGTTCTCATTCCTGTTCTTGTTACAAGTAAAAACTTCTGAATGTGTGGGCTTTTTTCCAGTCATGAATTATGCAGCTGGCTACAGAAACCTTTAGAAGCTATCAGAAGCTGATATCTGGCTCTAGTACAAACAACAATATAGATTTGAGAAAAAGCAAACAATAAAAATGAAAACAAAATATGAACAAGGGATTTAAAGCATAGAAATGAAACAAACAAATAAAAAAAACAAACAAACAGATCTTGTTTATTTAAATTTATTTGTATCAATATGATACAATGTATTTTTAATTTTTTTCTTAAATATACTTGTTAGTTACAGTGATAGTTTAGAGACCTATGCCATTATACTCTGATGTAATTTTCACTAACATTTATTATATATGCAACTCTAGATCTACTTTACTCTGCAGGCTCACAACAGTGCTACATGACTCAAATGTTGGTCATCCCACTACACTGAGCTAACCAGGAGTCTAAAACCATTGTAGCTGACTTTTCTTTTGTACTCCTACAAGAGCTATTGCATACAATATATTATGCTAAAAGAAACATATACCAGTAGTTAATAGCTGTTTCTAGAACTGATAAGGCCTTTTATGTGTGTATGTTTGTGTGTGCTTGACTGGACCTGGTAAACCAGGTGAAATTTCAGCACATTGCCTTCAGCCTGAAGCTTCTAGCATCAGCAGTGTTACTTACCCATAACCTTCTGGTTAAGTCATGCTGACTGAACTATGGCTATCTTCTTCACAGAAACTCTACAGTCTTTTCTTCAAAGCTGAAGCTGTATAATCATAGAATCACAGAATCATAAAATCATAGAATGGTTTGGGTTGGAAGGGACCTCAAAGATCATCTAGTTCCAATCCCCCTGCCATGGGCAGGGACACCTCCCACTAGACTAGGTTGTGCAAGGCCCCATCTGACCTGGTATTGAACACATTGAGTGACAGAGCATCCACAGCTTCCCCAGGCAACCTGTTCCAGTGTTTCACCACCCTCAGAGTGAAAAATTTCCCCCTAATTTCTAATCTCAATCTACCATTTTCCAGTTTGAAGCCATTAGCCCTCATACTATCAATGTAAGTCCTTGTCTAAAGTTCCTTTCTAGCTTTCTTGTAGGCTGCCTTTAGCTACTGGAAGGTTGCAATGAGATGTCCCCAGAGTCTTCTCTTCTCCAGGATGAACAACCCCACCTGTCTCAGCCTGTCCTTGTAAGAGAGCTATTGCAGCCCTTGATTGTGCTATATTGGAGATGTATATGTATGAAATACATATATAGGATATAACAACTGGCACTTGAATTCTGTAGATTCAGTCTGTTGTACTGTTTCTGGCTAGGATACAGGTAATTTTCTTCACAGTAGCTTGTATGGTACTATGTTTTTGATTTGTGGTCAAAACAATGTTGATAACACAGGGATGTTTTAGCTATTGCTGAGCAGTGCTTACAGAGTCAAGGCCTTCTCTGCTTCTGACCCTACTCCACCAGTAAGTAGGCTGGGGGTGCACAAGAAGTTGGGAAGGAACACATCAGGGAGAGCTGACCCTTATCCCATATTATATGATGTTGTGCTCAGCAATAAATGCTTGGAGAAGAAGAAGGAAAAGTTGGACATGTGGAGTGATAGTGTTTGTCTTCCCAAGTAACCATAATGCATGATGGAGCCCTGCTGGTGGGAAGTAGTGAATTAATTCCTTGTTTTGCCTTGTTTGTGTGAACAGCTTTTACTTTACCTATTAAACTGTCTTTATCTCAACTCATGAGTTTTCTCACTTCAATCCTTCCAGTTCTTCCCCACATCCACTGCGGGTGAGTGAGCAAGCAGCTGTGTGAGGTTGTTACCAACCACAGTTAAACAACAACCCTATAGAGCAAGGTACTGATGTTTCAGTGACATATTTAAAAGTGTGTGGACTGAGCTCTAATTTCAATCCATAGATTGTAATTGAAATATGCATGTGGTAAATATTCCATGATTCCTTTCTTAATAGAAGCAATTGTCCTTATAAATAGAAAAAGTACAATAGGAACAGTTGTAACAGTCCTAAATGGCCTAAAGTTGTCAATTACCACATGGAGATTTTAAACACTGAAATAGTCATCCTGAGGCTTTGCATATTGATTCTTCATTGCTACTAAATCCTTACTTGCAGGAAAAATCATTGAGCCTCTCAAATAAAATTGTTACTCCTTTACATTACCATAAGAGTTTCTGAAACAGAAACCTAATCCATTGCAACACCATGGTACTACTTAATCTGAAAATTCAAATAAAGTCCCTGTAAAAAGAAACCCAAAGAAGTTATATATTAAGACACCCATAATGTTTATTTTATTAATATTAAAGAATAGCTTTCATGAATGTACAAATTGTAAAGAAACCTTTCCACAGTACAATGTTTTATATCAATATAAATTATAGAAGACAAGTTTCCTTACCATCATTTTTAAATGTACTTTAAATTAATCAGAATAATATTTGGATAGTTATATCCTTGAATTCATTTTACTGTCAATTCAGTTACTGAATCTAAGCATTTGTAATACATAAGTTTCTTACTCTTTGCTGCCACTGGTGTCTTTCTCTCTATTTAAGTATTTGTGGTTCTTCCATGTCTAAGGGTCCACATTCTAACTCAGAATGTATTTTTTTTCTTTTTCTTTATTTTTTCTTTTAGAATTTTTTTTTCCCTTAGATAATACCTGAACTCAGTAGCTTCTACAGTGATAAACTCCATCAGGGATCAGAGATGTCACATAGAACTATCTTAAATGCCCCATCTACCAATATTTACTGCACTTTGCTATGAAAATAGTCTGTGTATAGGGTAGGTAAGACAGGTATGCTCTGTCTTCTGTTGTCACTCAAAAAGAGGAATTCCACAACTTAACTGAAGCACTGTCACATTACACAAGGCAAGGATTTCTGAAGTAGGAACAGTAGAGCCTGAACAATAAACACTTGCTATCTTCATAGTAAGAATGAAGTCCATCACTCATGGGAAAGAAGTTTACATTTTGAGTTATTAGATTTTTTGTCTGGATCAGGAAGCAACCTCTTGATTTTCTGGGTTACTCTGAAGACCTATCTTGGAGTGTATAAACTGGATTCTTTTCAGCTGAGACGTCACTGAAAGGTATGTTCCAATCTAATGAACTACAACCACTAAAGCAGAGTTCACTTATGTTTAGTTTTTTTCCTTTTTTTTTCCTTTTTACTTTCCCTCCTTTTCTCTGTGCATGTCATAAGTTCTGTCTTTATTTCTTCCTGGTGGTCTAACCTTAGCATTTTAGCTACAGTTATGCTTTCTTTGGTTTGTTCTGATTCTTGACAAACTAATATCAGCTTCTCCAGCTGCCAAATTTGTTGCTTAGAATGACATTTTGAAAGCATTTTCTGCAACTGCCCCCAATTGTTACTATGTGGATGAAACTTCTAAAAATACAAATCTGTTTCTTCTTTTAAATTCTAATCAACTTCTAACTTTTTTAACTTTTTTAAATCTACATATATTTGTTTCAAGTGTTCTAATAACATGGTGAATTTTAAGCATTTTTATAATTTAATTTTTTACCTTTGCTTTCTCATCATCTATATTATAACATGCATTACAATTGGCACATGTATTATACATTTCTTATTCCTTTCCCTACTGTTTCATTTTCATAATCATTATTCATGCTTCATTATAAAGATTTACATGTAAATTCCCTTCACTGCACAAATTCTACAGCTGTTTCCAGTTTGTCCTTATTCAATATTATTTTACTTATGCAGTCTACATGCTTTTTACATAGACTCAGAATGGTTGAAATTGGAAGGGACCTCTGGAAGTCATCTGGTCCAACAAGTAGGTTGCTCAAGAAGGTTCATCCATGTGCAGATGGATTTTGAAGATCTACAAGGAGAAAGAGTCCACAACCTCCTTGGGCAACCTGTGCACAGTCACTCTCATGGTAAAAATGTGTTTCCTGGTGTTCAGATGGCATATTGCCTCTGGTCCTGTCATAGGCAACACCAAAAAAGACCCTGTCTCTGCCTTCTTTGCACCCTCCCTTCAGATGTTTGTACACATTGGTATGTTCTTTCCTGAGGCTTCTCTGTTCTGGGATGAAAATCTCCAGGTGGCTCAGTGTTTCCTCATGTGAGAGATGCTTCAATCCTTTAATAACCTTTGGGGTTCTTCACTGAACTTTCTCCTATATATCTGGACCTTGCTGGTAAGACATTGACACAGTTCTCCAGAAGTGGCCTTACTAGTGCTGAACAGAGAGGAAGGTCACTTCCCTTAACATGCTGACAACACTTGTCTCACTGCAGCCCAGTACATCAGTACCCTTCAAGGGTGCATTGCTGGCTCATGTTGAATTTGGTATACACTAGGACCTTTTTCATATATCTGCTTTCTAACTGGTAAGCCCACAGCTCATACTGGGAGTGTAGGAATTGGTATTTATATTTTTTGAACTGCATAGGGTTCCTGTTGTCTTATTTCTACAGCCTTTTGAGGTCCCTCTGGATGGCACCACAAACTGGCATATCCACTCCTCCCAGGTTGGCACCATCTGCAGACTTGCTGAGGATACACGCTGCTCCATCATTCAGATAATTACTGAAACCACTGAACAAGATTGCATCAATTATAGACCCCCTGATATGCCCCACTAATCCCTGTGCTCCAACTAGACTCCATGGTACTGATCATCACCTTCTAGGCCCTGCTGTTGAGCCAGTTTTCAATCTATTTCACCATCTGCTTTTTTTGGTGTGTTTATACTGGACTTTGTCTTAAAAGTGGGATTTGGGCCAGTCACATGACACCTTAGGATACCTACAATTTCGGCATCTACAGCCTCAGTGATCTACAGCCATTCGAGAATTCATGAAAATTAATAGGCATGTTTATGGTGAAATTCACTTGAAATATTTAAGACATTAATCTTAGGAAAAATCAATTGCTGCTATGATGCTTTGATTTCTACTGATTCAAAGAAAGAAATTTGGATTAATAATGTTTCACAGTGCATTACATGACTTAGCCTTTGTAATTCTGAGTGTCCCACTTGTAGTTCTGTAAACCTGCTTTCATTTGCTATATAACTGTTGACCTAAGCAGTTCTGCTAGAGTTTTTCCAAAGTCTTTGTGGTAGCATTTTTCCCCTGTTACTGTCATGCTGCTGGTTTATGGCCATGCAAACCCACCTACTTTGGTTGTGTTGGATTCTCATGGAATAATGTTTATAGCAGTAAGTGGTATGAGAATCATCTCTGCTCCACTCTAAATTTTCTCAGCTCTTGTGTTGGAACTTTTAGTTTACAGTAGATTAAAACTGTATGTTACTGAAAAACAAAGTAGGTAGTGTTTTTTTAAATGTCAGATAAATATTAGCCAATAATACACATGTACAAAGTTTAGCAACCTATCAACATGAAAATGTGGACCTGAGTAGCATGCTGCTCTGATGAAAATATATAGTGCCATAGAACAAGCATGATAAATATAACATTTGCAACTTGTTAAATGGGAGAGATTACCCAGAAGAGGTTGCTTATCTGAGGACTCCATCACTTCTTTCCTAACTGATATACTGTGGAATTATCCCTTCACCCCTCTTTTCCCTCCGCAACTTTTCTATTCATTGAACTTAATGTCAGAAAGAAGAATTCATATCATTATATACATCATCACCATATGCTGAAGACATTAAATCCTCATTCAGAATCATAGAATCATAGAACGCCCTGTTTTGGAAGGTACCTCCAAAGGTCATCCAGTCAAACCCCCCTGCAGTAAAAAGGGACATGCTCAATTCAATCAGGTTGTTCAGATCCTCATCAAGCCTGACCTTGAATGTCTCTAGGCATAGGGCCTCCACCACCTCCATGGCCAACCTGTTCCACCAGCCTCGTAGTAAAGAACGTCTTCTTAATGTTTAATAAGATAATTTTGCTCTTATATTTAATTGCATCCTTTTATGAAATGCATATGTCCTACTTGTGATCTGAATTTGTCTAGCTTCAGAATGGTCTAGTTAAACGGCTCTACTGTGACAAATTGAGAAGGATTTAGGTTTTCAAATTAATTGAGATGATAATATGGGAAGGCACATCCACTGCAAGAATACTGACCAATTATGTAACACAGTAAGTCTGTAGCACTTTCAAAATAGTTGACACTTCTTTTTTTTCTAATAGGGTTTATTTTTTATTCATGGTTGTCAGATTCTTGCTTCGTAGATATTCTTCTGACTGTCCAAAATGAAAAAGAATATGATTTTTCTAATAGAGCTAAATTAAATAGATTGTTACAAGCTCTGTTCTTTATGGACATCATCCAAAAGGGTAGTTAAACCTGTGGTTAAGTGCTTTGTTGGATGATGGCCTAGAAACATGCGAAGGGATTTTGGAGCTTTTCCAAAATGTCTGATAGGTTTCCCTCTTGGCCATAGTAGTGATGTTATTCACTAAATAGGTCATGAGATGTATTACAGAAGCAAAAAAGCTGAGAATGTTAAAATCCATTTTAGGATTTTGCTTTAAATATCACAACAAAGAAAATTCTTTAGGTTAAAAGAAGCAGAAAAATTACCCCAAAAGCACAGAATTAAAACTAAAAATCACATTAAGAATTTTCAGAAATACTTCACCTAAGGAATTGCTAGATGCCTCAAAAGTTTAGTGACTTCGCGGAATTTAAGGAGATGCAGTACCTTATAGTTTTACCTTACAGTGAGATATATATAGTACATTATAGTAAGATCCAAAAGAGAATGGAAAAATGGGTAACAATATATGGTATGCCTCAGACCACACGCATCTGGATATGAAAAGTTGCTGAATTAGAAACAGATTGAATTCTCCAGTCAAAGTTCAGCTAATGTCTCCAAAGTCATATATATGAGTTTCATGGAAATCTACACTTCATTAAAAGAAAATCTGCCCAATGGGAACTTTTTTCTATCCTGAGACTTATTTTGTTGTTCAGTAACACTTTAGAATTGTCTTTCTTACTGTATTGATTATGACACAAACCTAAATGACTTATTTAAACCTAAATTACTTCTTTTGGTGAGGCACCAAATTCAAAACAGCTAAAATGATGTGAGATTAATATTAAATTTACAGTAAGCATTGTATTTGTAGACAGCAAACACTTTTCCTTCCTTATCCATGAAGCATAGATTTATACCTAATATATTTGTGATATTCATGGATTTGTATCTTTCTATTTTCTCTTTTTTATTTTCATTACAATGTTATGAAAGGTCAGACATACTTTATTTGACAAAAAAATCTGAAAATTTTAAGGTGGATAATCGCAATCATATATAAGAACTTGTAAAAAGTGTATATGAGCATTTATGTGGGCAAGTGCACACATACACACATGATTATGAAACTANTCTCTCCCTTATTCCTTTTCTCTTCCCCTTTGAGGAGGGAGGGGGGTTAACAGAGAGCGTCTGTTAGGTCTTAGGGGCTGCCCTGACCCTAAACCACGACACTATTATTATTTAACTCTGTAAATTCCAGATAGCATTAATGTTATCAGTATGACAAAGTAATTGTGTTCAAAAACCAGAGAGCAGTGCTTTTAAAATCTAACTTAATAAAAATGTCATCCCTCAAAGTAGATGTTTATATTTATTAGTAATGTCTCTGCCAATATCCTATTTTCTCAATGTCATTCAGAACTGCTCTAGAGATACGGGCTTGCAGCCACAGAGTTTCAGCTCTGCCATTTGTCTCTGGTTTCAGTCCATCCTATGAAGCAGATAAAAAGTAACACACCTTAAAGCATAACATCTAATGTTTCCCTTTCTCTTTGATTATAACCACCAATATTCCTTCTGGAAAAAAAAAAAAAGGAAAGAAAAAAGAAAAAAAAAGAAATCAAACCAAAGCAAAACCTCAAAATACAAACACCCCCCACAAAAAAGAAAACACACAAACAAACAAACAAACCAAAACCAAACCAACCAACCAAACAAAAAAAAAAACAAAAACAAAAAACAACAAACCACACACACACACAAACCAACAAACCCCACAAAGCAACAAAACTATATATTTAAAAGCTTTAAAACCATGGCAAAATAAAATACTCTGTGCAGGGAGAATGGAGCAGCCCTGTGAGACATCATCTGTTTCTCAGCTACATTTTTTCACATAGCAAGTGTGAAAGATGATTCATTTAGGTCAGAATATGTCACATACTCCATAGCACATCAAAAAGCATCTGAAATCTTCACCTGTTCAGTCCCATGCATTCTGATCCTTGCTATGTGTATCATAGTCTTAACTTAATGAAGAGGGTTTCTCACACATGAAATATCAGGGAAGAAAAGAAAATCCAGGGAAAGGAAAAGGAAAGAAATGAAAAGAAAAAAAATAATTTTTTTTTGAAAGGGTGCTGAGGGAAAGACAGGGATATAAAGGTGTTGAGTGTGTCGCACTAAAAGATATTCACATGTCCCTGAACTCCTTGTTTTTCACCAGCTCAACTGTCATGAAAACTTTTCTCAGATATATCGTTGATTATATTGACACTTTCGTACCACATAGCCTGAACCAATTTATCAGTAGCTATGACTAATTTCTGTAGATAAGAGAAGCACCTTATCTCAGGAGGTAAGCTCATGA
Source organism: Chloroceryle aenea (assembly GCA_013399075.1). Taxonomy (NCBI): domain Eukaryota; kingdom Metazoa; phylum Chordata; class Aves; order Coraciiformes; family Cerylidae; genus Chloroceryle; species Chloroceryle aenea. The sequence continues at coordinate 59,840 of VWZY01006775.1, read as the reverse complement.
ACACTACTGTTTCTTGTAGCATCAATACACTTGTGCATGTGCTTATGGAAACTTGTACTTTATATGCAGTATTAGGCAAATAGATATCTCCACTGATGCCTTGCCTTTCAAAGAACTATTCAGCATCTCTGCTAGAATATACTACACTCACAAGGTCAAGTGTCTCTTCCCTCCTGGAGAAAGTAACAAGTCAGTCAAGCAGCATTCCAAAATTCCACTGGCAGCTATATAGCAGACACGAGGAAAATAGCACTTCCTCATTGCTTCTCCACATATCTCCATGCAGAGAATGGACAATACAGAGCTATAAAACTGCTACATGTCTCACATGCTTCAAAACACTGCAGTGCCCTCTCTAAGAGAAAAAAAATGCCATTCCAGGAGACTGAGAGAAACAAAAAGGTTCAGTATTGTAAGCAAAGCATGTTTCTCAAATTGCTTGCCCACATTGCCGATAACCTCACAACCAGCCTGGGCAAGCATAGGATTAGCAGTTTTTCTACTGAAGAGTAATTCTTCATCCTCATTTCAGAAAACTTATGCTGAAGGTGGGCTTTTTTGTGTAGTCATGGCTGTCATAACTAAGAACAGCTGGCAGGTAGGCAGCAAAATCTCAGCATAGACCTATAGTGGAGTGAATTGTGCAAGCTGCAGGATGCTTACATTCTGTGTGCTGGATTCCTTGTGCTTGTGCAAGAAACAATACATATATCTTTTTAAATGGCACATCTTGTGTGCAAGAACAGATGAGTTCCCATCCCTGTCAAAGATTAAAATGGTGCACTTGGCAATTACATTGCTTCCTCAGAAAAACTATGCTAAGCTAATCTTCAGCTAATGAGTTTTCATCACTGAACACCAATTGCTACTTTTTTCTTTTCCCTCTTCAATTTTTAACACTCAAGATACTAAATATGGCATGTAAAAGTGCATATTGATTTGGAAGGTTTATTTTTTAAACACAAGCTGTTTTTCTGAACTCATGTTTCAGAGCAATCAGACGGAAATTATTACTTCAGCATAATTATTTGTTTGGAGTAACAAGCCTCCAATGCAATGGCCTCCTAGAGTAAGGACATTTCCAATTAAAAAACATTACTTAAATCTGCCTTATGAAAGACACAGATTTAAGGCAAACTGGCAAAAAAACCCCAAGCTTATAAAGCCTAATTCATTAAAAAGATAACTCTAATAATTCCAGGAATAAAATTAAAGGGGGGGAAAAAAAAAAGTCAATCGTCAATCCCCCCACTGATAACATTTATCAAAGGCAAGAGAAAAGAACAAATCAGGTAGTCTTTTTTTAACTACTTCCCTATGCTTATTACATCCTTCTACTTGCCAGGATATATACAGTTAGACAAAAGCCAACAATGACAGGAAAAGAAACTCCAAAGAACAACCCCCTTACAAAGAGATCATTATCACTTCAACATTTTGTTTCTCATACTGCTTAGAAATACATTTAGAAACTCCAAATGGAGTTAATATTTACTCATCATAATTAATAGCAGTCAAATAGTAAAAATTATCTAATAAAAAGGCTTAATTAATAGACTCATAGAATCGTAGAATGTTAAGTGCTGGAAGGGACCTCGAAAGATCATCTGTTCAATAGTATCTAAAAAGGATATGAATGACCCTGGACCTGTTCTGATGGTGGTTTTAGGACATTTGTACAAAAAGAGCTGGAAATATTTTTTCCTCTTACTATAAAACCCTACTCCTCTTTAAATACTGTAGTTCTGTGAATTTTGAGTATGTAACGAAGTTTTATTGTTAAAGTCATGACAATGTATCTGTGCATAGAACAGACACTCATTTTACTTTTGCTTGCTTTCAGTATGACTTTTTGAAATAGATTGTCCAAGATGAATAACAGGTAAATATCCTAATATTTAGGATATCCTTTAATATTTTCAATGTTCTTAACACCACAGAGAAAAACAGGCAAAAGATTTTTTCTTTTCTCTTTTGCCTGTGTTATACATTTCAATATGGTGAGAAGGAAGAACACAAGAATGCAAGCAGACCAAAAAAGGATCTGGCAAATGTTTGCTTTCCAAAACAATGAAGGTCACTGAGCTTTTTTTTTTTTTTTTCTTTTTAAAAAAACAGCAACAAAACTTGAATAAGCGAAGCTGTATGACTACATCAGATTTCTTATCTGGCATCCTGAAATGCAAAAAATTCTGAGAACCAAGGCCTAAGGCTGGCACTATGCAAGTTCTGGTCCACTACTGGAATCTAAAATTTCATTAGGTCTGCATAACACAGTGCAGATTTATAAAAGACCCAGATTCAATTCCTAAGTTTGATATTCTCCAGATCTTCTTCTTTTTTTCTGTATGAAAAGTCAGCCATTGCCACTGTATTTCTAACTGACAATGAGTTAAACTCTTTGCAAGCAGTACCCTATTTTTCCTCTTTACCACCTCTCTAAATTGGTTCTAGCATAAAGTCAGCTACAGCTAAGGTACTTGAAAATTGCACAATTTCAAAATTCATTAATGTTTTTCCAAGAGTACTGGAAATTCTTACTTGTGTTTAATTACACAGCTACAATCTCTTGTAGGAGAAAAAAAACCTCAAGTGTTAATAATAAAATGTAAGCCACCCTTTGGATTAACTAGCACTCACTCTACATTCAAAATATCTTCAATAAATGCATTCTCTTTACGATATTTGTAATAAGAATAATGTAACTTGAAATCTCTCTCTTGTGATATGAGAAAGGGAGGTCTTTTGCACATGTTTCTTTACAGTCTTAAAAAGTTAAAAAAAAAAATATTGCAAGCAATTAACACTGTTCAGTCTTAAATATTTAGTGGTTACCTCAATTTCTGGTTTCCATTGCAAAAAGACAGCATGAAGCAATAAATCAAACCATAAAAAAGCACATATCGTCTTCATATATTTTTCTCTAATATTTCAAGTTAAATTTAGTACAAAACAATTTACAAGTTTATTTGTGTTTGGTTAAACAGTAACTCCTGAAGCAGAGGAGCATAACAACTAGAATGTATGTTCATTTTTGGAAAACTGGGAGTGGTAATACATTTAAAACCTAAAAATAAAGGACAGGGGATTATTTTACCATTAACTAAGATTCAATATAGAAAAAAAAATATTGTGTAGAGATAACTCTTTATATTGCTAGAATATTGTCTCTCAAAATTAATAATAAAACTAGACTATAAGAAATGTATAAAAGTATTCACACTACTTGTTACAGCTTCACACTTCATTTCATATATAGTCAAAAAATATTGTTAATACTATCAGAATCAAAAGATCCAAATATAGGAAATTCTGATTAAAAAGGAAAACAATAAATTCTGATGAGAAAAAAATGACAGAATAACACACTAATATATGATCTATCTACCTACCTGCCTAAAGTTGTCTTTTTTTTTTTTTTGCTGCAGTCGCAATGTCCAAAACACATTAAAGACAAATCACTTATAGACTCCTTTCTAGAGCTGTCAATCTTTGGATGTCCCAGTATAATTTACAATAAAGAGAAAGAAAATAACACTTTTTGGCTGTGATTCACATGCCCTATTTTAAAAGCCTACTTCAGAATTAGAAAATTTACACTTGCTTCTCTCTATTGTTTGTAAACAGGTTCTAGAGTGGCAGCTCCTGTAGAGAAATCTACATTGTAAGTTCTGAAGTTAAATTGTTTTGTGTTATGTAATGGTAACCTTGGACCACTATGGAGTTAATTTTGGATGTAATTTTGGTATATCAGCTATATTTTCAATTACTGATTTTTATTAGTATTTAAACATGCTTATGCCCATACTAATGTGATAAACTTCACATAATAAAAAGTAGAAATGTAGGAAAACTATAGATATTTTGGAAACCTCCAGAGATGAGAAAGTTGTAGACAACACAAAACTGACTTATACACTAGATGAGTGTGCTACCATTCTCTGAATGGATCTGGACAGGCTGGAGAAACGGGCTGACAAGAAACTCAGCAAGTTCAACAAAGGGAAATACAAAATCCTTAACATGGAAAAGAAATCCATGTGCCAACACTGGAAATTTCTTTACCAATTCACTAGAAAGCAACTTTGCAGGAACTGGGAGTCCAGTGGACCCACATTTGATCATAAGCCAGCAATGTCCTCCTACAGTGAAGGCAGCAAACAGCCTCTGGTTTCCAGCACTTAGAGCATCACCATCAGGTTGAGGGGGAGTGAACTTTCCCCTCTTCTCAGCACTGGTGAGGCCACACTTGGAGTACGGGTGTACTGGAAAAAGAGTCCAGTGAAGGGATAAAAACATGGTTAAGGGACTGGAGCACAATTTCTGATAGACCTGAAAATGCAAAATCAGTATTGACATTTTAGATTCTCTCGAGGATGCTGAAACCCTGTTTTACATATGTAAAACAAGACTAGTTCATATTCCTAGTCTATTTTATAATTCCTTATTTTTTTTTTAATCTTCTTTCATCTGAACAGCACACTGTAAATCTGTCTAGTGGAGTTGTTCATTGATGCAATATGTAACAGAAATTAAAGAAAGACGAAGAGAGGTATTTATTTCACTGAACAAAAAATACTTTTAAAAGAATTATTGCAAATTAATGTAAATGCCGATTTTCTGAAAACACATCTTGAGTTTTAGAAAAGAAAAATATTTAAACAAAACTTGATGGGGATGAAAATACAAACAGGTCTAGGGAAGTTCTAAAAACAGAGGTATCAGGGCCATTTTACAGTTTTCTGAGATGTTAAAATTTTCAACAACTAACAGATTTTACCTTTTCCTTCTGCCCATAGGGTTATTTATTAGCATATATCTAGATTCAAAACTGTTCAAGGACTAAAACCAAACAAATAAGAAAAGAAACCCTCAGACAGCTTCTTAGCCTTCCCCTCAGACAGCTTCTTAACCTTCTCCACACTTTAATTTAAAAGCCAATGAGTTACTCTAAGGTAGAACAATAAGTCAACCTGAAGGAAATCTTATAGCTTTGTAGATGATGCAACAAAACCGTAATGCACAGATGACTTCACTGTTACAAAAGTAATCAGCTCCTCAAGTCAACTATGAAAAAACTGCACATTGTCAAGACAGGTATTAATATACTCTATTTTTATTACGTGTATTAAAAAGCGTGCAGTGAATTTAAATGATCCTGGTGAAATACGTGTCACAATCATCAATCATCACTTTTAGGGACTAAAACACACAGTATTTCTTGAAAAGAGCAGATGAAAGACCAAATTCTATGCAGGATGTTTCTAGTTTAAACAAAACCAATAAATCCAGGATAGCTGAAAAACATCTAGTAACTGAAAAGAAAGAGTAATATATATCGTCATGTACATTATTAAGACAACAATCATTTTGCATCTTTTTCAGCACCACCTTTGGCATTCTAAAAGGTAGTCTCAATAATCACAAGTCCAGTACTTTTGGTAATGGGGAATGAGGAGAAAACACCAGTGAAATGCAGTTACAACCTTTAAGATAGCTTCGAATACATAGATTAAATCAAATAATTAGCTTTCTTACTGGTACATACATGACTTACTAATAGAGGAAAAATTCTTATTCACATTTTGTGACTTAAAATAATTATTTCTCTTCAAATACAAAAAGTGCTAAAGCCTGAGTAATTTTCTTGTCTTAAACATTACTGAAGCTATAGCGCATACTGTATTTGGAGAAAAAAATAGAAAAAAATACGATGTATTCATGTATTTATATTAATGTAAAGTATATTAGTTTTCCATAATCATGGAATCACAGAATCGTAGAATGGTTTCAGTTATAAAGGATCCTTAAAGCTCATCTAATCCAATCCCCTTGTCTTGTGCAAGGACATCTTCCATAAGATCATGTTGCTCAAAGCCCCATCAAAGCTGACCTTGAACACTTCCAATAATAGAGTATCTTCAACTCCTCTGGACAACCTGTCCCACTGTCTCACTATACTCATAGTCAAGAGAAATTATTCCAGTCTAAATCTACATGCTCAGTTTAAACCCTTGTTCTGTCACTACAGGCCCTGGTAAAATGTCTCTCTCCATCTTTCTTATAAGCTTACATATTGAAAGGCTGCAATACGGTGTCCCCAGAATCTTCTTTTCTCCAGGCTGAACAACCCCAACTCTCCATCTGTCCTCATAGGAGAGGTGTTCTATATCTCTGATTATTTTTGTGACCCTCCTCTGGACCTTCTAGAACAGGTCCAGTCTTTCCTGTATGAGGGACCCCAGAGCTGGATAAAGTAGTTCAGGTGGGGTGTCACAAGAGCAGAGTAGAGGGGCAGGTAATGCATCTTATTATGCAGACCAGGATATTATTGTCCTTCTGGGCTGCAAGCACACTTTGCAGCAAATTTTTCATACTTCAGTACCACCAAATCTTTATCTGCAGGGATTTTTTTCAATCCCATTATCCCCAGCCTGTATTGATACTGGAGATTGCCCCAGTCCAGGTGAATGACTACGTTCTTGGCCTTCTTGAACGTCTTAAGTTTTTCATGGGTCCACTTGTTAAGGTCATGCTGCATCAACTGTACCACTCAGCCTGATGCCATCCCCAAACTTGCCGTGTCTGCACTCAATTCCACTGTTTATGTCTGATGAAGATATTGAACAGTACCGGTCCCAAAGCAGATTTTTGAGGGACAATACTCATCATTGGTTTCTACTTGGACATTAAGCCATTAACTGTAAATCTATGGACATGACAATTCAACCATTGCTTTATCCATAGTCCATCTATCAAACACATGTCTCTCCAGTATAGAGGTAACTGTTGGTAATATTGGTAACTAGGAAGGGAACAATAGATCTTGGTAACTCCAAGGTAAATCAAGGTTCTTATTATGGATCCATTCACCAATACAGGTTAGAAAGCTGGTACCTATTAGAAAACATGTCATTGGAGAAGGACCTGGGAGTCCTGGTGGAAAACAAGTAAACCAGGAGCCAGCAGTGTAGCCAAGAAGGTCAATGGTATCCTGGGGTGCATTAAGAAGAGTGATCAGAAAGTCAAGGGAGGTTCTCCTCCCTCTCTAGTCTTCCCTAGTGAGAAAGCATCTTATTACTGTCTAGGTAAGGTGCTCAAGAATATTGTGTAGCAGTGGTCCTGATAGTTACATAATGGTTGGACTTTATGATCTTAAAGGCCTTTTCCAACCATAGCAATTCTGTGATTCTGTAAACATTTGTCTAATAAAGAAAGACTAAGAGCCCTGAGGCTGTTTAGCATGGAAAAGAGAAGACAGAGAGACGATCTTATTATTGTTGAAGGACGGGTGTCAAGTAGAAGGGGCCAGTCTCTTTTCAGTAGTGCCCTGTGACAGGACAAAGGGTAATGGCCACAAACTGGCACACAGAAAGTGCCACCTCAACATAAGGAAAAACTTTTTCACTTTGAGAGTGACAGAGCAGTGGAACAGGCTGCCCAGAGACATGGTGGAGCCCCTCTGGAAAGATTTAAAACCTCCTTGATGAAACCTGGTCTAGGTGAACCTGCATTGGCAAGGGGGTTGGAATAATCGATCTCCAGTGGTCCCTTCCAATTTGGACCATTCTGTTATTCTGTGGTTAATTTTCTTTGAAAGAGCTGAGTTTAATGCCAGGTCTTATACAGATCATGTTTTATTACACTGATCATGTTTATTTGGGTAGTGCCTTAGAGTATACTAACAATTCAAAATTTCTTCTAAGGACTTTTCAAAGAATAATAGAAAATCCCTTTCACTAAATGCAGCATAAATGTTTAATTGTTAAAGACAAAGGCAGACAAGGGAACAATGCAATAAGGTGCAACAGAGGAAAAGAGAAGGCATTGTGACAGAAGAAAATTAATTTTGCAGAATGTGAGAAGGATTCCACTCACTAAATCTGAGTCAAAGTTTTTTTCCTAGTGGCACATCCTGCAGGTAGCAGTAAGCAAGACAATACTTACAAATAATCTAGAAATGTGAAGCTATTTTAAAAATTTTAAGTGTTTCTCATTCATGCAAATATTCAGAATTCACATTTTTTTATTTGTTCTTCTTTGCTTCTTCTTTGATAATCTTATTAAAAAGCATGTTCAATGAATAGGTGTTCTACCTTTCACCCATTTTTCAATATTCTTAGTAGGAGCCAGTTGGAACTTTTGAATATACTCAATGCTTTGTGCTCCAGTCAGGTGTGTATAATACACAAAGGGATAGCCAGACTTCTGCCTGTTACAATGCAGAACTAAGACATTTGTAGCTTTGAGTACTTCAGCTAACAGAGACTTTCTCACAAAAATGTCAATTATGATTTAACAGTTCTGGTAGTTTTAGAACCTTAAAATGTAAGAATATGTAAGAGAAATCTCATACAAGAGAGTCTTCTATGGAGAACTACACTGTTTTCTCAGTCTGGTGATTCTGCCCAATAACCTACATGTATAAATTATTTCTCCTAATTAAGACTTTAATTAACATTGGTAATTCTAATTTTAAGTAAATAGATATGGTATCAGTCTGTAAATACTGGCTTTCACTCACTTTGTTAATATATAATTTACTTGCTCTAATTATCTTGCTAAACACCAATAAAATGCTTTAGTATACTTTACAGTCTATTAATAGCAGTTCAATTACTTTTCTATTGCTTGTGTAATTTAGAACTAAATAGCAACAACATTTACATTTTAGCTTTTTGCAGCCTATAAATGTTCTTATAATTAATATTTAATTGCAATTTGGTGTGAGTTTATGAAATATTAATAGGAGCTAAGTATACAATGAAACATAAAAAGGATATCTATATGTTCAGTAATATTCTGACAGTTATTCAGAAAGTTGGTTTTCATCTCTGACTATCAAAGCATGTTTAATCAGAAAAACAAGTAATGAAATAAACAATGCTTATTCAAATAATGCATTGCACCAGATGTTTCATGTATACATTTCTCTCTTATGGTAAGTTAAATCTCAGTGCCAGATACATTACACTGAAAAGTATTTTTTGCTTCCTCTATTTACTAAGGGGTGAAAGAACAGCAGTAGAAATCCTGTTTGGCACAAGTATTCAGAAATAATGTTCTCTAATGACTCAAAGTTGAATGAGATCCACCATAACCCGAGACCAATTTTAGTTGAACCACTAAAATGTTGTAGGTGATTCATGTGGGACAAAGTAAGCAGCTTCTGTGGCACATAGCACAAAATAAACTGTGTGTTTTTTTGTCGCAGACCCGTTCAGGCACCTGAGTTTTTCCAGAGTATGTGTTCTTGCTGCACTTGCTTACAGTAAAAGGTGAGGCACAACTTAAATTTATGGATATAAGTCAAGAAGAGAGATAAAACAAGTCTGTCTTTTCTTTCCTTGCCAGGAACCATTTCTCGATTTGTGAAAGGAAATTCCAGTACTATCTAAGCAAATGTGCTTTATTTTTAGAAACAAAAATAAGTCTATATTGTCTCTACTACATTATGGTACAGAACTTTAAGTGTCAGTCATAGTGGACAGCTGGTAATAATGAGCTGTCTATAATTGTCAGGCACTACTCAGACTGAAGTCACACTTAGAAGAGAACATTATACTTATATCCTCTGATCCCATGATAGGGCAGTACACACAAACTCCCTGCATTATTTCTCTATCATACAATTTTTGTTTCTAAAATAGAATAGAAATATATTTCCAGCAGTGACGATGTTCGAAACTGATATTTATTTATTTATTTCTACTTTGTTATTTTGTACGAAAGGAAAAAGAGCATCTTGGGAGAGATTTTGTATTTTGTTTTATTTTATTTTAATCACCTAAAAATTATGAGGAGTACTTGTATGATAATTACCAACATTTTTTCTTTCCTCCAACATTTATTTAGTTGCTTTAGACATTACTATATTTAACAAGCTGTCAGTCTGTTTCTAGATGACCAGAGAGAAATAACATCAACAATCTTAGGACAGGAGAGGTTGTCCTGTTATGTTACTACTTCATCAGGGCTAACTAGCAGGATGGCTGCCAGCCCCTTAAAAAAGTACTGGAGTATTCCTTTGCAGTGTCTAGTAACATTGCTGAGAAGAGAAATGAAAGTACAGTGACTAAAAAATATCTCTAATATAGTACTCAAGTCTTACTATGAGAAATATAGCAAAAGCAATGAGTGATCATAACTGGTTTACAAAGAAGGGAAGAATCAGCACTTTATATATGGAATGTTTCACATATTCATGGTTTTCAGGTGAGCTGCTTGCATGAGAATATGAGGTGGGCAGCCACCAAAAATTAAAAGGAAAGATTATTGAGAGGAGGTGGTTAGGCGTCAGTGTTCGATACTTTCTGACAAGAGTCTTCTAGATACGGCACACATGGAGGGTGTAATGCTTAATATCAAATTTACTTATCTGGAGACAGCTAATATTATGTGAGATTCCTGATTTATCACAGTGATAAAAATTATACCAAAAACACTACACAAACATTAATGGCACTTAGTAGAATACAGCAATTGCAATACACAGTTCAGTCACAGGATCAATATGATTCCCATTACCAGCTTCTATAATATGCTCACTTAGGCTGAGGGAAGAATTTGTTGCTCACAACAACCTGTAAAGAGGTTGTAGTGAGGTGGTTGATGGTCTTTTCTGCCAAGTAACAACTGATTGAATAAGAGGAAATGCCCTCAAGTTGCTCCAGGGGAGGTTTAGGTAGAATAATAGGAAAAGTTTCTCCATCATAAGGGATGATCAAGCATAGGAATAGTCTGCTCAAGGACGTGGTGGAGTCACTGTCTCTGGAGGCATTTAAGAGATGTGGTGCTTATGGACAAGGTTTAGTGGTGGACTTGGCAGTGTTACAGTTGTAGTTGTACTTGAAGATCTTAAAGGTTTTTTTCCAGCATAAATGATTCTGTGATTCTATGACACTGGGTGTCCCCAGTCATCAGAAATGAAGACATGGGTTAAAGCTAAAATGATTTTATTAGGTGCATAGTTTTTGTATTATATGTGGGTCTGAGACATGTATTCACTCCTGATATAGGGACTTGTATCCTGCTTATATGTTGTTTGTATTTTGCTGACTTGGGCTGATTTGGAGGATGGTGTTTGGTTATGCTTGTCAAACAGAGAAGATAAATAGTTGTAACATTCCTGAGAGAAGAATGAGGGCCAATTATATAGGTTTAGTCAAGTATTTCCTCAGCCTCCGCAGGTACGGTTTGAACTAATATTGAAGACTCAGATGATGGCCCATGGATGGCATGTGCAGGAGCCTTGGGTCAAAAGTTTAGCTGTAATGAAGACATCTTACTTCATCCTCAAGACCTCTAGTGACCACCACCAGAAAATACTACACCTGCTCAAAGGGAAGAAGACCTTATCTGCATGTGAAGCAGGGGATAGATAATGCATATGTATAGGCACATTGTGAAACCTACTGAATACTAAATGTTTAACTCTATTAAATGTTAAACTCTATGTAACTCTATTAAATGTTAAAGCTGCACAAGACTGCCTGAGGCATGCACATTTGTGGTGGGGCGACACCCTGTGTGTCTGGTGCCAAACAACATACCTACTTTACAACTATCCTAGTTGTGGAGTCTCATTTCTGCAAGTCACTCCCCTTTATTGATGTGGCTGACTTGGGGAGAAACAAATACACCACCAGTTTATCCACTCACCTGTGATACAGTCCATTAATCCATTCAATTGTCAAAAGTCTCTGAAGGGATATTACAAATGGAAAATAGCTAAATATTTCTATACTATCCAATATATATTTATTTTCACTTAGAAATGTTATCTAATAAGTTTAACTACCTGTAACTTTAAGGTCTTTTGAAATGGTTTCAGTAAGTACAAAGATGTTAAACACTTGTCTCCAAAACCTGTTTCCATTTTCTTTACATGGAATACTTAAATTTAGACATATTTTATGTTCAGCAATTAACATTATCAAGAAATTTAAGATAAGTGAATAATACATAGTTTTAACAGTTTGAGGAAGTTACAGGCTTTTATTACACTGATTCGTACCACTTAATATAATAAACTTTAGTATGCAGCAGGTGCTATTTTGGGAGGGAAAATAAAAAGTATACTGTTAAGAGGAAATGTTTTAGAATGAGATTTTTTTATTAGTAGTTTGTAGGAATAGTACAAACACAGAATAGTTTGAAACCATAGATGCATATTTTCTGAAGAACATTTAGCTTGTTCTAATCAGTCATAGAAAATTATTGAAAAGTAATAATTTTTTCTCTAGCATTTTTATAATACCCAATAAAAATAATCTCAACTGTTATCCTTTCCTGGTAAATGAGTCATTAGCTACAGTTAAAATAAATCTGACAATAAGGTAATCCATAGCTTTGATATATAACTAGAATTAGACTTGACATAGAAAATTGCATTACTATCTAGTAAAAAAGGTGAATAAATACAAAGAAAGGTAAAATACAAGTTAGTTGAAGCTTTATTTTTAAATGACAATATATAAAAAAAAGTTAAGGGGAAAACAAAAAGACTATTCAGTGGCAACCACTGAGAACTGCTGGTTTTTGTTATTTTTTCTCCTGCTTGAGTGAGAACAGAACTAATTCTGTTCAGCGATTTTACTTTTCAGCTCAGTTCTTCTAACTAACTGCTCTTTCTGAAGTTAGCAGACTGTTTTCACAGACAGTGTCTGCTGCTAGCCGTGACAACACCCTATATTTAAGAGTTACTACCAAGGATTGATATGCAGACCAAGGCCACTGCAGGATTTTGTGTACCACTTTGGGGGGTGCAGAAATAAAAGGCCACACCTGCAGGGAGGTGCAGACAGGGCAGGTGACCTTAAACCGACCAACAAGGCATTCCATCCCATATACATCATATTCTGCATAAAGATAAGAGATTAAGAGGGTCTTGTCCCTCTCTCTTGACCCTCTTTGCTGGCTTTGCTCAGCATGGCTCGGGTGCTCTTTAGGTTTCTTCCTTGGAGTACCCGAGGGGAACTCTGTCCATTTTGCAATCAATCCCTATCTGTGTGTTTCTGAATCCAGTACCAGAATCCAGCTCTGAACATAATCCCCATCTGCTGCTGGACCCAGTTTGGGACTCTCCTGATACCTTCTCCATAGCATCAGTGGTGACAATAACATAATTACCATCAAGGGGGTTGGGTTCAAGATGCAAACCACCTCCTTCCCTCTTATTAGCTTTCTGAAACCAGTTGAATGCTGTTAAAATGAAACACATATAATATCTCTGGCAGTAGGTCTTTCATTTTTTATATTCTGTATTGTTATGTTAGGAAACAGATCTTTCCTAGATCCTGAAAACAGCACATCTTTCTCAGAACTTTTATTTTCCAAAGACTACCTGAAATAACTCCAAAATGTTCTGTTGTAACTATGTCTCTGACACATGTTTATGATCGCGCAGGGCATTCTTAAAACTGGTGGTGGAAAATATACAAAATAAAAGTGTTTTTTGTTTGTTTTATTGTACTGTATCCATTGTGTATATTGCAGTCTGTAGTATTATTTGGGCACTTTTTCATTGTTTTTTGGTTTGTTTTTTTTTTTAGAATCATAGAATGTTAAAGGTTGTCAGTGACCTAGAAAGGTCATCTAGTCCAACCCCCCTGCCAGAGCAGGGTCACCTAGATCAAGTCAACAGGAACTCATCAAGGCTGGTTTTGAACATCTCCATACTGTAATGTCCTAAAGTATAACATAGTGTAATGTCTAAGGAGCTGTTACACAATAAATAGGAATGGGTTCATGCACCTGGAAGAAGTGAACCTTTAATTCAAATTTTCTACTACTGGGAACTGTTTTGACCATCATGGAGAAAACAAAAACAAACAAAACCCCCTCCAAAACAAATAAATAAGCAAACAGACCACAACAAAGCAAACAAGAAAAGAAACAAAACCAAAATCGAAATAGTACTAAAAAAACCCACACCAAAACAAAATAAAAAAAATAGCAGCAGCACATATTAGACCTTACTTGCAAATGTCCTGAATTCTAAATCCCTAGCTGATTGTATAATCATGTGGATTCTAGAATCATATGCTCAGTTAGATATTCCCTCAGGCCATTTCTATTTGTTTTCTTCTAAAAATGCTGAAAGCAGATTTCCACAAACTACTTCCCAAGCTTCTAGTGTTGTATGGGGTTTTTATGACCCAAATGCCGGATCTTGCAACTTGGCCATGTTGAACCTCATACTGTTGGCTTTGGCCCATCAATCCAGCCTGTGCAGACCCCTCTGCCTTCCTGCTCTCAAGCAGACTAACATTCCTGCCTAACTTGTTGCCTGCAAACACTGAGGGTGCCCTCAATCCCCTTATTCAAAGAACTGATAAAGATATTAAAGAAAACAGACCCCAGTATTGAGCCCTCGGGAACACCATTTGTGAGTGCCTGCCAACTAGATGTAAATCCATTCACCACCATCTTTGGGCCTGACCATGCAGCCAGTGTTTTACACAGCAAAGCATACATCTATCCAAGACATGAACAGCCAGTTTCTCTGGGAGAATGCTGAGGGAAATGGTGACAAAAGCTTTAGTAAAGTCTATATAAACAACATCCAAACCTTTTCCCTCCTCCACTAAGTGAGTCACCTTGTCACAGCAGAAGAGCAGGTTAGTCAAACCCACGTCAACTGGGACTGATCACTGGCTCCTGTATATGCATTGTGATGGCAGTCAACATGATTTGCTCCGTAGCCTTCCCCAGCACAGAGATCAGACTGACTGGCCTTTAGTTCCCTGGATACTTCTTCTGACCCTTCACATTTGCTAACCTCCAGTGAGATGGGACCTCCTAGATTAGACAGTGATGCTGATAAATACTGGAAAGTGGTTTGGTGAGCACTTCTGCCAGATCCTTCATGGGTACATGGGGATCGCCTGCTCCTGCACCATTAAGATTTCCTGCTTGAAGAAAGTCCAGCCTTTCTGGACTCCTTTGACCTTCAGGACTGCCACCCCAGAGACTTTGTCAACTAGTCTCCTAAACATGACAAAGTCTGCCCTCCAGAATTCCAAGGTAACAGTTCCACTGACCCCTCTCTGTACTTCTCTGAAAATAGAAAACTCTGTCATATCTTGATTGATATACCCAAGACAACCTCCAAACATCACATCACCCACAAGTCCTTCTCTATTCACAAACAGGTCCAGAAGGGGTCGTTCCCTACTTGGCTCACTCATCATCTATGTCAGGAAGTTATCTTCCACACAGTCCATGAACTCATAGACTGCTTCCCCTCCACTGTATAGTCTTTCCAGCAGACATCTGGTAAGTTGAAGTCATCCACAAGAACAAGGGCTAATGATTGTGAGACTTCTCCTGGCTGCTTGTAGAATTCTTATATTTGGCAAGGTTATGGCTCAGAATAAGGAATATTAACATTATTTACTGCATCATAAAAGCCATTAATAAACTGCTAGCATTTGAGTAATTCCATCATTGCATCATTTGTCTGTAAGGCTAGAAACAGCCTTAGAAGTGGGACATGAGCCCAGGATTCCTTACTGTGTATGCCTCTTTATTCTTAGGTCATTCTCTGGTGCTGGTTTGGACTACTGCAATTAGCTTTGTCAAAACAGATCTGCTAATCTGTTCTTGAATCCCTGTCTGCTTTCCCTTTATCAGTACAAACCTATCTACAGTGCCCTTCAGCTACAGAACTTGAGTGCTGCCTCGTATCAGGTAACAAATAAAAAAGTTTACTACCTCACGCTCTACATTACACTTTGGATTACAGGTAGAGCAAAAATTGTCAGCTTGAACAAGTTTGTGTGGACACACTTTTGCACTCATTATTGCAAAAAGTGGACATAAAATGTCAGTGAATCATTAAACAATTATGGTAATTTATAGAATAGAAGAAGAATGATGTAACTGAGTATTCAAGTGTTAAAAATTGGTTCATATCCATGCAGTTTAGGATTACCTCACCACTGAAACAATGAAGCTTGTGATTCTGCTCTGAATTCTTGTGATTCTAAATCATAATTATAATTTAATTCAATTACTTTACAATATAATTCTGCAGATGGGATATTGCATCATACTATGAGTGTCTGAGGCTACTTAGCCTGCCAGCTCATTTTTTTTTTCTCATCGTAACTAAAAAAGTTAGTTTTGATTCACAGACAAGGATAGCTGACCCAAACAGGCCAAAGGGATATTTGCAAAGTAACATCATGCTCAGTAATAAAAACTGGGGTAGAAGCAGAAGATGAGAGGTTTTTGGATTCCAAGGTGGCCAATGTTTAGAGACTGGGTGAGCATAAGTCTGCCTGTGAGAGATGAAGTGATATCCCTTGCTTCAGTTGTGATTTTCTTTTGCTTTTTCGTAGCATTTTGGGGAGTTTGTTTTGTCTTGGTTTGGTTTGCCTTTCCTTGCCTATTAAACTGGTTTTGTGTCGACTCACAATGTTTTTCACTTTTGTCATCCAGCTCTTTCTTCTTGTGCCCCTGAGGTGTGGGAGCAGTGAGCAAAGTGGTTGTGTATGTGCTTGGCTGCTGGCCAAAGTCAACCCATTACATATGTGTAAACAGTCTTGTACTCTTGGACTTTGTAGTGTTATGTTGGTAGTGTTACATTAACAGTTGGAGTTGTGGAGACTAAGGGTCTTTTCCAGCCTAAGTGATTCTGTGATTCAAAGAGAACACAAGAAAGAAACAGAAAATAACTTATTAATAAAGATTTTTTCACATATTTGAATAACAGCATAATATTGCAAATAGACAAATTACTTTAATGTTTCTGAAAGTCTAGATATCTTCCAGTTATTGGAAGTTCTGGATATCATAATAACTCCTATTACATCTTTGAGTGCTTTCCACTATGCTTTTTCTGCTCTTGTCTAATGGTTAGATATTTTATTGTTCATTGCAAAGTTCAAAATACCTGAATCAGCTTGCTTCTCAAGTATTAAATTATTTTCTTTAAATTTGCCTTTCACTACAGTCAGACCACGTTGCATGAAAATGTTCATGGAAACCTGTGCTGTCAGAGTGGATATCCAAAAACCTAAGCAATTTAGAAATACTGGGGTTTTATCAGTATCTGTAGTCATGTGCTGTTACATTTTGATTCAAATTTGTCAGAGTTTAAAAACTGCATTATAGCGACATATTTTCGTCTCACATTTGATTTATCTTCAAACATAGAAAGTCTACATTTGGTAAGCTGTTTATGCAAAAATGAGTAACAGATCTTGCTGAAATACATTTGACACTCTTTATCATCTCTTTTCCTGTGTTTTACTACTCCATTTGGCTATAAACCTTTATATATGTACCTTTATGAACAAATACATTGTACACTTGAAAGCACACCTAAAAGCATCACGTTAAAAGCTGATGAGATTTTAAAATGTCTGTCATAATATGCCCTTTTGATGCCCTTTTAATAATGCAACAATGCTGACTTAGGTTTGAAATAATGTAGTATTTATTATTTATGCATAGTATATATTAATGATACATTAATAACACACTGTTTATAACATGTTATAAACTATATGAAATGGAAATATTCGCTTTTGGTGAATGCTTATTCCACTTCATGTAAAGACTTACATAGTTCTCAAAGATTGAAAATGTTAGTTTCTAAAATGCTGAGAGATCTTTTCTAGATAGGTGACTGAATTCCAGAAAAAAAAATATCTAAATCGATAGCATAAAACTTTCCCAAATGCTCTGTCCTTTAGAGTCATGATTTGAATGTTAAAATATATACCTAGTGTCATTTTAGACACAAACATATGCTGCTCATACACCAGGTGTTGCATGAGAATGATGTGAGAATGAAAGTTCTTTGACTGCTCTGTCAGGACAGTGGAGCTCTCTCAGATGCTTGATAGTTCAAATTGTAGTAGACCTCTGAGTTCAAGTACATATATTACTCCCATAAAACCCTAACTTGGGAGTGGTTCATCTTGAATGGAAGTCTGATTAAATAATTTCCTTCCTTTTGTCACTACATCTGTCCATCATGTAGCCCAAACTCTAGCTCAGAGCTTGTATATTCTGCAGGAAAAAAATGTGGGTTTCTATTGCTTAAGTCTGAGGGGGTTTATTAAACAGAATTCCCATTTCTTGGGGAAAATGGTTTCAGTAGTAGCACAGTATAAAATTTAAAAAATTATTTTAAAAAAGAAAACACCTGTAATTCCATTTTATTAAGGTGTACTGCTTGTATATGTGCTGTGTGTTTTGATACTAGTTTAAACTCTTGTGTGTATTCAGATGGCTCTCAGATGACATATAGTATATGTAGACAGCTACTAGGGTGTAATGTTTGGATTACCATATTTTAATTATATAGCTCAGAAATTAGCTACCGAAGAGGTTTGGGGGTTTTGTTTGCTTGTTTGTTTGCTTTTTTTGTTTTGTTTTAAATGTGGTCCAAGTTCTGTAGTTAGGAAAAAAAGAAAACTTCCCATTCAGTATATGAAAATAAAAATTTTTATTTACTTTTTACTGGATAGATGCTCCAAACTTAAAATACTTTCACTGACACTCTTGAAGACATTGTGACATCAGTCTATTAAAAAAGGTCAGTTTACTATAAAAACAGTCCCAAGAAGCAATAAGTTTTGGTCCATACAGAACCAGCACTTCCTCCAGGGTAATTATATGTTGCAGCAAGGCATGTGTTATAGCACTAAGTCTTCAATTTTATAGTGACTTCAGACCAGAAAAACTACTTTCCTTCTTTTGTCTTTTCTTCCCTTCTTCTTTATTTTTTCTTTTTATAATTCTTTTTTTTTTTCTTTTCTTCTTTTTGTCTCCCCTATCCATCTCTGGGTTGGGTTTTGTTTTTTCTTTTTCTTTCCCTTGAGTTACTTTGAAGCTTAAGTTTTTCATGTTTATAAACAATGGAAAAAGATGTTACAGATTTTTTCTTTTATAAGTCAATTTCTGCCTGGAATGGCTCTAAATCTACTCTGATAGCAAAGACAGAATCTACAGACTATAACCAGACAGGATTGTTCTCATTCTAAGATCCAGGAAGGCTCGTGTATTGGGTCTGACTGAGCTGGAGTTAATTTGCCCCAGCACTTCCAGTGCTGTGCTTTGCATTTTGCTTTTGCTAGAAAAGTGCTGATAACACACTCATGTGTGGCTACTGCTGAGCAGGGCTTGCACAGTAACAAAGCTGTTTTTCAACATTCCCCCTGCAGTGGGATGGGGTGGGCAAGATCTTGTAAGGGAACACAACCAGGACAGCTGACCCAAACTGACCAAAGGGATATTCTATACTATATGATGTCAGCTGAACAACAAAAGCTAGGAAAAAGAGGAGGGGGGACATTTGTTTGTCCTATGGACACGTTCGAAGACCTGCTTCCTGAAAAGGGGCCAGACATCACCTGCGGATGGGAAGTAGAGAAAATCCACATCTTCGCTTGCTTCTGTGTGCATGGCCTTGCTTTGCTTTTCATTAAACTGCCTTTGTGTTAATCTATGAGTTTCATCTCCTGGTCCAGCTGAGGGCGGGGTGGGGGGACAACGGACAGGGAGCAATTGAGCAGCCTGGTGGACACCTGTCACCCAACCAAGGTCAAACCACTGCAACTTGCAAAATTAGGATTTTGGAGAGCAAAGTGATTCAGAATGGGACAGAGTCAGGACAGCTGACCCCAACTGACCAAGGAGATATTCCATACCATATGACATCACACTTAGCAGTAAAAGCTGAGGAAGGAGGAATAAGGGGAGGATGTTCAGACTGATGGTGTTTGTCTTCTAAGTAACTGTTAACATGTGATAGAGCCCAGCTTTCCTAGACATGGCTGAACACCTGCCTGCCACTGGGAAGTAGCAAATTATTTCCTTGGTTTGCTTTGCTTGCACATGCAACTTTTTCTTTACCTATTAAACTGGACTTATCTCAACCAACGTGTGTTCTTACTCTTACACTCCTGATTGTCTACCCCATCCCACTGAGGGGAAGCAAGGAAGCAGCATTGTGTGTCTGAACTCCCTGATGGGGTTAAACCACAACAATGGTGTCGCATGAAAAGAGTAAATTAATTTGGCAGAAAATAACCCCCCTTGCATTCCAGCTGTTCCTTAGATATCAGAGGGGCTGGGGGCAGCTAGGTTTAGATTCTGAGTGATGTCCAATCACTATTAGTCCAGTCACATTCAGTCTGTCTGAACTCTCATGGCCCCACGTTCGCTAACAGTGCATTGCAATCCCTGGTATTAGTTGCGCTCCATGGTCTCACACAGCTAGTAAGAAGCGTACAGCGCCTGATGAGAGACTTCTGCGACTAGAAGCATGAATAGTGCAGTTTATTAAGAGCAATAGAGATAGAAGTTCTTGTAATTCCTGGTGATAAATACACTCCCTCTGAAGCATATGTAGTTATACCAAATGCATTACATTAAAGAGCAGCTCTGTAAGATTTCTAAGTTTCCCAGCGATATACTTAGAAAGTCTGGATCTTACCCAAAGGCATCCCTATGGGAGAGAAACGAGGTTCAATCCATCGACCCATCCCAGAAGTCAGATCATCAATAGTATCCACTCTGACTTGTCCATGATGATGTCTTCCCTGACATCCCCCCTTACTTAAAACATTTTTATAATATTTTTTATCCTGGCAAGCCCAGGACAAAGGCAAGCCATGGGCCTGGGCCCTGAGGTTCCAGTTAATGGCTGTGAAGCTCCAAACTGATCTTTATCAGATCCCTGGCAAGCCCAGGTTTTTGTCAGCTTTCTGTCAGGAAGGCTGCATCTGCCACAGTGCTCACTGCTCAACAGTTACATGAACTGCAGTAAACTATGTATATTCTGTGGAAACAACATGATGATGGGATGCAGTACAATCATTGTAATATTTCATAACTTTGAAAGGAAAGAAACACAGACAAAAATGTCTGAAAACTAGAGAAGTACTATGTTTAGTTCAGAAAATAAAAGAATCAAATGTTACAGAATGTGGATGTGGCCTGTCTTCTAGAAGAGAAGCAGTTGTTAGCAATGTGGGTATTAGGCACTGAATAGTTTTTCCTATAGGTAGAGGGTCAGTCTGTGGATTAGTAAATACTAGGTCCACACTACTGTAAATAGCCTACTTCTAATAACCAAATAAATGTGTGCCAGTAAGACATATTCAGAGATGCATACGTATAACCATATCCATACACTCAAATTTCTCATGTATGCAAGATGAACTCTGAAAAGCAGCCTACAAAAACCTGTGTAAACCAGACTTCTTTCATCCAGATGGAAAAAAAAAAAAAGGTTAATTGTATACAAACATCACTGTAACATTAAGACAGAAATGGAAAACACAAGAAGGAGGCCAAAAATGCAAGATTTCCACAGAAAGGAAACAAAAAATCTGTGCTTGAGGGCTGTGCACAGCATGAACTACAGTTATCACTATAAGGAAACAGTATGTTCAAGTCAGCAGATCTGAAGACTGTAGACTAAATAATAAACATTGATATCTAAGAGACATGCTGAAGATAAATGTCAGATAAGAAATTAAGCCACTCTGTTAGATATGGATTCATGTGTTATCTATATATTCATGACTGCAAGCAGTCAATGAATCCAGTATAAAGAATAAATCCAAGGAATTTAAACACAACAGGAGGTTCAAAATAAATTTGGAAGACTGAATTGAAACAGCAGGAGACAATAAATATACCTGATAAGCACAGCAGAAAACAGTACTGAACAATGAAATTTAAATAAAGTGTATAAAAATTGTGAAAAAAAGTCTTTAAACAGATGTTCAGAAAACCTGTGGAGATTTAAAAAGCAGGGGGTTGAGGAATAACAACCGTTTCTGAAAGACATAAATGTAAATGTTAGTCTATAAAAATCCTGGCTATCAGGAAAGGGTGATAATATAGTTTCAATGTTTCAAATACTGAAAATTTGTTAGAACTATTAAAGCAAGGATAACTACTTAAAACCAGAATATTTAAATATTTTTTTCACTAATATAAAAGTGGATTTTCAAAAAATTTTAATATTTTTAATCTTTCATTAAAGCAAGGAAAATATGATACAAATTCAAATGATTTCTCTATGATACCATAATTCATATTTACATGACTAAATATCTATATCCAGATGAAAAAGTTGCCCTCTATCATCACTATGATTGTGTACTGAGTACATTCAGCAATGCACTCCTGAAAACTCGGTTAAGATAAAAGATAAATAGCATAGTAGAACTATAAAAGATGTACTTGGAATACAATTTATATCCTTCCCTCTTCCACAAAATTCAACATATACTCTGTATCATGAAAATTTATAAAAATTGTATAGCTGTTTTGCGTGCACTCTCTAAGATTGCATATTAAACCATGTGGGAGTTTTCATAAATCTTTAACTGGTGTTTACACAGTATAGACAATCTACTTAGACACGGCAAATTATTCTAAATTTACTTACTTTCCATTTAGTGATTGATATATCATTAAAATAAAGCATTTGTGGGGGATGGGGTTTTTTTTCACTAATAGCTAATGCTCTTTTCCTTCCCAGGAAAGCTTTATACTATTATTTTCCCATGGTACTGGGTTTGCATGGCAAAGTTTTGGTAGCTGGGGGACTTCAGGAATTAATTCTGTGAGAAGATGTCAGAACCTTCCCCCATGTTTGATAGAGCCAGTTCCAGACAGATTGTCCTGGTTTGAGTAAGAACAGAACTAATTCTGTTCAGTAATTTTACTTTTCAGCTCAGTTCTTCTAACTAACTGCACTTCCTGAAGTAGCAGCCTTTTTTCACAGACAGTGTCTGCTGCTAGCAGTGACAACACCCTATATTTAAGAGTTACTACCAAGGATTGATATGCAGACCAAGGCCACTGCTGAAACTTGTGTACCACATTGGAGGGTGCAGAAAGTGAAAGTCCACACCTGCAGGGTGGAGTGGACAGGGCAGGTGACCCCAAATTAACCAACTAGGTATCCCAGCCCATATAGATCATATTCGGTATAAAGTGGAGGGATTTGGAGGGTCTGTCTTGCTTTCTAGGGGATCCCAGGCTCTTCTCCCCTCTTGGATGATTTTGCCAGCTTTGCTTGGCTTGGCTCAGGTCCTCTTTCAGTTCCTTCCTCAGAGTATCTGACAAGGCCTCTGTCTGTTCTGCCTTTGATCCCAATCAGTGTGTTCCTGAATCCAGTACCAGTATCCACAGCTGAATCCACCTGAACACTGCTCCCATCTGCTGCTGGGCCCAGTCTGGGACTCCCTCAGCTCCTGCTCCACAGCAACGATGACAGTGATGTAATTACCATTTGGTGTTCAATACCAGTTTTGTGTATATGTATATATTCCTTTTCTATTTTTTTCATTTTCATTAAAGTTGTTCTAGTTTCCTTTTCTAATCGCTAAGTCTCTCTCCCTTATTCCCTTTCTCTTTCCCTTTGGAGAGGGAGGGGAGTTAACAGAGATCATCTGTTATAGGTCTAAGGGGACACCCTGACCCTAAACTGTGACACAGGTCCAAGACAGATCCATTGCTAGCCAAAGTTAAGCAAATCAGTGATTGCTGCTGTGCCTCTGTGATAACATATTTAAGGGCGGGAGGGGAACCTGCTGCAGAATACTTACCAATTATTCAATGATTTTTTCACTTACACTCTTCTGATTCTCTCCCCCATCCAACCATGTGGCCAGTGAGTGAGTGGCTGTGCGAGGCTTAGTTGCCAGATGGGGTTAAACCATGACAGCATCACATACCAACAGAGTCACCTTTTTGAATATGTCCATGAAGAGCCTCAGAAAGCAAGATCTAGACTAATGCTATGTTCCTGTACTATGAACAGTATATCTGATAAGCTGAATTTATTTAATAAGATCACTGAAAACAATACTATTACAAAGACATATTGCAATAAAGTACAGTATGATTTAAAGTTCTATACAAAACTTATTTTTTAACTGGGCAGCTATTTTTTCCTCTTTATAAGTAGTAGATTACCTACACTACAGCAAAAGAAGAATAGTGTCTGCTTGAAGTGTACTTTGAAAGAGGAGAAAACAAAAATAAGGAGGTATGAGAGAATTACCTGTCTTTTATAGTTTAGATTCAAATATTATGAGGAATTCATTAACTACTTCCCATCAGCATGCATATGTCCAGTCACTTCCAGGAAACCATGAATAATGGTTATTAGAAAGACAAACATCATAAATAAAGACAAAATAAATCGTAAAATAATAAATGCCCCACTTCCTCCTCCTTTCCTTGAGCTTTTATTGCTTAACGTGACATCATATGTTACAGAACAACCTTTTGGCCAATTCTGGTCAGCTGTTCCAGCTGTGTTCATTCCCAGCTTCTTGTTCACTCTCAACTAATCACTAAGGAGGTGAGTAGGAACAGAGTGAGCAAAGGAGAGAGACTTTATGCCATGGAACCACTGTTCAGCAATAACCAAAACACTGGTGTATTATCAAGACTGTTTTAGTCACAAATCCACACTGCTGTGAAGCAAATTAACTCCATCCTAGCCAGACACATCACAGGGTAAGTATTACTACTCACTTCTTTTAATCAGAGTATACACTTCAAAAGACACTAATAGCCAGTTTGCCATTACTACTAGTATTAACACAAAAGGCCATCAAATAGGGATTCCTATTGAAGTATTGCACAAATATATAACAAGTAAGAGCACACAATATTTTATCTACAGAATCAGTAACCAGCTTGTCCAACAAGGTGGTACTAAAGCAGTTAGGAACATATTTTCAGTGCCTTTTCAGCATTCTATTAACTGATTGTCAGCATGACAGTATAATAAAAAAAATACAAGGTCCAAACCACATGAAGAATGAGTTTTTGTGTGTAATTCATGACGTGATAATATTTTGGATTATTAAAATATATAGCAGAATCCCGGTGGGGGGGTGGGGATGGGGGTAAGAAAAAAGTAGTCTTGCTTAGGATGCTAGATTTCCATGGTAATATAAATATATATTTCCTAATAACAGTTTTAAACTGAAGAGAAGGAAGGAAGATTTGGTCTAGGAACATTTCTGTGAGCCTGAAAAATATTTTATATAAAGTAAGGAAAAGAAAAAGAGTTTGGGAGAGGAGACTGTGTAACAGATGTACATATATCTTAGTCCATAAACAGAAGGCTGTTGGACAACTAGTAGTGGTCCTTAATCATCAATAACTTCTAGAGACTTTTGTAAGTGACAGATATTGCTTTCTATGGAAGTTCTTCAATTATCTGATATTATCAAAATCAGTTCTAGACAACGCAAATAACCCAGGGTTATCTCAGTTAAAATCAGGAACTACAATACAAGACACTAAGAGAATGGGAGTTTTACTCTAACAAACGTGAAAAAACACTGAGCAATATTGTGTTTATAGAGTTACAGAAGGTCAATATCACAGTGAGCCTAGAAACTCATATAGTATTTGATATACAATTTTGGAAAAAAAGAGGAATAGAAGGGAGATGTCGACTTTTTATCCTTACCAAAGCAAGTGCCAAAACAACGAGGACAGATTACCTAATTTACAGCATTCTGCTCTAGACATTAAGCTGTTTAACAGCATTATTTCAACTAATGGAAAACCATTAACTTTTTGGAGTGTCATTTATTGTTAGAGAGCTGATCACCACAGAACAAATGAGTTTCTACAGCATATTTTTTATGGCTCTTAATTAGGAATATGTCCTCAAATAAACTCATAAAACCTATGTCTGTCCTGCTTTAAGTTCCTTAGGTCACAGACTCTTACAGTGACAATAATTCTCTGCTAGCTTACATCACCTTCTGACTCGTCAAGTGAAATTTTCCTCCCAATATATTATGTTGTGTTCTTAGTTTTTAGGGGGCATCTTGCTACTTTACACATTATCACTGCAAATCCATTGACCTGCACGGTGCTAAAGTTTATAGGGTTTCCAATGATCAAATATATATAGTGCAAAACCCACTTTCAAATAAACATTTAAATGACAGTATGTAAGCTAATATAAATAATAATAAATGTAGTACATTATTTTACTGTTTAATTTAAATTACTATGTGTATTTTGACTTTGAATAATTACGCTTTTTAAATCCTACTTTAGGGATGAATTAGGAAGTATTTGCTTCTTTGTCCCCTTCCAGAACAGATACATTATCTATATTCTGATTTATCTTGGAATAATTAGCTAGTGAATAATATATCTATATTGGTGCATAACACAAATTTGTAGTTATAATTTTTCCAAGGAAGAATTTCTTATATCTAATTTGATCTCATTTATCTCAAGATTTAGAAACATGAGGAGAGGTAGAACAGAAGGTAGAACAGAATGAGAACCAAAATTTGGGAAAACTAGAAAAGAATTTAAGAAAAGGTGCTTTCAGTAGACAGTCTAAATAGATATACATATGTTTAATAGATAATCAAGGTTTTAAAAGATCAATTTTACAGAGACAAAAAGAAAAACAAACCCAAACCAAATAAAAAACCAAGCAGGGAACTAGAGAATAGGGTATCACTATAACATCTTTGAAGTAAATTTCAGGCTATCATCAGATATGTCAGTTTTGTTGTATAAAGGTATTGACAATATAAATGATGAATAGAATTGCTTTTCTTGTAAGAAAAAGTTCTATGAGAGCTCAAAGGAACAAAAGAGGGTAACCTGCTTAGGGATG
This sequence comes from Chloroceryle aenea, assembly GCA_013399075.1. Lineage (NCBI taxonomy): Eukaryota > Metazoa > Chordata > Aves > Coraciiformes > Cerylidae > Chloroceryle > Chloroceryle aenea. The sequence goes on along the minus strand of VWZY01006775.1, from coordinate 33,187 downwards.
GGATCTGTGTGGTGTGCAGTATGCTTACTGGAGGTCTGTTTCATGATGAACTATTCCTGATATGTGAATGGAAGTAGTATTATTGGTGGAACACTGGAACAGGTTGCCTAGGGGGGTGGTGGAAGCCCGATCCCATGAGACATTTATGGTCAGGCTTGATGAGGATCTGAGTAACCTGATCTAGTTGAGGATGTCCCTGCTTACTGCAGAGGGTTTGGACTAGATGACCTGTGGAGGTCCCTTCCATCCCAGGGAAGTCTATGTTTCTATGACTATCTATACTATCTCCTCTTTCTTTAGAGCATCAGGTCTAGTAAATATCATTTTTAGTCTGAGTATCTTTCTTACTGGGATCATAATGAACCGTCACCTCTGTTACAAAACACATGCTTGAAGAATGGTATAAGATTAGTATCATGGCCAAGTATAATATTAGGAATCTAGCAGTACAGTTAGCCCCGAGAAAATGTCATGAAGTAATGAGAATTCTACATGCCCCCTCATACACACTGAGACTTATGAATGATCTTGAAAGAAAAAAGAAGAGTTTATGGCAGAGTGAGATGGAAGGCACATTAGAGATCTTGCACTAAGAGCTAAGGAATTGCAGGAGTAGGGGAGAAGGATGCTCAGTTAAAACATTACCTTCTCCTGCCCCAGTGTGTGAAACACTCTTCTGACAGTTGACTGAAAGTGACAACACAGTGGGGGGGTGGGGGGAGGGGGAAGACAATGCTGTCCTGAAGATAACCAAATTTACTGGACTATTTGGATAAGGTAGCCAGGCAACCTCCACACAACAGGAACAACACCTGGTCCTAGTAGATAATGGTGGTTGGTGCACTTTGTTGACCCTGTCAAGCAGAAGTAATAATGTATTAGCTTTGAATGATTATTCTTGGAGTAACTAGGGGAAAGATATGCCTCATTCTAGTGGAAGGAAACTTTAGTCTGAATACGTGAATTTGGAACACCTACCTTTTGCAGCTGATCTTATTGCACCTGCCATCCTTGGGAACATGACGTTTTTGATCACTGTAGATTGATGGATATGGAAGGAAGGCTTCAGGAGTCTGATATGGGCAGTGTGGTTTGAGCAGATGAAAACTCAGAAAAGAACAAGAACACTTGCCAGAACTCTACTGACATTGTGGGATGTGCTCAGATATACCTCACAGAAATATCTAGCATTCCCTTGGCAGCACTAGTAATTTGCTGAGAACGGTATTGAACTGATCAAGGGACCAATGATAAAATCCAAAGATTAAATGATTTCCTGGAGAAATGAGGTGTAATTTCAAAAATGTATTCACCATGTGACAGTCCTGTTCCTGAAAGGAAGCCTGTTGTAGAGTGGTGGATAGTCTAAAATAGATTTTAAGGCTTTGAATGATGTCCTACAGCCCCAGATATTCTGTAGTTCATGTATGAGCTAGAAGCCAAAGAATATACTTGGTATGTCACAGGTGATGCTGCAAATGGTTTCTTTTCAATTATTCTTGCTGAAGAAATCATACCTCCACTTGCTTTCAAATTAAGTGGTGTACAATACACATGGAACAAGATGCCTTAGGGTGGAGCACAACCCTATCAACTGTAATGGCATCTTTCACCAAACTTTAAAGAAACAGATCTAAAGAGAATTTTCCAAAACAGTGATGATGTATTGACTGGAGGAGCAACTCCAGGACAAGTATTAATTAAACAGTAAGAGGCAATAAGGAACTTTCTCAATGCTGGATTACAGAATCACAGAATCACAGAATCACAGAATCCTAGGGGTTGGAAGGGACCTCGAAAGATCATCTAGTCCAACCCCCCCTGCCAGAGCATGTTGTAAAATGTGAAAGATTATCCAAAGGAGGATAATAGGATGATGATGAAGAAACCATCACTATTACCATCATACTTCTCCTGTTGATGATCTCCAAAAGCTGATTACTCACCATAAACTTTATTCATTTCTTTTTGAGGAAGATTACCATCACTAGTCTTAGATGCACTGAAAATACAGGGGTGCTTGAAGGATGAGCAAAAAACCAGAAATTTTTGTCAAGGATTCTATCCATGACAAAACTGTCCTTGAAGACCTAAGCTAAGAAAGTGTAAAACAAAATTATTAGTGAGAACTTGTTGTAGGTATTTGGATTATAAATTAAATTAAAAAACAAACCAAAACCAGCTATATTCCCAAATTTACGTTCTGTATTGTCATAATCCACTTGTAGCATGCAATATCTTGCTATTAAATTATTATTTCAATATAAAAATATTGGTTTTAGTGAGGCATATCAAATCCTGAGTTAAATCATTTTATTTTGTAGAGTATATCTACATATACACTTCAAAGAATATTTAACTATGACATTAATTTTCTATTTTATGGATCTTGTTAATGGTAAGAAGATATTGCTGTGAGAAAAATGGGGAAAAAAAGTACTTGAAAAAAATGCTGAGTATGGGTAGGGTGTGCTTTATCATTTTTATTGGGAAATGGTACAACAGCAGTCCAAAGCAGATCAGACAATTGCTCTTCAGCAGTGATCTATAACACTAGTTATCAGTCAAGACTTCCACTGACATAGTCCTCTTATGATTTTACTGTTGAATTTCTGTACTTCATCTTCTTTGAAGTTAATTTATTTCACTATATGAATATGCCTGTTCCTCATCAAAATTTCAGGCCCAGAGATTAAATCATTTTTCAAAGCTTTCCAAGATTGACAAAAAAGAGCTAGTGGATAGTAAAATTTTATCTCTGTGGAAGTTCATGTGGACTACTGCTCCATTTTCTAAAAGGTCTCATCTATAAATCTGAAAAACTCACATTTTTATTCAATACCAACCCATAACTTCCCTCTAACTCTCTTAGAAATTTCCAGGACACTGAGAAGAAGGAATCATGGAAAAGGATCTGACAAAATAATTTACAAGTGAGCTCATGTAGAAAAAAATCTGTGTCCTCTCTTACACACTGGAAAGTTTGTATAAACCAAAACAAAGCAAAACAAAGCTTTAAAGAAGTGTAAAAAGTCATCATGTCTTAAGTGCCTTCAAGCTTATGGACTGATGCTAGTAGTGTATAACATTGAAGACAGTTGAGAAAGCTTATAGTATATACTTAATTCACTATTAATAAGAATAACTCAGAGCTACTATTATATATTAATATGTTGGTCTGAAAATAGATTAGATAACATGGTAGACCACTTGAGGACTCTGGGGACTCCCAGAGTGGTTTGCTACAAACTTGTAATATCTCTGCACTCCTGAAAGGACTGATTGAACATTGAAAACAAATCATAGAAAGAATTCTTTCAGGAGATGAGATTACATTTTAAGAATATGAAAGCAATTGAACCAGGTATGAATAGGGCTAAACATGTATAGCAGTAAATGTGCTAATGAAGTATCATGATTTACACCCTTATTGTCAAAATAGAGTGGTCTTGGCTCTATTACCTATTTGTAACAGATGCTGTCCCGTGACTATATTCTGTACCACATTTTGATACGCTACTTAAAATGCCTCAGATTGGGACAGTGGCAATGGATAGTTTGTTTTCTTAGTCTCATATATATATTCATTTTCATAAACATCGTTACTGTTTTTAGTCTATTTGCCTTGTAGTAAGTAATGCAGTAACCTTGCCACAAAAATGAACTTCAATTAATTCTTGTTGACTCTTTGCTGTACTTTTAAATTTAATTTAAAATTAAATCTAACAAAAGCTATTTTTCTTAATTGTATTGCTTCTTTTATCTGAGTAAGGTGCTTTCCACTCATTTTTGTGGAACAGTCTTAACTAGGGTTCTGCAACAAGTTACTTAACTGATTAAAAAGGGACTGTTTTTACAGCTACCTCCCCCTCCTTGCGCACGATCCTATGTCAGGATCCTGTGACAAGTGACCTAAGTGAAACACTCATCCATGACAGTGACTGATGGAGATTCTTCAAATATCTGATAGAATGATGGAGGAGGGGCAGTTTCGGGAAGAGACTATGAATTTCTTGAAAAACAATGTCTACAGTTCTCAAGGCATGATACTCATATCTTTCATCTAGTAGGGCAAAACGTGACTGTCAATGTTCATATAGTTATGCAGAATCTTGAGGGGTTTTATGTAGAGATAACACTACCTGGCTGCAGTATTGTTCTACATCAGTGAGCACAAAAATAGATTAAAAGGGTTTTTTGTAAAGGTGTTGGGAAATTTTTCTGAAGTATCAACATATAACTATAAGATACAGAGAATAGTCTCACACAAACAACTTGCACATTTTTTATGTGTATTATGATTAAGTTCTTTTAAAATTTATAAAATTATATTACTCTAGAGACTATATTATATTTGATATTGCCACTGAATTCAGTTCCTTTCTCTCCTTCTGTCACCACATAGGTTAACTCAGGTGAATAGAGAATGTAGGAAGTCCCTAGTCCAATCTCCTTCTCGAAACAGGACAGCTTTGAGGTCAGAACAGGTTTCTGTCCAGTTCGGTCTTGAAAACTCCCAAGTATGGAGATGGTGCAATCACTCTGGGAAACCTTGAACACTGCACAACAGTCTTCAGGACCTCAAGCCCTGGTGCCTCAGCCACTCCTCACAAAGCATGTGCTCCAGCTCTGTCCATCCTAACGGCCCTCTGTTGAACTCATGCCAGTTTACTGACATCTATCTTGCACTGGGGGTCACCAAACTGAATGCAGTATTGTTGGTGTGATCTAACAAGTGTTGAGTAAGGGGAGGATAATCATTTCCCTGGATCTGCTGCCTGTGCTGCTGTTAATTCAACCCCAGATGCTGATGCTATTTCTGCTGCCGGCATACATTGTTGTCTCAAGTTCAGTTCACTGTCCCCAGGGACTATTCTCCAGAGCTGCTCCCCAGTTTGTCTGTATTGTTGAATTTCCTGAGGTTCCTTTTGACCTGTTCCTCCAATCTGTCACGATCTCTGTGGGAGACAGAGTCCCTGCCCTTATATTGACTGGCTACTTCAACTTTGTTGTAATCAGCAAAGTTGATGAGAGTGAACTGTGTCTCCTCCACCAGATGCTTGACAAAGATTTTAAACAAGGTAAGTTGATGTCTTCAGAAACACTGTTAGAGTTGTTAGTTATTTGTAAATAGATCGAACTACATTGTGTAAAGTAGTCTACTTTTGTGTAAAGTAATGACTAAAACATATAAACACACATATATGTTTTAATAAAAAATTCTTAATATAATTTAATGAATCATATAATTTTATTTGAAACATGAAAATATAAGTAGCTTAATTTAAACTAAGAAAATGATGAAAAATATGCAAAGTATTCCTAAGAGATGTTCAGAATGTAATAATCATTCAGACAAGTCAGCATTAAAGCTGAAATCTGAAATAAATGTCTGGAAAAGCATTTTGGGTAATTTAATAGGATTCTTTACATATTATACCGCTGTTGTAATTTCCCATATTTGTTAGCAGTAAGTACTGCTGCAATTAAGATTTTTATTAAGAACAGAGGGAAGGAATCAAAACATGAATAAATTCATGCTACAGTTTAATTCAAGAAATAACTGGTATTCCTCCTACTCACCACCCTCTAGACTCATTCTGAAAACTTAGCATCCTGAGCTCCTCAGGTATGCAATCACCTCTCACCAAATGAACTGGCATTGGTAACAGACCATTAAATCATAATAAATGTTATAAAAATCATTTATTTATTTATTTATTTATTTTCCCCTGTATGGAAATTATGCTTTGATTGGTAATTTTTTCTTTATTTCAGTCTGACACCTCAGCATCTGTAAAATATTCCTTGAATATCTGAATATATTTTTGTTGATGTAATCAACAGCAATCGACATATTCTCCCTACATCCTGCTTTTCCTAAGTAATTTATCTCTGAGAGGTGAAAATTGTCTGAACAGGTTGAGAAAAAGCTCCTAAATAATTTAAGGTTTTTTGTTTGTTTGTTTGTTTGTTTTTAATTTCAAATGTGTAATAATAAAAAGAAATCCTATGTAAATCAGCAAATGTGAAATATTTAACTATCTTCAAGGAGAAAATAAGTATTAAGTTAATAAATGTCATAGATTAATTCAATGAGATTATACACCTGAGTCTGGAAGAGTATTTCAAATACATTTTTAATTTTTTAAGGTTTTACATACTAAAAAAATAACAAAACTAAAACCAAACCAGAACAAAAAAACCCACAACAACAAAAAAAACACACACAAAAACCCCCAAATTATTTGAAGGACACCTTTCTTCTAAAATATTTCCAGAGTATAAGTAATCTTTCATTTTGCTGAAACAATTTCCCTACTTGAACTTGCATTTATAGGAAGGCACACAGAGAGATTAATGACTTTAGGGGTCAAAGAGTTGTTTAGAATCAGAGTATGTAGGTAGTAGGTTTTTTAAAAGTTTTTAGATAAACACTGTAGCCCCCTAATTGGAACTAAAGAACATTTGTCTGCCATTACTTTGTTTTGTTTATTCTACTCCCACTTGCAAAATAATGCATTTCAGTGCACTTAAAATTCCTTTAATGAAATCTTTCTCTCAGCTCTTAAGTGCCTTTTAGACTGTAAACACATCAGGGCAAGAACTATGACATTTACTGTTGAATTTTCAACACCATGAGCCCCTTTTGGAAACTATGGCTTTAATAAGTAATAATAATGCTGCCCAAATCCTTTTAAAACTTAGATTTACTGGAAAGCTTCCACTGCAAGGAAAATGATGGGTGAAACTTTCCCTGATGAATAGTACCAACACAGAAAATCATCAGAATAATTGTAATGGCTAAGTTCTGCCTGCTGCTGTGTAACCTAATGAAGTCAGTGCCTGATGTTGCCAGATAAATAATGTATTGCTTCATAGTACGTAGCTGGACCTTTTAGTCAGATTACACATGACAGTGCTACTCCCATCACGGCCGTTATGAACAGCACATTCAAGAAATAAATAAATACACAATATGCTAATGTAATTTTGGGATGATTTAGTAGCAGCGTGCCAAATGTGCTCAGTTGCTGTTGTACTAAGCAGAGGAACACTTAATGCTAGCTGGAATGCAATGATCTATCAATCTTTATACTTCAGTAACTCAAGCTCAGAATAAGAATCTTATTAGATTTTTTTTTTCTCCTTTGATTTTTGGGCTCAATGGCTGGTGTTGGAAAACTTTTTAGTGGTGTTCACAGTGGAAATGAAACAGTGCTTCAAGTGCAGTAGGAAGACTTCACTCACTTTAGCCCATACAGAGGCTTTGGGAACATTCTGATTAAGTGAACCGATTCTACAGACTTCTCAGGGCACACTTTCCATTAACCAAAGCAAATGTGCTAGTTCGTGATAGTGAAGTGCAAAGTCAGATAGAAATTTCATATTTACTTTTCCTTGGTATCATTTGGTTTTAGGATTCTCTTAGTAATACAGCAATAAAAATAACAGGCAGAATATGGTGTCAAGCAATGATCATATTTAGCTATTATGTAAAGATGTATGTCTTGAGCAAGAATCCTCAAGAAAGGAAAAGAAGGAGGAAGGGGGAATGTCTGAACATCAGAGTGATGGTATTTGTCTTCCCAAGTAACTCTTATGTTTGAAGAAGCCCTGTTGTCCTGGAGAAGGCTGAAGACCTGCCTGTTGATGGGAAGGAGTGAATTAATTCCTTGTTTAGTTTTGCTTATGCACACATCTTTTGCTTACCTATTAAGCTGACTTTATCTCAATCCATGAGCTTTCTCACTTTTACTCTTCTAATTCTCTTCCCCATCCAACTGTAGGGAGAGGAGCAAATGGCTCTGTGAGGCTGAGCTGCCTACTGGGGTTAAACCATGAAAGGTATCTACACTCATACATGCACATACACACGTACACACTCTGTTATGCCTTTCTAATGGATTTACAAATGTACACTGGTGCTTTGCAGTAAGAGATTTATTTGCAGGTACATATATACAGATCTGCAATGACCAGATAATAAGCATTACTTTTGCTAACCAAGGAAATTTTTTTCTCAGGCAGAAAAAAAAAAGTGACTTATTAAACAATTCCCTCTGTGTCATTAAGAATAAGAGTTTAATGTCTGTCTGCAGTTTCAAAAATATATAGAAAGCCTTAGGAAACATATATACACTTAGGGAAAAAAAAAATACTTCTAAATATCTGTCTATATCAATAGGTGATTTAGTAGAACTAAAACCAAGAAACTTGTAAATTCTCAGAATAAAAAGGAGTCAAGCTTTAAGGGAAAAATCATAATTTAGGTAAGAACAAATACTAATTCAAAACATTTAAGCTTCTATACAGAAAATCTTCAATGACTTTTGGTTCAACACAATCTCCAACCCAATCATCCATATATGCATCTAATATATCATATTCATAAAGGATAATTATATCCATCTGCCCTAATGCATACACATATTTGAAAGACTTTTACCCTTATCCATGTTTTATTTACTGAGAAATGGTAAATCAAAGAAAAAACTAAATCAACAATATGGTTACAAAACATCTTATTTTTCTATTTGCTTGGTTTTGCTTTTGTGTATATGTTTTGCTTAATTTTTTTTAATCCCCACTGTATATATAATGATCCTGGGCAAAAACCAGGCAATTTGGTGGAAGTGGAAGAACTGGGAAAATTAAGTATGCAAAAAATTAAAAATGCAAATAAACATTTTGGGAACTCAAAAAACCTCATAATCTGGCTAGAGATATGTTCAGGCTTGAAATAGAACCTTGGGACTGAATCTAACCTAATTTTTACAGACCTTTGCATAAAATTCACCTAGCTTCTACCTGTTGGTTTGGTACTTAGTTGCCTATAAAGAGATGTCTAAAAGTACCTAGCAATAAGATCCCTAGAGGAATCATAAATTCTTCTGAAGCAGCACCAGTGGTTACAAAAGATACCCAAGAACACCATGAAAAAACAATATATGCCTGATTTCCAGTTGCCACACTCAATGATATAATCAAACAAATCTATTTTCCTCTCTTTTTAGTATATGGCATCATGATCTGTTGAGATTTAGATTCCATGTGTTTGGATTGGCAATTCACCAGACATCTAGATAAGCTGATTTAGCTCTCTATTTCCCTCTCTCCCTTTTCCTTCTCCTCTCTGTCATTTCTCCATTCATATTTGTGTTCATTTTGACTTTGAATAGTTATACTTAGTTGTGGATTGGCTTTTATTTTGTTATTGTTTCTGGTTTGGTTTGGGTTTTTGTTTGCTTGTGGGGTTTTTGTTTTATTTTGTCTGGGGTTTTTTGTTTTGTTTATTTGTTTGGTTTTGGTTAGTTTGGTTGGTTACTTTTCCAGCAAATGTCAGGGTGATTGAAGTCCCCCAGCAGGACGAGAGCCTGTGAGTGTGATACCTCCTGTAGCTGGAGTAGGAATGCTTCATCAGTAGCCTCCCCTTGACCAGGAGGCCTATAGTAGACTGACCACAAGGTTCCCCTTGTTACTTTGTCTCTAATTCCTACCCATACGCTTTTGACTTGCTCATAGAAATTTAGGGAAATCTCCTCACATTCAATCCATTTCCTCACATAGAGGCCAACACCTTCACCCCTCCTTCCCCTCCTGTCCCTTCTGAATAGATTGTAGCCATCAATAGACACACTCCAGTCACAGGATTCATCCCACCAGGTTTCAGTAATTGACACTATGTCGTAGCCTTCCAGAAGCACAGTAGATCCAGCTCTTCCTGTTTGTTGTCCATGCTGTGTGCGTTCGTGTAGAGGCACTTCATCTGGGCAGTTGGCTGTGTCCCCTTTCCAGAGAAACAGTTATTAATCCCCCTCATGTTTCCCTGTTGGCTGTTACTATCCCAGGAGCCCCTGGCTCATCTCCATGAGATGTGCTGCTGTGTCCCCAGCATGCTGCAGGGTAAGGGGATGAAGTTCCTTACTAACACCCCATCCCTCCAATTCTGCTGTGTCGTCCCTCATCTTGTGACACAAAGGTCTGATGTTATCATTATCCTCCTCCTCCTTCACATCTGCTTGATCATTCCCAGGTTCTACTCTGAGTCCAAGCTCTCTGATAGCTCTTGTATCTTCCCCATCACATGGCTTTTTGTCTCCTACTTCTCCTGAAATAGCAGTGGAGCTGGCACACTGCCCCACAAATGTCACAGGCTTGTTTCCAGTGAGCTTGGTGTTTCCCCTTTCCCCCTTTGAATCTAGTTTAAAAGGGGGAAGGGGGGGAAAATGATACTAAGCCTGTCATCCTTAGATAAAGATAATCACATTAATATGGTTTATGTGGCTTTTCCTTGCTGAGTTCTGTAAAATGATAGAGAACTGAACTTTTGTAGCTTCTTATTTAGGTTCTATGGAGAAAATGCCAGTATAGTGTAAAACACCTTTCTTAGTTCTAATAGTAGCATTGTTATTTTGATCACCTAGATACAAAATGAGAGCTGTTTCTCTTCCTGTGTATTGAATTCTGATACAAATAAATCGATGTTTCAAACACTGTATGAGGAACACTCTCACCTGAACAAGCTGACATGAGAAGCATTGAAGTTAGAACAAGGGACAAAATATGACAGCTAAGGAAGGAGTGAAATACATTGGAATATAAACAGCCTTGTGTCCTTGCCACGTTTTCGTGTGTGCTGCCTATCAGGCAAAGGTTAATAAAATACAGTGTCTCTGCAACCACCGACTCAATTGGTGGAAAGGGCTAATGCTGTCCTTCCCCCTCTGGTGAATGCAAGGAAGAGTGGTTACCATGTCTCTATGCCTCTTATAGAAATTAGCACCGCCTCTCTACACTTCCTATGCAAATTAAGGAGTACATTAAGCAATACCTCTCTTAGCAGGGTATAAAAAAGAACTCAAGTACACTGACAGATGTGCAGCCACTACTAAAGACCCCCCAAGGAATGGTCTAGGTGAGACATCACTGGAACCCTAGGCAGTGATCCAGAACTTTGCCTACTTTTACACTCTTTCATCTCCTCTGTCTCTCCTCTTTCTCCCTTTTTTACATTCTATTTCCTTTAAGTATATCGTATATAGCTTTAGTAGTTTTTATAGTTCATGGGATTAAGAATTGAATTTTTTTTATGCTATGGACCTGTGGTGTAAGTCGCCTTAATTCAACCCAAGTGGACCACTGCATCATTCTTTCCCCTCCAGCCTTGATTGAGTGGGACATGACACTGTGTTCACCTTTGCAGTTATAGGATCCATGATCTATTATTTATCTTTTAAAATTAACTTATTAGTCCTAAACCACTTTCAAATACCTTGAACAACTAAAGTCCTTCTTGCAGATACCCTTAAGAACCCATACTTGCAAACATTAAAAAGAATTAATTAAAAAGAATTAATGTTTTGATGGGAATAGAAGGAAGAGGAGATCATTGAATGGTAAAATTTAGCCAAGGATATGCTTTTACTTGTGTCAGTTGTTCTCCCTAGTTGATAAAGCATTCTGAGAGGGAAACTTCCTTTTCTGGAAGTTCTCACAGTTTTCCTTTCTCCTGAATTTGTGCTTCATTTAGTATCCATGACTAGCAAAATGTTGATATATACAGATATCCTTTGCTGCTCTGCAGAAGATGTTTTTCTTGGTGCAATCTTGAACTGCTGATGAATTTCATTGTGTGCTTTTTCTCTGCAACCATTCTTCCCGGATCAGCAGAAGATTCACAGTCTCCTCTGTGCCTGTCAAATTTAAGCTTGTCCTCCATTTACCTTGCTTTGTTAGTGATTTCATCTTGTTGGTGTTGAACAAAAGTACATCGGTACATGTATCTCCAGAGTTCATTCAGCTCTGTCATTTACTTGTGAGTCTTTATCACCAGCAGGCCTGTTATAAATGTTGTATATATTTTAGCAAGGTCAAGCTGATTTTTAGAGCCAAGCTGAAAGTAGATCAGCGCAGTGGTAAGAATTATCAGAAGCTGAAAGATGTCAAGAGAAAGCTACTGGATATATGAATCACTGCTAAGAAGGTGTCAGCGACCATTATCAGTTGGTGGAATGACAGGTAGAGGGGGTATTCTGAATAAACAGAGAAACTGTTACTCTTCTGAGAGTAGTTACCATTTCCATCAAGCCCAGTAAAGTGCTAGACACAATGCTTGTCCCAAGTCCTGAGAAAAGAGCACTTCAGAATTAAAAAGCTAAGAGGTGAGAGTGCTTTGTTTTGTTTTTTCGTTGTTGTTGTTTGGTTTCCAGAAGTCAGTTTTTATTGTTGTGAAGTTTATTTGGAAAGAAATTTCACAGACAAATTGTGAAACATCCCAAATAACACTTCTTTCTGCAATGTGTTTGAGGCTGTTTTCTTTGACTTTGTCTCTGTAATTTACATTGCATCTCCATCAATAAACAGATGACAAAGTTCATATATGCCTATAAAATTCTGAAACTAATAGCTCCAAACCACTGAATTGCGAACATATCTGAGAATATGATGACAGAACTTGCACAGCACAGATGTTAGTCCTGCCTTTAATGCATGGTTGCTCAGATGCAGAAGCAATGAGCAACATATAAAACCACACACAGGATGAAGTTAAGAAATTCTCAGGTGGAGTGCAATCCTGTTCAGAAATGCAAAACGAAATCCATGCATCATTTAACCTTCAGTAAAGCCCTTAGAATACAACTGAAGTGCAGCTTGAACGATATACATGAAGGTGTTTTGGCTTTTTCTAAGAGACTACATTTTACCTGAGGTGAATCACTGACAGGTCTAGCCTGTTGTCCTTTGTAGTGAAGTAACTGATAACTTCTTCATAGCATTTCCATTTCTAAATTGAAGTTCCCTTCATTAATGAAGATAAATAGCAAATCATAATGAAGTCATATGTTTCCACATAAAGAATATACATTTTCACTTGACTATTTCCTGCTTTATTTTATGGTTGTAAATAGAAGCTATCTTCTATACAATATTGTCATGACTGTTTAATATATTTTCATTTAGTCTAATGTTGATATAAATTAATTTTTAACATGGTTTCTACTGAAAAAATAATTTTAAAAAATACCATTATTACAATTCCTAATATTAAAAGTAGTAAATAAGAAATTTAGAGTCAGGGGTTGGACTGGGAGTCTCATAAATTACTTTTAATCATGTAGAGAGGATTCAGCACTCAGCCCATACAGAAATATATACTGTAGGTTTAGACACCCCTAGGTAACTTGCCTGGGCTTCCAGTGCTCCTGTAAATGAGCATGGTACACTCGATGCACTCTGTCTGATATCTGCAAGCTTTGTCTCAACACCTGCCATCTTGAATCATAACAGATACCTGTATTTATTACTATTTTCCAGAAGTGAAGACTTTAAATTAAATGGTGATATATAATGAAAAGTAAGTGTATAATCGTTCCAACAGATAAAAAATTGGTAATCTCTAAAAAAAAAACCTCCTTCCTCCAGGCAGGCCTTGCTCATTCTCTGTCAGGTCTTATCACCACACAAGGTCTGAGACATTAATAGTCAAACTCTTACAGAGGGAAGGGAGGGAATGGATTAAAATATGATGACAAAGCTTATGGGGTGAATATATGGGCAAGGAGATCACTTAGCAATTACCATCACAGGCAAAACAGACTCAACTTGGCAAAATTGATTCCTTGCCAATTAAACACTGTAAGGTGATAATAAATAAAAATAAAACTAAAAACCACCTTTCCCAGATCCCTTTCTTCTTCCCAGGCTCAATTTCACTTCAAACTCTTCTACCTCATCCCCTCAAGCAGTGATGGAGATGGGGAACGGAGTTTGTGGTCCATTCATTAGTTTCTACTGTTCCTTACTTCTCATGTACTTCCTTTCTCCAGCTTAAGGTCCCACCCATTGGAGACTGTTCTTCTCAGTCTTTTCCAACATGTATCCTTCCAGTGGGCTCCAGCATGGGTCCTTTCCATGAGGTTCGGTCCTTAAGGAACAGATTGTGCCAGTTTAGGTCCTCAGTGAGGTCAAGTGTCTTGAAAAAAACTATGCTTCTATGTGGGCTCCTCTCCATGGGCCACGGCTCCTTCATGGAGCCTGCTCCAACATAAGATTTCCATGGCTGCAGCATCCTTCAGGTACGTCCACCTCCTCGGGTGTACTGTCCTCCACAGGCTGCAGAGGGGATATCTGTTCTACCATAGATGTCCATGGGCTGCAGGGTGACAATCTTCATCTACATCAGCTTCACCACAGGTTGCTGGGGAATCTCTGCTCTGGCACCTGGAGCCCATTCTTCCTGTCCTTCTTCACTGACATTGGTGTCTGCAGGGTAGTATCTTACATTTTCTCACTCCTCTCTCCCATCTGCTGCTGCATATCATTTTTTACCATTTCTTAAATATGTTATCACAGAATCACTACTATCATCATTGAGCAGCTCAGCATTGGTCAGTGGAATGTCCATCTTGGAACTGTCTGGCATTGGCTTTAGAGGACATGGGGAAAGCTTCTAGCAGCTTCTCTGTAGCTGCCCCACTACCAAAAACATGTCATGGGAACACAATACAAATGTATTCTGATTTTGTTTTAGTTTTCTACAAAACACTTAAAAAAACCCCCTACAGGTTTAGGTTTCAAAAAGTGAAAATGGACCTGAGACAGTGGAAACAGTATGAGTGATGGTACTACTACTGACATACAAATATGTGATATTTATGTGTATATATCACCTTTATATAAAAATCTAGGAATTAGAAAAAATGCAAACAGCAAACAAACGTTTGTTGGTATGCAGTCATGTTTTTGTGTACAGGCTAAAATGGTCTTGCAAGAAAGGCTCTGTTTAGCAGTTAGTCTCTTTAACATGCAGATTCCTTGAATACCACAAGATAATAGGTGGAGACACTTTCCCCACTTCTGGTCTAGCTTATACTTTGTTCTTCAGATATATTTATCCCACGACTGGAGGAAAAAAAAAAAAAAAAAAGTACATTTAAAAAAGACTTGCAACAGGACCTCCTCTCCTTGTTTACTTGACTTTGGACATAAGGAGCTTTCAGTGAGGCTGTTATTTTTCATGGGAGAAAGTAGATAAAAATATTTCACTGGTGCCAGTGAGGAAAATCTAACATTTGTCAAGAAAATACCACTTTCAAAGAAACAGTCATTATTGTGTTTCATGGTAGGATATTAAAAAGTAACTTTATATTGAAATAATTAATTTTTTGACCAATACAACTAAACTAAAACCAATATTAGCAAAAGAACAACAAACCCTCAATAGCTCTTCTCTTTTAAATACAACAAAACTATTGCTATCATCATTAAATTGTGTCTAGTGTATGGCTTCCAGTTACTAAAGAAAACAGACACAGTGACAATGGTTGATACTCTTCCATCATAGTAACTGTAGTTGCTTTCCTTTTTAATTTTTCTTCAAAATCCATTTCTTATTACAGATAGCTACTAAAACATTCTGACACAGATTTGGTATGCTGTTTGGAGTTAAAACCCTATTTCCAGTTTCTTCAAGTGAGTAATTTGATGATGATTTAAATATAAATACATTTTGATCAATATACTTTGGTTTAGGTCATATATCTGCTAACTCTAATGTGCTTAGCTTCTTTGAAAAGCTTATGGCATATCACAATAGCAGAGAATTTGAATATCAGTGCTTTAGCAATTACAGTTACAACTACATTATTAACTGTGTATCATTGCAATCATGAAATTACAACTGTTTTGAAATTAAATATGCTAAGAGATTTTTATGTGAAATAATAATTGAAGAAAGAGTTTCCAACAGTTTCAGACTGAACTGTGACTGGAACACATTGCTTGATGTCCTTGGTCAGCTCCCTTGTAGGTATCGTAAATGGCCAGCAACTTTGCCTGGTGGTGCCAAGGTATCTGCCTGTGGAAATTTTTAGACATCTACATTTTTGCATTTCTGCCCATTCCTGAGAACATGAAAAGCTTAGCAAAGTTCACAATTTACTTATAATCTACCTAGATTGTCTATGGGTCAATTTAAGGTCTCAAGCTATAATATAAAAGGAAAAATCTTTTCTCTCTTTTATTTCTTTTTTTTCCTTTAGAATATTACTTATTAGTATGAGACTATCTGAGCATGCATGCTAAAAAAAAAATAATTTAATAAGTATCTTTTACTTCACAGAAAAGTAGCTAATCATTAGTCATAGGTGTGTAACTGTTTGTTTTCAGAGCTTATCCACTTCCTGTAATTAAATATGTGTTGGAGCAGACATGAGAGAGAATATGGAAATATAGACCTGTAATTAGATCAGCCCTTTTACTAAGAAATGCGTATTTTAGATAATTGTTATAATAGAAGTAGGTTTGCTTCTGCCACTGGTTACACAATTAGTGATATTTCTCCATCCTTCAAATATATACTTTATGTCTAAATTCACTGAAAAATAATATTTTCTGGCTTAAGTGGTGAACTAAAGTTGTAAAAAAACCCACAAAATATACCAAATCAAACAATTTTTTGTTGTTGTTGTTTAAGGGAAACATTAAACTTCATGGTCATGTGCGCTCAGAAATTGAGAAATTGTACAGAACACAGGATCAGGTCTTGAAAAACAGTATCTTAATAACAATGTGCATTAAGAAACTTGTTTAGAAGAGTAACCATACTAACTTCTAAAATAATGCTTTATAACAGAGCTTTTTTTACTCTATCATAGGACTTCTTAATATCACCTTGTCTATAAGATAGAAGTTTTTCTCAGTGTCATTTTCTAAGAGAATATTATCAGACTGTAAATGATAAAAGAAAGATTATGATTATCCACATAAATCATTATTCAGAACATCTATTACTGAGTATAATTTCACAGTTTAGGCAGAAGACTTCTTTCTATGTAAAAAGTAAAAAGAAAAAAATATTTTCATATACTATTCTAGATCTTACTGTAGCAGAAACTTTGTAATATCTGTATAAAAACAAAACATATGATTGAGTAATCAAACATTTTATGCAAGATTAAATGATCTATGTACAGGAAAACTAAACGAAATACTTAACATGTTTCCTTTGTTAAATCTTTCAGTGATTGTTCACTAGAATTCAGGGAATATGATGCATAGGCAGTCACTATAATCTCTGTTTAAGGGATGAATATGTTAATTTCTTCTTTCATTGCAAATATAAAAATTACAATACATTCTTATAGTTTTGAATTTGAAAACCACCTGAGTAACTGTGACTTTAATTTCTGAGTTAACACTGAGTAAAGTTATAGTCAATACACATATGTGAAATTATTACTGATCCAATAATGTTATATACATGAAGTCTTCAGTGAAATGAGAAGTGAAAGTAATTTAAGTTGATGTCCTCTGCAGACAGCACTGGCAGCTAAAAATCTGGGAAAAGTAATTAAAAAGACACAGAACCTATACAAGTTTTCATATTTTAGGAGGTTATGAAGAAAGCTGAAAGTACTGATTTGCTGTTGAGTGAAATGATGCTTGAATTTTTATTATTTTAACATTTTGCAGTAAAACTGTAGATGGATTTGTAGATATGCTTTAAATGAAGCTTCATCTATAACTCATTACTAAATTTCTCTGTGATTTGTTCATTAACTAACATATTATAAAGTCCCAAATATAGCATCACAGAGTTGGAATTTCTAGCTTTTCTGCAAACTGAAATAATACTTAATACCTGAAATTCATATTGATAGTTCAAAACAAACCATGTTTTTAATGAAAATTTCTGACATTCTGTATGAAGTCATGTTATTTTTTGGTGAGACTATGTCACATTGTGTCATGTCAGAAACTGTCCAGAATAGTATTACTGTAACAAGCCATGACAAACCAATGAGACATACTAAAGGAAATGAAGTATTTTTAAGACTATTTTACAATCACTGGAATCACAAGTATTCAGTTTGAATATTATACATCAAATAGATGAGTGTAATTTTAGATGCATTTGTGCCTAACTGTCAAGATAAATCTCCTTTTTTTACCCAGAATTATCCTTTATATATGTAGGTATAGGCATATAAATACAGATGCATGTATATGTATTTTGGTCTGTGTAGCTTGCTACACATAGCCTTTGTAGTGAATCTAAGAGTGGTGGCAGTGTATCCTGACTGTATCAGTGCATCAGTGTTAAGAATCACAGCTAATAAGTTAATATAATAGGTACAGTAACTTCCATTGCAGACTTTTTAACCCCATGCTTGAAGTATGTTCCTGTGGTCTTCCTACCCCAGTCTTTCCTTTTTGGGACAAGGACAAAAGAACCTGTTTAAAAGCTTAATTTCAACCACTAGTAAGTGACAGGTACTATACTGTACTTCCTTGAAGGGAAAATTTTAATGAAAATAACTGTCACACTCAGAATAACTTAACTAAGAAGACTAGTCAGGAGTCCAAATCAGTCTATAACCAGCATTGCTATGGTATTAAGTAGAACTGAAAGAAGAAAGTCTTCCTTCAAGGTAAACTTTCATGGGCATTCAAGCAAATATTACAGATTATGTAAACACACTTTCAAATATTAACAAGCAGCAAATATTTGCATATAGCTACATCAGAAGCAAGCACATTAGCTATGTCCAAGACAATTAGTTCTCTCCTAGACAAATCTGTTTTAGAAGAAACTTCAAGAAGAACTGGAAATATGAGACACTTGATCTGTTCACCTCAAGGACACTGATGGTCTTTGGCTGTCATTTAATTAGTAGAAAAGAGATACATAGTGGTCTCCCATGACTCTTTTTAATTAGATATGATATATTTTAAAAACTCAAATCTGCTGTCATCTGAGCTCTCTGTAATTGATTATAAAGACATTTTTCATAGAAAAGAGCATAATTTCTAAATGCTATGTATTAATGTTTATACAAATAATAGTAAACATTATTTGGATGGAATGCAACCCAGCAATTTTGCCAATGACATCAAGCTGAGAAGTACTGTTGATAAGCTGGAAGGAAAGTATGCCATCTAAAAAGACCTTGACAGGCTTCAGAGGTAGGTCCATGGGAGCCTCATAAGAATCCGCAAGGTGAAGTGTGAGGTCCTTCATCTTGGTCAAGGCAATCCTAAACATGGATACAGTCTGGGCAATGAGTGTATTGAGAGCAGTCCTGCAGGGAAGGACTTGGGAGTACTGGTGGATGAAAAACTGGACATGAGATGGCAATGTGCACTCATAGCCCAGAAGGACAGCCGTATCATGGACTGCATCAAAAGAAGTGTGACCACAAGGTGTGGGAGGTAATTCTTCCTCTCTAATCTGCTCTCATGATACACCATGAGGAGCAGTACATTCAGCCCTGGGGCCCTTGGGTGCCCAGAGTAAGAAAGACATAGAGCTATTAAAGTAAGTCCACAGGAAGACCACAAAGGTCATCAGAGGGCTAGAGAACCTCTTCTGTGAAGGAAGGCTGTGAGCATTGGGGTTGTTCAGCCAGGAGAAGAGAAGGCTCAGAGGAAACATTATACCATCCTTCCTGTACTTAAAGGGGGCCTACCTTAAAGATGAAGAGGGACTTTTTATTAGTGAGTGTAGTGACAGGATGAGGGGTAAGGTCTTAAAGGGGATAAGGTCTTAAACTTAAAGAGGATAGATTTAGATTGGATGTTAGAACTACTTTATTGTGAGGGTGGTGAAACACAGGAACAGGTTGCCTGGAGAAGTTATGGATACCCCCTCCCTAGAATAGTCCAAGGCCAGGTTGGATGGGGCTTTGAGCAACCTGATCTAGTGGGAGGTGTCCCTGCCCATAGCAGGGGGATTGGAACTAGATGGATTTTCATCCCTTCCAATCCAAACCATTCTATGATTCTATGATTTTGTTAATAGTTGAAATATACTGTAATTGTTTTAACTTTGAACAGTTTACATTCATTCCATTTGCAAGTTTTACTCAATGGAAATATGCAACATAATACATGAGATCAGATAAAGCTTAATACCTTAGATTTAAGGACAGAAATATCCCTTTGATGTACACACATACAACAATTCATTTTAGTCCATGGTTTCACAGTCATATCTCCAGAAGTCTTAAATTTAGCTGGTGAAGAGCAGCATTCATTCATCAAATATAAACAACCATTTGATAAATTCCTTCTTGGAGATAAACACTGAGTTACATAATGTACAGTGTCAGGCATACACTGATTCTTGAGTCACAAGTTCTCCACAAAAAAACTGTGATCTTCATCACACCAGCATCATGCATTTTGTTTCAGTGCTTATAAGGCGGCCTCAGGGATTCACTAACCTTTATGGGAAAAGTCTTTTATAACCTAGAGAGCTTTCTTTTCAGTTCCTCCAAAATTTAATAGAGGATAGAATTGCTATAAAATCCTACAGGAGGGATGAAATCTCATAGAAGAAAGGCAATTCTCATTCAGTTCCCTAAATATAACACACAAAATTCTCTTAAAATGTTGTGTTATAATTCTTCCTATATGCTGTGTTATACTTTCTGTTAGCACATATTCTAGCTTGCTCTAAAATTTATGTAAGTGTAATTGATATTTCAATACTAGGAAGCAGTATTTTAATACCAAAAGTAATTTTCCTCTAATTCACAAAGTATTGTAAATTAAATATGTAAAAATCAAATAATTAGGCTTACATTTTAAATATCTTCCTAAATCGTGACATTTATGTGATGAAATTATAACAAATTATAAAACTATTTTGAAGTGCGAATTCCAACTCATTTATATTTTGGAGTTTATTTTTTACTTAATTTGTGTATTTTATGGATGAGGTATAAATAATATATTTAATTAAAACATACAAATAATCTTTGCATTATGGGCTTCTTAACATACTAGATTTCTAAAAAATGGAAAAAAAATATAATACTACCAAGAATGCTATATAAGATACAATATGTAAATATGCCACAATATAGACTCACTACCATCTTTGTACACTACATTCTTCTAAAATTTTTTACAAAACGTTATGTTAGCCCACCTGGTAGCTCTGTTTTAAGTGAAGCATTAATTTGCTGATTCTGCACTTTTTGTCATAATGATTTATTAGGAAACATATTGGATTGTTGTTCTTACTTAAAAATGCAGTTGGTTTCCATTAAAATAAATCAGGTGAGTGTAACATCAAGCACAATCATGGAACTTCATGTGTTCATAAAAGAATCCATGCTTGTCTCATGCACAGCTAATGAAGATATTTTTATTTTCTAGCAATAAATTCAAAAGAATTAGCAGAAATAGCTATAGCAGCATGCTCCTTATAAATAAATGTATTAAAGCCTTACCAATAGTAGTTTTTTTCTAAAATATTTTCAGAGCTTTAAGATGAAGCCCTTGAAATGGAAAAAAAAAAAAAGTTAAATGTAAAAATATACATACTTTTTGTAATAAATTATTATCATCTAGTTTTGTAATTGGCATTTTACATTTTATATATATCTTATTCATTTAGAATTGGAATTTCAGGTTAAATAAGATATGCACGCTGTGTTGCATACTCAAGGTCATTCTGTGTAAAGTTGGAGAGCAGTATCAAAGAGATTGTGCTATGGGACAATCCCTTTGATGGTACAGGTATTTCCTGTTGTGTAGACCCTACATCTTAGCTCCCTATGTACATCATAATTAGACCAAGACTGCATAACCTGACAAAATATGGATGACATTATCCTAATTACTTTAATTTTTCAAAATAAATCTGGAGCAAGAAAGGAGCTGTAGTTATTTGCAGTAGCAGAATGTTTAGGGAACTGTTACTGAGTACATAGGCCCTGTAGCTCAAGTCTGTCATTAGTGATGAAAGAGTAGAAAGAGAGCTTTCTGCAGTTTATCTGATAAGCTTGGCAGTAAAGCCTGGAGTTCCTTACCTTAAGCAATGATATATAAAGGCTGTTTGGGAAAAAAAAAAAAAAGTATGCATCTTTGAGCAAAGTGTCAATCCCCAGAGAAAAAAAAAAATGCAGAGAAGACCAAATTCAGGACAGATTTTAAAGCTTGCCCATTTTAATGTTAACCGCACTGAGATGACAGACAGCAATGAGATCAAACCAAGAATAGTAGCTTGAAGATCATTTTCGGACATGTTTAGTAGGAACAAAGTGTTTGTGTAAGCCAGTATTTTTTGTTTTCTTTAAAATATCTCTGCAGAGTTACCTCAAATAGAATCTTACAGATCAGTGGTCATCAAGAAAAATGTCTATTTTAGTACTGTAGCCCTGCTGAATCTCTGGTCACATGATATTGGTGGTTGGACTAGTCACCTGACAAAGTGACCAGAGGAAACTCGACACAATGCCCTGGTTTAAACTCAGCTAGAAGCTGACAACTCACTGCCTCCCTCCCTGCCCCGCCTCTGGGATGGAGAAGAGACAGAAAAAAGCAAAACCCCACGGGATGAAAAAAGGAGAATTTAATCCAACAACACAAAGAGAGTAAACAACAGTAATAACAACAACAGTAATGAATCGATATATAAAGCAAGTAATATAAACTGCACAGACTAGCCTAGCCTCAAACCAATGGAACTGCCTGAAACTAGGAGCTCCCAGTTGTCCCATCCCTGCCCTTAAACAGCAAGCATGATGTCAGTATGGTATTGAATAACTTACTGGCTGGTTTAGTTCTGTATCCTGTCTGTGACCCCCTCATAACTTCTCATGAAAATTAACGCTATCCTAGCCAAATCTAGGACACGGACGATCTAGGATCTTTAGCTGAGAATACCCAGAACAGGCATCAAAGTCCATTTACCATTTCCACTTGAAAGGTTGATAAAATTAAATGCTTTAAATACAGCTATCACCTTTATGATTCCCTTTTGTAGCAGGTACCTGTGAGGGTATAAAAAAAAGGTTGCAGCACAATCCTTGGAGATACACCCAGAGGTTTTCATTAAAGACCCCAAGGATATGGAAGTGTTTTATTACTGGTCATTATAGAAATGCAGCTTTCAGAGCTGTGTAGAACTGGTTTTAGAACTTGTTTATTTATAGAGTTCTTTAAGAACTATCTATTTCAGATTCCCTTGATTGACAACATAGGCATAGATAGATATCTTTACATAGCACCTTACATTGCAAGAAGGCATCTATCTTCAGAATTCAGCATGTAGAACGATCAGTAGCATATCCCGTATTATTACCTTATCATTAAACAGAAATATACTGCTATGCTTTGTGTGCCTGTATTCGAGGTATAGTAGGTGATTTAGATGCAATTCTTGTTTTGCCATCTCCAGAAGGAGACTATAGATAACATACCCTACAAGAATAATACATGGACAGAGGAAAGGAAATGCACAGGCAGCAGAGCCAGAAAAATGTGTCCTGGGTAGAATACAGGGACATTTCCTGGATGTGTAAGGAGGGGGTCAGGAAAGCTAACGCACAGGTCGAGCTGAATTTGACAAGGGATGCAAAACATAATAGTAAGGTCTTCTACAGTTATGTTGGACAGAAGTAAATGAAAGATTTAAAAACAGTTGTATCCTCCTGACAAATAAGAGAGAACTAGTGACAATCTACATGTAGAAGGCTGAGGTACTCAACAATTATTTTGTCTCAGTTTTGACTGGTGATCATTCCTTCCGTATCTCTCAAACCTATGAACATCAAGGCATTGACTTTTCAAAATAAGTCCTTCCCATGTAAGAGAAGATCACTTTGAAGACCACCTGAAGAACCTGAACATGCACAAGGCCCTGGGACTCAATGAGATGTATCCCAGGCTTCCAAGATAATTTTCTGATGTAGTTACCAAGACACTCTCCATCATAGTTCAAAAGCTACAGCCTTTCTGTATTTCAAGAGGATTTATAAAAAAGTAGGAGAGAGACTTTTTACCAGGATCTGTAGTGACAGTACAAGAGGCAACAGTTTTAAAGTGAAAGAAGGTAGATTTAGACTGGTCATAAGGAAGAATTTTTTTAAGATGAGGGTGATGAGATACTGGAACAGATTGCCCAGGTAAGTTGTGGATGCTCCATCATTTCAAGTGTTCAAGGCTGTATTGGACAGGGCATTGAGCAACCTGGTCTTCTTGAATATATTCCTATCCCTGCTCACTGCAGGCTGGTTGGACTAGATGATCTTTAAAGGTCCCTTCCAATGCAAACCATTCTTTGATTGTATGTTGTGTCTATTAGCTAATGTAGAGGAAGTAATGTAACTTAAATTTTTATTGTTTCATATCCTATTGATAAGCATACTGCATAGTATACACATATTCTCACTTCTTTTACCTCTGCACTACAGGTGCATAGACTTGTAGCTGGAAAATCAGAAATAGCATTAGAACGCACAAGAGTAATAGACAAAAGTTACACTTTTCAGTTAACCCGAGCTGAAGCCACTATCAAATTCTGTAATGTTGACTTTTCTACCAGTCAAGTAAATTGGAAAGAAGTTTCATTACAAAAGGAGATATTCCCAAGATATACTAAGGCATAGAACACAGATGGAAGACTTTTTTAAGGTAAAGAAAGAAAAAACCCACAAAGTAACAAACACTTTTCATATGGAATAATGTCTATATCAGTTGTGTGTTTTCTTATATATTGTGCAGAAATGGTAGCATTGTAAAATCATTGGTATGGCTGGAATAATTCTTAATTACTACTATTATTTTGTTTTACTGAGAGGATCTATAATGTCCTGGAAACGTAAGTTTCATTCCTTTAAATTATGAATGTGGAATTTGTATACAATCTGACCCTTATTTTACCTTAAATAATCCTTCCATGCCATGTATAAGATCATTACTGAAAAAAAAGACACATCAAAACCAGACCCGTCTCCACTGAATAGAAATGTCATCCTCCCTAAAATCTACTGTGTTAAAAGCAGAGTTCTAAAAAGAAGTATATAGTAGGCAGATTGTGAGATCACAATAAGGCCACACAGATGTGCAGATGTATAACTGGCATACTAAATTTTATGAGCCAAGTTTGCAGACTCATTTTGTTGAATTTGAGTCATTTCAGTGCATTCAAGAGACAAGAAGAGAAATCTCCATCAACCCAAAGGCTAGCAGAAGATTTTCTACAGGGAAAATGTATCCACTTCTCATGTCTCCCATTTTACTATTTAGTTTAATGCACATAATGCATTTGGCTTCTGTCTGTGCTTTCCATTCCCAGCATAATTTTTGCAACAGATTTGCCCTGCAGCATTAGCTACCCTTGATAGTTTTCTCTCTTAGTGTGTGATTACTTGCTTAGCATAATGATTTTTTTTTCTTTTTTAAATTAGTGTGATGTCACAGGAATTACTGGCTAAAAAGTTGCCTTTAACACAATATGATAAGATAAATAATGGCAAAAACATATAGAAAATTAATGCAAATACACTTCAGATGTTCTTAGTAAACTCATAGAATTTCTACATTTTATTTTGGACAGTTACAGTTTGAAAAGGCATTTAATAAATTCAGAACTGTAATATAAAAATAGCAAAACACAACTGAATAAAATTTCCCAACAGATTTTTTTTTTTATTAGAAAGAGTTCAAAAAAACCCACCAAAGTCTTATTAAAAAAATATTTTTTTCTATGTTCATCTAATTCTAACCTGACTTACTATGATATCAGATTATGATCATCATCACATATAAATTATAAACTAATATACATCATAGTTACTTATCATAAGCCCCTCTTAAAATTGTCATTATGCTTGTATTAAAAATTATGTATAATTGAATTAACTCTAAAAATAGAATTATTTGATATTTTCAGGGTACATTTTTTTTTCAATAAACTTTTGAAATTTCTTCATTTCTTTTATTTCTTTTTAAATTTTTAATGTTTTACTTTTTATTCAAATACAGGATGCATTTATATTTTTTAACTGTAATTCGAGTTGACTACCGATCCAACTGCTGACCCATTATGTGACTCAGTATCACAATAAATGTTGAACATTTTCTACTGCTGTTTTGTTTGATTTCATTCACGTTATAAAACTGTGAAAGAATTCTGGAGCATCAATGTCTTTTGGAATCACTAATCACAGCTGACAGTAAAGAAACTCTACTATCAAGTATTTACTACTCTAGGCAGTGATAATCTTAAGCAACATTACAGTAAAAATAAACCAACATAATATTTACATTGCCTTCTTTCCCATTGACTTATGTGAAAAATAATGCTGTGAGAAAGCCACCCAAGCATGGAAAACCAAAATCTTTTTTAAAAAACCCAACATTCAGTGCTTAAATTGTATAACCCTACTTAGTGGTTTGAGTGAATTGCCACAAAAATGCAGAGAATAACTGATAAATTAATGTACCTATGAATATTTCTGATTTATTCTTATGTCAGTAGAAAACATTTCATACAATATATACCACACAAGAACAGAAAGTGGGCTTCTCATAAACAAGGTACTGAAATTCTGATCCTCTGCATAATAAAAATGGATTAGTTCTGTTCTGCTTAGCCTCCAACCTCAGGAAGATGTAGATGCACATGTGGGTGACTAGCTAATAAAGTATATTTAGATGTGTTGAAGAGGTCATATAAATGCCATGCTAAAATATATTTCTTTCACCATTTAATACTGTATTATGCATATAATTGATAATACAGTTACCTAGGTGTTTTCCTAATGTAAGAAGGAATCCAAGCACATTTATATTTATATTAGTCACAATATTTCAGTGCTAAAGTAGGTAATGTAGTTCAGCTTTGCTAAATTTATCACTGACTTTCAAGTACAGGGGTACAGGGATTGTTTAATAAAGCAATTATAAGGAGGCCTTGAAAGACATTTTAAACAGCCTGCAAACTCAAAGAAAAATGAACCCCATTCTTAAAATAACTAACCTGAACAAGCTTTTAAAACTTAAGGAAAATGAAGTTCTCGGTGTATATACTGTCTACTTTCTTAATTATGCAAAATTTTGCGGTTTCTCTCCAAAAAGCCATTAAACTGGAATGTAGTTAAAACCATAATAACTGAAAGTAAATGTGAATGTTTCTGGAAGTACAAGATTAACAACATTGGCATGAGTTAACCATCACGTGGGATATATTAGTACATTTTCCACACACAGCTTTGCCACCACACTTCATTTCTGATCTACAAGATCTCTGTTATTCAACATTTTTATCTCAGCCAATAATAAGTGGTAATTGTGTCATGTTTGGGAAGACATTCAATTAACTATTTCAGGTATTAAGTAAATATCACCTAAGTTACTTTAAATTAATTAAGTCTTGACCCAGGAATTCTGAGGTAATGCCATAGTGTTCTTGGATTTTCTGCCCTCTTTATCAGCAAACAGAACTAGTTGAATGCTATTCATTATCTGCTTCTTGGGTCTCGATTTATGGTAATACATTCTGGTTTTTTAGTACATCTTTCTTTCTGTCAACTAATTTGAATATATTTCTTTAATCTATAGATCTCAGCAATGAAATATAGGTGCTTTAAGGCTTTTATACAGCTCATAAAAATGATTCAATTAATTTTTGCAGTGTAACATCCAAAAATCTCCAGCATACCCTGAGGCTGGATCTACATTTCAGTACATCCTGCTCTAGGCAGATTGGACTCACTGGCCTCATTTTATTTGAAAAGAAAATATGCTCCCATTATCTCCACAAAGGGACCTGCTAGAATACATATTTTTTGTTTCCTCATTCTGGAAGGAAATCTGTATGTGCAGTGGAGTGGTGAGCTAACACAGTCCCCCACAACACAGAGCTGAGACCAATGTGAAATAAAAGTAATGGCAGAACTGAAGGATGAGCAGGGCATGTCAGCTCATAGGTACAGCCTTGTACTCTGTAATGTATATTGGATAGTTACATGGCACCATCATGCTATCTTTTTTACATGTGCCATGTACATGGATTATAACTTTACTAATAAATTAATTATGTTTGGGTCATGAGGTAAATGGACATAAAAAGACAAAACTCAGAAAACCCCCAAAGCAGTAGAAATACATTTTTCCTACAGTTGGGTTTTCTTACTTTCTGCAGCATGGAAATGGCTAGTATGCATTGCCTCTGTTCAATAGCAATGTTCAAATGACAATTTAGAGTCTTCTGAAGCAAAACCACCTAGTACAGGCTAAACTGTGCCATGGATCACTCCAGCAATTTAACAGAACAGCTGATGGAGTTCCAGTGCCTGAGAACTTTCCTTGTTCGTGTATAGTTTTCTAATAGAAACATAGCTACTATGTGGTTTTTTTTCATTATTATTTTTAAGGAGAATTCTGGTGCACTTTCAGGGTTTGCCTAAACTTTCCCCTTAAGTTGTCCTGTGGTGTGCCCAAGACCTTTTTTAAGAAACAGGCCAACAATGAGTATGAAACAGTGAGCTCAGCAAGAGATGGAAAATAACCTACAGAAATTAACAAGGTTGCTCACACTTAAGTTTGTCAGGGAATTCATTAGCTTGCTGTCTAGGTCTCCCAAGACAGAGTTCTCAGAAGCTACTCACCACAGTCACATGGAGAGGACACATAGTGTAGTCAGAGTGGGCAAGTACATGTCAAGAGGCCTCTCCTGCTGTCCAGTATAACTTTCTGAGCAATTAACAGTCTATAGATAGCAGTTTAACTTCACAATTTTTTAAAACAAAGAAATATTTTGTTCCTTGGATATCTCCCCATTTTCTTCATAGATTTTTAAGTGAATAGAAATTTTTTTTTTACCAAATTAAAATAATGTATCTAATAATTCACACAAGTACTGATAGTATCATCCATATATAAATATAATTGAGGTAGATTAGATTGCAATGTATTCAGTTGAGACATCACAGTTCTTTGGCAATTAACTCTTGAAAGAATAAATCCCCAAAGAAATAATAAACATTTTCATTTGATATGGAGACAGATAATTTATAACACACAGAAGACTCATGGACAGCTGCCGCTTTTAGCAATGCTATTAATTACTATGGCAGTTAGGAAGAGTTAGGGTTGGTTAGCACAGCTGCTAGCATAATCTTGTTAACTTTAAACAACTGTTTTTTTAAGTAGGTAATATATCAGCAACCTCTTTTTTCAAATGACAGAATGAACCTTGAATAGTTTTTGTGAACTCAAAGAAAAGATAGACAAATGTCACAGTTTAGGGTCAGGGCGGCCCCTNCGTGAACAGCCTTTCACTTTCCTGAACCCCCCGATGTGTTACACAAGATTTAGCAGTGGTCTTGGCCTGCATACCACTCCTTGGTAGTAACTCTAAACATGGGCTGTTATCACTGCTAGCAGCAGACAATGAAAAACAGGCTGCTAACTTCAGGAAGTGCAGTTAGTTAGAAGAACTGAGCTGAAAAGTAAAATCACTGAATAGAGCCAGTTCTGTTCTCATCCAAGCCAGCACACCCAACTGTCCAAACAACCTATCATCAAGAATGGCAGCAAGTCCAGAAGTAACACCAAGCTAGAATACAACTATGCAGCTTGAACACCTGACATCATGGTGATGATCTCTGTCTAATCCTCTAATTTGTGAAAGTATAGAATTATGGAGCAACCCAAGAACCAGAGAAACATTGAGTGAATGATGATGCTGCACCAGGCATATATGGACCCCCTGTACTAAGCCCCCAACTCTCCTCCTGGACTGCCTTGTTTCTCACATGGCACTGGAAAGCTGTGTGGGGAGTCATTATGCTGACCCATATAACCCAGACTGTGCCATCTCTCACACTGAGTAGAGAAGTCAAGTAATGCCTAAAATTGTATACATCTGTGATATAAGTGTGTTGGTATCCAATTCCACCTTTTCTCCACACATTTATTTGGTCTGG
The DNA here is from genome assembly GCA_013399075.1 of Chloroceryle aenea. Classification (NCBI taxonomy): domain Eukaryota; kingdom Metazoa; phylum Chordata; class Aves; order Coraciiformes; family Cerylidae; genus Chloroceryle; species Chloroceryle aenea. Next base: position 3,458 of record VWZY01006775.1, on the reverse strand, counting down.
GACCATGACAATTGCATAAGTACAAAATAAAAGATCAAAAAGAGATATTTCTGATAAGAGAATAAACATGTCTTCCTTTTATATTGATTTCACATGACAGAATCACAGAATGTTAGGGGTTGGAATGGATCTCTGAAGATCAAGTCCAGGCCCCCTGCCAGAGCAGAACCCAAGCTAGGGCAGATCACTCAGAAATGCATCCTGACAGGTCTTGAAAGTCTTCAAAGAAGCAGACTCCACAACTTCTCTGGGGCATCTGCTCTGGTGCTTACAGTAAAGAAGTTCTTCCTCATGTTGGGGTGGAACTTCCTGTATTCAAGCTTGAATCCATTGCCCCTCATTCTGTCACAGGACACAAGTGGAACGAGATTTCCTTCTTTATGCCCAGCCTTCATGTATTTATAGACATTAATTAGATCCCCTCTCAGTCTTCTCCTCTCCAGACTAAAAAGCTCCAGGTCTTTCATCTTTTCCTCGTAAGGCAGGTGTTCCAGTCCCTTAGTCATCCCCATAGTCCCACACGCAACAGTAAAATCAAAGTATTAAAGGAAGAAACAATATGTTAGAAAACATTGTCTCAATCTTTAGAATACCTACTGTAGAGTTGTTGGAAAATCATGTGGTAGAAAAATCACACCTTCAATTACAACTTCAATATCAGGTCAGATTGATCACAGCCTATCCCCTTAAATCCAGAATAGTTCCAGAGATGGAAATGTTTGAGAACAGGAGAAAAGGATTAGATGCTAAATTTAAAGCCCTAGCCATGCAAAGTAAATGAGGTATAACTACATAATTGTTGCAATTAATCCCTGTCCATGTAGAGATAAATAAGAAACCCTCAAGGTTCATTCTGAACTAACATAGAGAAAGCCTCATTGACCTCTTATCTAGCCAGTCATTGCTTATACTAGTCTCGCCTATCTTAAGGTACCTTGCTGAGCATCCCAAATTTAGGATTCTCATACAAGAAGAGAAAGCAAACATATCCAGAGAATGACTAAAATCTCAGTTAAGATGATTTAGCTATGCTTGAACTAAAACATGCCAATCTTCGTCTATAGACTTTAGGTGACTAAGCTAAGAAATTTAGGTACTACAGTGTGAAGGATGAATCGAGGACAGCAGTCTTAAAAAGCTGTTCATTGTGCTGTGTGTAAAGATCACATTTCTACAACCTTTCAAAATATATATACAGAAACTGTGATAAATGTCTTCTGTTATGATATTGCCTGAAAATTTCTATGTGGCTCATAAGCTGTGACAAACTCCTCAATAACTTTTAAATAATAGACCTAACTCCAGACAATATATAAATTCATGCTTAAAACCTATGTTGAAAGATAATATATAGCAAAAATCAATCCTTGCTTAAGATGGGTATTTAACTTTTAACAAAAGAAAAAAATAACCCAAAAGTCAAACTTTTGAGTACTTATTAGTTCTAGTATATAACTGAATATTTGAAAAGTAGTTTGACAGAAAATCCTTCTTGTCCAACTATGGTATTAAAAAGCTTCTCAGACAGATTGCTTCACAAAGGAGTTTATTTTTGGATTACATTTTTAGTGTATTGTCACTCTAGTGTATCTAGCTTGCTCACGCTAATACTTGCTGTTCTTCACTTTGGCAATGTGAGAATGGTGCGAAACGATTCTAAATAGACAAAAGATTTAGAGGTTTCTCTACCTGACTCGGCCACCTTGATTACAGAAGTTAAACTTTACATCTTAATCTCTTACACATACTGTGTAATAATTTGCAGGAGGATTTCAAATGACTTCTCAATTTTATTTTCTTTTGGACAGAAGGGGAAAAAAGGAAAGAGTGGTTCCATGGGGTTATTGTGTCATACAGAATTAAGGATTAAGTTCTTTTTAATAACTTAACATAAAAAACTGATAACGCTGTCCCACTGTCCCACTATTCTGAAAGAGAAGTAATTAAAAGTAATCTTTAAAAGGTGGTTTAAAATCATACAAATAAACTGCCTGTAGATAAGAGAATTTCCTTTATTCACACCATCACTTAAATTGCTAATTAACTGGGGGGAGGGAAGACCGTTTAATCACACTTATTGGTAAAGCTTTACTGAGGGAAGGATAATAGCATGCAGTACTGTGAGAAAATATAATTGATCCAATGAGGCTAAATTTCTGCTGCATAGAAACCTAATCCATTCAGAAAATTTTATGCAAAAGAGTGGTATATGGAGGAAATCAGGTGTTTGATCCCAAAGAGCTCCTTCCACTAGGGGGAGATGAAAGCTCATCTGGATGACTATCGAGAAGTGTAGTCATATTAAAAAGATATATTTAAAAATGTACCACTACTTTCCCTCCTCTATTTTGACCTTAACAATAGATTTGCACTTTAATGTTCAAATACTATTTCCTTATGCTATCTTTCTTAAGGTTTTCACCTTTTTAATGTACATTTTGTCTCTTAGCAGGCAATACATAGTACACAGGAAATAGTCAATATTAAGGTATATAGTAAAAATTTATATATATTTTTTTATATATATAGTGTGATGCCAATAATGCCATGTTAAACGGTATTATCAGATAATTTTTCTTGTTGAGCATGCTTCACATTGAGGGTGCTTTATAAATATCAATAGTCAACATCTTTTAGGAAAGGATTAAGCTACTATCAATACATAAATCACTTTCAGTATTTCAGGTCATGTAGCATGTGGCCGGCTCTACAAATTCAATTGTTTGTGAATAGGTAGGAAGAAGTTATATTTCACAGATTTATAACTATTTATAGTATTTACAAACATTGTAGAATAACTTTTTTTTTAAACTTCCTAGCTTCTTTTTTGAAAACAAAATATTACCTCTAAATTCCAAACTATTTCTATAGACAGACAGGACATATTAGTATCCTGTTTCTGACCTACAACATTCTATTCTATTCTATTCTATTTGCATTGGTTTTACAAGGTGGGCCTAGTAAATGAGTATGCTCCTTCTTCCCTCCCGCTTTTATTGTTGAGAACAATGTCATATGGTACAGAGTATCTCTTTGGGCAGTTGGAGTCGGCTGTCCCAGCTGTGTCCCCTCCCAGCTTCCTGTCCAACCCCAGCATCTTCACTGGTGGGGTGATGTGAGGAGCAGAAAAGGCCTTGATTGTGTGTAAGCACTGCTCAGGAATAGCTAAAACATCCCTGTGTTATCAACACTATTTTCAGCACAAATCTAAACCAGCCCCATGCTAGCTACTATAAAGAATTTAAACACCACCACCTTCACTTCCTTTGATATATACACAGATACTATTCCCTTAGCCTAGGCACCAACCCTGTAAAATGTCCATTGATGCCCACATAATGTTCGTTGAGCTCATTTAGTCCATGACTTTGGGTTCCACCTGTTATGTTGGTCACTCAGCACTTAGTCCAGGATAAGAAAAAAAATATGCTTCCTTGTGTGCGGTGTGAGCAAGTAGA
>VWZY01006774.1:423211-444622 GCA_013399075.1 Chloroceryle aenea | reverse complement strand
GGGGGGAAGGACCAGCCAGCATTGAATATTTCACAGAATCTATATTTTTTCTTCATCATGAAAGTGCAGTTTTCCTTGTCATTGAAAGTTACCATGTAACTATAGATTTCACAAATAAATAGAAATAAATAGGCGTATTTGTCATAAGGTAGTCTTTAGAGTTGAAAGATTTGCTATATTGTGAATTACTAGTAGTGCTTTAAAATATGATAATCATTGAGTTTTGATTTTAGATAGTACCCTCTTTTCATTTAAATTAACATCCATAGATACTCCAAAACTATGCAGAAGCAAACTTTTTTATTCAAAAGTTCTTGTGGATTCGTTTTGTTATTTTATGATAATAATTTTCATTGTAAATTATACCACAGATTTTAATCTTTCTGTGACTTAATATCCATCTTATCTAAGGCTAAACACTGTTTCTTTGATCTTACTCTTGTGTCTAAATCTGCACAAGCACATGGGGCAGCTAACACACAACTGTGTCAAATACATGTAGGATATAGTGGGGAAACATATTTCTTCTGATTCTCTATTATAAATGGTGGAGGCCTTGCACTCCTAATTTTTTTCCACAAAAACAAAACAAGCAAACTAACTAAAAAAAACCAAACCTACCCAAAAAAACACCACCAACAACAACAAAAACAACAAAACCACAAAGAATCAGACTGAGCAAATAGATGGAAATTTTCAAGTCAGGGACTGACTTTTCTATGAAGATCTAATGGGAAAGAAGGGAATTATCACAGGATCTTTCTCTCTCTGCCCTCACTAAAAGAATACTGTGCATTTGCTAGAGAAATACTGTGAAGGATTGAAATAATTTTTAAGCACATCATCTGCATATTTACTTTATCTCAATGCTTGTAAAGAATAACAAGACTTGACTGTGCTTTGTTTTGGGAAGAGTATCAAAAAAGCGCTAATCCAGACCTTAAATAAAGGTGTTGAGTGATAAATGTACTAGGTCTCCTAATTTATGTCATAAGTATGCTATAGCCTTTCTGATGAGATCAGCTCTTCTATGGGTTCATCTTTGATTCTCTTCCCAAGTAAACCACNGCCGAGCTCTGCCGAGATCTGCCGGGTTCAGCCGAGCTCTGTCGGGTTCAGCCGAGCTCTGCCAAGCTCTGCCGGGTTCAGCCGAGCTATTGAGCATGAATGAGACTTCCAAGTCCTTCTGTATGAAACTAGAAATCAGCACTGTATTTTTTAGATTGCTAGTGAAATGGAAGCTTGAGGTTTAGACATTCACTTACTACCCAATACAAAACTGAACTTACGTAAGTAGCCTAACTAGTTACATAGAAATGTTTTTATAAAAATAATGAGTTTGATATTCAGTTAGGTCTATATGGGCTTTTCAAGCTCTAACTGGATGATATGGTACCTTAATGATGCGTCCATCTTTGAATAATCCATGCTGAGTTCACAAAATCTAGTTTTTCACTTTGTTACTGTTTCAGTGTAGTTTGGTTTTTTGAGATTTATTATAAAAGGCAATTTATTCAAATGGTCTGAGTGTAAATATATATTACTGCCTCTTCATCCTTTTCTTTCTCAAGTTGTTCTCAACTTTAATCCAAGATTGTAAGTGTTTTCATAATAATCAGCAAACATAACTCTTTAGGCATATACTAAGGATTTTTTGTTTCTTAAAAGTAACCACTTTCTTGAGTTCAAAGACATATGAGGAACTGTGGGAACAGAGATCTGTGTTCATGCTGATGAAAATCTTACTATAGTAGCAGTAAGTACTCTTATGATATTTAAATAACAAAGATAATACCTGAAAACTGCTGATATTAGAAAGTGATATAGTACAGATATTAGAATATTTATTTTCTTTTAAGAAATATTTGACATTGCTTATAATTTGACTCCCAGATAGTGTTAGGCATTAATTAACTTTGGTATAAAGACTGATTTTGGTTCTTACACATTAGTCTTTTTAAATAGAGTATGTCTTTTATGTCTTTATGATTATTCATATGTCTATTATCAGCATACAGAAGAAATTAAGGGTCTCAGGTCTAAATCTATCATATTATAAAGGTTAATAACATGCTAAACTTGTTATCTTTTCATGCCCCTCTGTGAGCTAACAAGCCACCCCTAATCTGGTGCCCATTTCTCTTCAAAAACAGAGTTATAAACAGACTCTAAAAGTACATGGTTTTGCTGTTTTGATCCAAAAGATAGATTGAAAAACTACGCCTTTTTAAGTTATGATATTTTAGACATTCAGTTTGTATTAATTTATCTTAAAAGCGTATTATTTCTTCTGTAGCAGAGTTGTAACAGTCCTTCAATCTACTACCAGTAGATCTCTTTTCAAAGAGAGACTCAGAAAAATCTTGAATGCTGTGTGTACCACCCAGTACCCTGCTTTCTCCTTAAAACCCAAAACTGTATTGTATCTTATTACTTAATATGTTNAATAGATGGAAATTTTCAAGTCAGGGACTGACTTTTCTATGAAGATCTAATGGGAAAGAAGGGAATTATCACAGGATCTTTCTCTCTCTGCCCTCACTAAAAGAATACTGTGCATTTGCTAGAGAAATACTGTGAAGGATTGAAATAATTTTTAAGCACATCATCTGCATATTTACTTTATCTCAATGCTTGTAAAGAATAACAAGACTTGACTGTGCTTTGTTTTGGGAAGAGTATCAAAAAAGCGCTAATCCAGACCTTAAATAAAGGTGTTGAGTGATAAATGTACTAGGTCTCCTAATTTATGTCATAAGTATGCTATAGCCTTTCTGATGAGATCAGCTCTTCTATGGGTTCATCTTTGATTCTCTTCCCAAGTAAACCACTAATGAAACAATTGATTATGAGAGATTGTATAAAAATAGTTAAATCTTGATCTTTTTAACCATCACTTCAGATGAGCTGTGTACATTATGTTACTAGAACAGTGAAAAAAACGGTTTAACAACCCTTTTTCCTCACTTTATCTAAAAGCAGTATCAGAATTAGTTATGTGACTTAATTGCCTTTTTTTTTCTTTTAAATTATTTTAAAGGTTATTCAGTAGGCACAGCAATAGCATGCAAAAATAGTTACGTGTAAAAGACAGAAATTAATTTCATAGCAGTTGTTTGCATGAACCTATAGAAGTAAACCAATACTTTCAGCATGAGAGAAAATTTTAAGTATTGCCCATAAACACTTACTTAAGCAAAAGCTGTAATTTTATAAAATACTATAAATATTTTCAAATCAGTAGCCTTTTCCCCATAGAATTGCCTATGTATTATAAGTACACAGATGCTGATGAAACACATATGCTTGCATGCTGATCTTCTAACCTATAGAATCACGCTGTCTGTATCCATCTTACATAAGACATTTAACACGTCTTACATATGTTAAGCTATTTCACAGAAAATTGAATAGTTTCAAGAGAGATCGAGAGATTGTGAACTTTTGGCATTAAATACTCTGCCTGGAATTCATTTCACGGGACTTTAGGTGGTAAAGAGCTATTAATGATTTTAGTCTGAAGAAGGAATTTAGTTAATAGGAAGAGTTAGGTCATGGGGAAAAAATTAGAAATACCCACAAGTTAGACTCCAACCTAGAATGATCATGAAGAATAGGTTGCTGTGGTATGTATTGACATTGACAACTAATGACATTTATAGAGCTAAATATAGATGAGATGTATCCAGGATGGATGATATGAGTATCAGAAGAATTTGGATCAGGTTCCCTCAGTCAGAGGTGGAGAACTGAACTTGCTTCTCTTTCATCTGGGTAGAGTCTCCATCCAGTGAAATACTGGCAGAGGAGCATGCCAGGAACTACAGTTCTTGCTCTTCCAAATTGTCTCTGTGCCACGTAAACCCTAATGTCTTTTAAAGCACCTACTTGTTTCGGTCATTTAAGGCAGGTGGGTGAAGGGATGCTCAGTTTGTGAGCCCAACAATAGTTAGATGTGTGCCAGAAACCTGCCTGCGTACTTTGGTCAGCACACACACAGTCTGAGTGTACTCAAAAAGGGAGGCTGTGGTGCTGGAAACATACCTGTAGTACTTTAGGTACCCAGTGAAGTCATGTGCCACCAGGGTTAGGCAACAGTGTTCTGTGGGTCTTGAGGAGTTTAATTTGCAATTTAGACATCTGAAAATGGCAACGGAATGCTTATGTCCCATAGGGGAATTTAGTGTAAATGAAATAAATCCATTCTAGATCTTTCCTAAGGCAAGTGGGAATACAGTCTTTGTTTTGCATATTATTTCTGATTTATTTTTGAGGGGATTTTTTCTGTACCTTTTTGCATTCCCAAAGGATGATCATAAGAAACTATGTGCTCTATTCCCTAGGAAAAAAGAGCTTCTTTTTTTCCGTTTTAACGAAGTATATCGAGAGACTGTGAATATACTTAAGTACATCATTAAAAAATGAAACCCACAACAGGACAGGTCTTTGCCTTGACCACTAAAAGCAACAATTCATGGTTAGTAATTGAAATCATGTTAATATATTCACATGCTGTATAATTCTGTGGACTTTATAGATTTACCTTTATGCTCTGAGGTATATAAATATATCAACATGGTACAGGAAACCTAAACAGCTAATTTTGGATGACTCCTTTGAATTAGCCACCTGAAAATTGTGACACATCAGCTTAACACTTACTATCGCATCTCTTTAATCCTCAGTGATGGTTTTGGAGAAGGGAGGCTGGAAACAGTCATTTAACAGAAATTCTCTATCCTCAAGTTTACAGAATGTTTTAACAGCCTCATTAATGATCCATACCTTTTCTACTTGCCTCAAATAGCTTCATACTGAGTACTCAGAAAGATAGAAATCCCCCAGCTGATTCTGCTCTCCGACATTAATTTTGGTCTCTGTTGGCAAGCCAAGGACTATTTTCCTTTGCTATATTTTCTTTAGTCCTAGACCCTAGTAGCCAATAATAATAAAAAAGTATATATGGGAGGGTGAATGATCAAGAACAAAATAGCATACAGAAAACTAATATCTAGTGGAGCACTTCAGATGTCAGTATTTGATGCCATTATGTTCTCTCTCAGATCATTAAACAGCTGATGATACTGAAATGAAGCAGAGAACTGCTTTGGCAGTATTATGCTTCCCTTCCTACACTATTTGCAGAAGCACTGGGTGGGGTTCTGACTTGCCCCAAGGAAAGCTTCCTTTCCAATTTCATAAATAGCTACTGAATTAAATGCCCAATAATTTTCAGACTTTCTGGATATTTATGAGCTGAGTCATTCTACTCAAAGCTTTACAGATGTACAGACATTTTAATAAAATACAGATAGTCCCCCTGTTTCTTCCATCTTTTATTCTAGAGTAGAGAGTAATGAGAAGCAACAAGTAAATGCTCAATACAACCTGTGTTTTATAACATTAAATAAAGTGCCAGTGCATCTTTGGGGTGGATTTAAAACCGGTGCCAGGATAGATTTTAAGTATGCAGCAAAGTTTTAGAATATAAACATGTTGAGGTAAAAAAAATGCTTCAATAAGCAAGAAAATAATAATAAACTAAACTACCAGATAAAATTTGGAGTAGAAAAAAAAAAATCCTTTCAAAATTCAAAATAAGAATCTAACATTTTAAAAATGCAGGTCTTTACAGCTGTTGGGATGAAGAGATAAAGATCTAAAGAATCTGGGGGAAAAAATAAAAGTCCTAGAAGGAACTTCAAAACTTCATGTTCTGTTTCAGAACAGAATTCTATACCTATAACACTGCAAATCTAACATTTTACTGAGGATGGCTATTTCAAAGTTTCCACAGAAAATCTATTCCTACATCAAATTAGCTTTACTCTTAGAGAATGTTCATATTACTGAACTAAATTTTCCTTGATGAAATGTAATACCTTTTTTTTTCTTTTCTTATATACTGAGGGCATGTAAAGTAGCTTATTTCCCTTCTCTTTACACCTATTTCTTAATATTGGAGTCCGTGCTTATATTCCAGCTTCGGTCATTTTTCATCTGGCTGTTTCTGTACGTTACGATTATTACACATCTGGTTGTTCCCCTGTAGGATTTCTTTAATTGGACAATTTTTCTTTGAAATGCAAGGCCCAAAATGAGACTCAGTAGGCAGACAAGACTTTGCCAATCCCAAAGAATTATTCCTTGTGGCTTGCAAAAAAAAATTTTTCTGTATACAGTCAGTATGATAGCCTTTCTCTAGTCACCTGGCATTGACAGCTTACTCTCAGCTGAGAATTCAATATATGCCTTACAATTTTCCCTTTACAGCTGCCATCCTGACAGTTGTTTCCCATCTAGTATTTTTGCAGCTGATTATTCTGCCTCACTGAAGAACATTGTGGTTTTGTTGTGTTTTGTTTTGTTTTTTTTTTTTTCTGTAATGAATCCTATCCTCTTTCTTTCAAAACACTTTGTCAATTTGCTGGTCCTGTTCACTAAAGCTTTTTTTTAAAGATTTTGTTTTCTGTGAATTCAACAGATATAGTCTCTATTCTGTCACCCAGGTTCTCAATGAAATATGAAGACTATTGATGTATTGTTACTGGATCTACATCTGTTGATTTTCATAAACCCTTCTAGTCTTACAATGAACTGAATGATGATTACAATGAACTATTGATAACTACTCCCTGAGTGCAGTTCTTAAACCAGTATTGCATGTCTTAGAATAGTTTTGTCTGTAACATTGCTTGCTTATAAAAATCTCTTGTGAGGCAATGTCAAAGGTATTTTTTTAAGTTAGTATATCTTCTACTCTGTTTTTCAGAAGGCCTTATTCTCAGAAGAAAATTGAATTGGATTTGTTCTTGACAAATATATGTTGGCTGCAATTAATCCTCATGTTATCTTTTCAGTTTCTAAAATTCTTAATTTCTTCAGTGTTGTTTCAGGAACTGAACATAAACTGAGTTGTTTATAATTCCTTGTCTCTTTCTTTTCCCACTTTCTAAAGATAAAGGTTGTGTCTGACCTTTTAAAATCTTCTGAAAATTCATTGTCCTCTCCAGATTCTGAAAGATAACCGCAAATGCTTCTGACATTGTTACAGTCAGTGTTTCGTGTACTTTAAGGCAAATTTCCTGAGATTCTGTTCATTTGACAACATCTAATTAAGCCAGATATTCCCTCCTCAGTTCTTTCTCTGTTCTCACCTGATTTCTTGCCTCTCTGTTAAAAATGTTAGCTGCCTGATATCTACCTAGTAAATGCAAGAATCATTCTCTGAATTCAGCAGTAGTGAGACAGGCTCCTCCAGTAATAGTGACATAGGCTTGAGCATAGGAAATTAATACAGACTGGTCTTCAAGGTTTTTTTATCTTCCTAAACCAAATTTGACCCTCTGCTTACAGGTAGTTTTCATACTCAGACAGGACTAAAGTCTCTCCACGTAGCCATTACAAAATCTTCCAAAGGCAGTCAGAACTTCCGAATGGTCCGTGCTGTGAGGTGTTGCTGGTTTGCTGGTTTTGTTGGAATACATTTCTTTTTTCTTTTTTTTAATTTTTTTAATTGTCATTCAAGGTAGGATTTGGACTTTGATTCAGATACCTCATTGCAGGGGCTCAGTACACCTGCCTAAACATAAATGCTCAGGTCTTTCTGATACATGCTACAATATTCAGAACAACCTTATGACACAGGACTGTCTCCATATGTCCATTGAGTTCATGTGTCTGGTACCATCTCAAAAGTCCTACAACATCCTGCTTGACCTTCAGCTGCAAATTCAGAAGGTCACACATCTCCCATATGTCTTTTGTCTTATCTGATAGATCATGCAGATAATCCCAGGAATGCCAGAATACCTAAAATGGAGCTTGACATCTATGTTTAGACACATGATTGCCCCTCAACATTATGTGTGTGTATATATATATATACATGCATACACTATAAATTGTCTCATTTACAACTTAAATCCTACCCCAGATGGAATTACTGATGATTGGAAATAATCCTTCTTATAATGAAAAGTACTTGCATGCCCTTTTCTTCAAAAACAGTTGCATGCTCTTATGTATTTGATTCTTTCCCTGTATTCTTTAGTAGTAGGGAAATTAAATAAGAACACCCCTCCTCCAAGCTGTTTTTAAGATTTAATCTTCTTGCCGTTCTTTCGTATACTGAAATCATAATCCTCTATCTGTGACACCAAAACTGGTTGCTGTGAAAATAATTGTACTGTTAACAAACCTGATTAAGAGTTCAGGTAGAAAAGCAGATGGAGAAACAAACAACTACTTAGAAACAAAGATTCTACTTTAGTATTAATATCCTTGGCAATGAATACAGTATTAACGCAAAATTGCTTCTAAACAGGATTCTATTTTCCAAAGTTCTCCAAGATGTATGACTATTTTTCCAGCCATCGTTAAATTTTTTTCCCCCCATATTTCTATGTAATTTTTTTTAATAAAAGAAAAAGAAACAAAATAGAGGATATATGTAATATAATGAACAAAAGTGTTTCTAATAAATATTCTATGGTCATTAAAAAAAGCCCCTGAACTACAGTTGCTGTTGGCATTCATTATTCCTGCTTCTCTTGCTGCAGATTAAAATATTCAAATGTATTTTTCTCTTAATCCCTTTTTCCAGGTTAGTGATTTTTTTTTTTTTTTGAGAAAGCATATGGTTTTCATTCCTGGATGACAAGCCTAAAATTAATCTGGAAAAAAAAATTAAAAGAAATAAAATAAAACTAAATCACTTTAATAGAAAATCGCAACATAAAAAAAAGAAAAGATTTCTTAAATAACATCCCAAAAGCACTCTTACTTTAGGGTGAAGTGAGTAATGTTGCCCATTTATCATTATATATAAATAATATTGGCAAGCTTGTCTTGTATGCTGAGAGCACCACTAAACATCCAGTCACAGACATTTACACTAAAACCCTTTGACAGCTTGCAGACATTTTAACCCAGAGCCAAGTATCTTTGTGTAACCACTAATGATTCTGATGCATGAAAAGCTGAGCAATAGAAAAGAAATAGTACGAGAAGGAGACAAAGCTACTCAATTACATGTAACTATCAGGTGTGCACCCTAATTGTGAAGCCTGAGATCCAGACTCTTGAGTGCATATGATTTATCTGTACTTAGATCATGTTTGTGTTCTGAACATTACTTTGGCTAAATGGGTAAGCAAAGAGGAGATGAAGTCTGAGGTTTTGTTTGATCAGATTTGCCTAGCAAACAAATGTTAGAGAATTAAAGCTGGCAGTAACAATCTTCAACAGAGCGAATTGGCTGTGTAATTAATGTATCGTGTGTCATAGAGGGAATACAGCTTTAAATATACAGCATCCTCTAACTGTAAAGCAATTATTACATTTGTTATTTGAAAGACAACTTTATACAGCACTGCACCAAGCAGCAAAAGGAATCTGTTCTGAACACAGAGGAATTTACATTGCAGTCAGGTTAACTTGTTCTCGTTCCTGCTTTCCTTTCAGTTGTCAGTGTCTTTGCTCCTCTGTACCACTGTTATTGTCTCCCGCTTCTGTGTCAGTACTGCTCCAGCTGCTGGATATGTTTTCCAGACATGCACAAAGAATGAGTCCCAGGGATCCAAGAATATGAAGAAAAAGTAAAACATGAAAGCAGAGAAAAGAGACAGAATCTAAAAAGTTTGGCAGAAAGAAGGCTGTTAGGATCCATCTGTGTTTCATCTGCTCGAATTCGTATTCTGGACAAGGCAGTAAAGACAAACTTCCTGAAATCTCAGAAATGGTTAAGCCATGCTAGACTCCCTCCCCTGTTGCTGACCACAATGCAAGCATCAGGCTGTATTTCTAGAATCTACCTGCAACAAAGAGTTTGCATAGCAGCATCTAATCACTATAAATCTGCACCTAATCACTATAAATTAAACCCAAATTGGCAGCATCTAATCACTATAAATCTTCACCTAATCACTATAAATTGAGCCCGAACTGGCTTAAAATACCTTTGCAAGTTCCGGTTTAAATCACAGGTTTTGTAGATTCAAGAGGAATAAACCTTAGCATTCCTACAAATGCATACAGGCAATCATACAGTGACCAATCTCCCTTCCTCATACTTTGTAGCAGCACCACAGAAACATTTCTTTCATAAAATCTGTATGCAATTGAGTAAGGAAATTAAAACATGGAACAAATTCCAGCCTATTGACTGCTTTGTCAGTCAGTTACTATTGCCACACTTTAATTAGGAGCTGTTTTGGCTCTAGAACACTTACAGAGAAATAATAAACTCAGTGCATTTTGATCTGAAAAGTGTAAAATCCTGACTCCATAGTAGATCTTGATTTATCGCTTCCCGGTACAACATGAGAGTATTAGGTCAAACTTAACAGTTATTAAATTGAATATAATTGAATTTGTACAGATGAAATAAAATATTTTCTTTTTCAAGTTCTACTCCACATTTTATTTCAAGCTTAAGAAATGCTTTGTCATTGCAGCCAGCTTGTTTCCACGTTTTAATTGCTCCCTTGGGATCTTGTAGGGTGTCTTTAATCTGCAGTTGCTGGCCCCAGCAGTCAACAATACCTTTTAAATTTGTGACTTCTAGCATTGCCAAGATAACACTTACCATTATCTTTCCTATCACTGCTTTAATTTTGAGTCTTCTGTTAGTTTCTCTTTTTTAATTTTATCAGAGTCAGACTGAAACAAAACAGCTCATCAGTGGTTAGGAAGTAGGGGTTATGGCTATGTTAGCTAATAGTGACTGGAGTACCTCCTCCCCCTCCTTCTTTACTAGCCTTGGTGTCTGCAGAGTTGTTTCTCTCACATGTTCTCACTCCCTTCTCTGTCTGCAATTGCTAGTGTGCAGTTTTCTTTTCCCCCTTCTTAAATATGTTATCAAGAGGCACTACCACTGTCACTGTATTGCTTGGTCTTGCCCAGAAACTGGCCCGTCTTGAAGCTGTCTGGAACTGGCTCTATAGGACATGTGTAAGGTTCTAGCAGTTTCTCACAGAAGCCACCCTGTAGCCCCTCTTGCCACTCAAATTCAGTACATGTTGGCACACAGATACTGTGGGGAAGAAGCCTCATTCTAATACAGGGATGAAGTGGAGAAGTGGATAAAGGAAGTCAGGAAACTGTCAGTTTACAGGACTAAAGGTATAAAAAACTTGAAAGGGGAAATTTGAGTAAATTAAAAATAAGGGAAATAGGGAATACAGAGGAGACGTCTAAAGTCACACATTTCCTTCAGAATTTGGAAGAAAATTCCTTATTTGTCTGCAAATATCTGTGAAATAGACTGACAAAATAGGTTCTTGAACTACCATTAGGTTGTGTCTACATTCATGGTTTGCTCTGGGGTAAAGCCCCCAAGTCATCTCCGCTTATTGCATATCAGAGAGCTCGGTCACAGAGTTACTTGCATTTTCATAGGAAACCAGTAAAACCTACTCCCCCTCACCCCCCAAATACACTCTGACCCTTACTGGAAAGTTAAGGGTTCCTTACCAATGATGGGTCCTTAGGATCAATCAGTTCCCAGATGCCTGGTGGGAACAGTCAGTCCAGAGGACTAGATAAAATCTTATCTGAGGTAAAACCCCTGTACCACGTATAGCATTGCAGGGTCCTCATTGCCATCCACTTTGATCTGATGATCCTCTTTTGTTGCTCCACATTACTTGCTAATGTATACATAGCCTGCAAACCTAACTGATAATCAGCTTGAACATCGAGCCCATTTTAACATTTAGTACAGAGCTAATTATGGTTTCACAAAGCATTTATGACATTTACTTTCCTTTGATAACATACAGAAAAAAAAGTGACTTTTCAAAGAGCAATAGACCCCCATAAACAAGGTCTGGAAAGGCTAGAAAGCCACAGTCTCAAATGTTAGGAAATGTCAGCATTACAGTTGCAGAGGTGTCCAGCAGTTGCAACTGTAAGGGAAGTCAATTAGAGCAGAGTTTTGGATGTATGACATTTATTAATTGTTAATGCTATTAAAACTCAGGTTCTGTGTGGCTTAAAAAAAAAAAAATGCAGTGTATAATTTGAATGGTTTTCCATTCTCTCCAACAAAGTGCTCATTACTGTTAGTTCTGGAGCAACCCTTCTGTCAGGGATATGTTAATTTATTGTGGCATAGACATATACCTATAGCACTGTGAGTTGTACCATCTTAGTCACTGGTAATCTATACCAAATAGCAATCAGAGCATTTTTGAATTACAGCCAAACTATTGCAGGACTGAGAATAATTCTAAGTAGGACTGTTGTGACCATGTCTCCCCTTCAAATTGAAGTGGTGCCCTAATGTTGGGAGCGTGTTGCTTCTGAATCATGGTTTTGTTGCTATGTGGCACTGGACACAAGACTGCACTGGTACTTCCCATGCTGACCCTGTTGTTTCTGTCTCAGTAAAAATAAATCTTTTAGAGGGGCTCCCAAACTTTGTCTATTGGGTCCATGCTTAAAAGTGTCATATTCCTTTCAGATAAATTTGACTAGTTTCATATTCTATCTGGGATGAGGGGGAGACAAGAGAGAAATGGACATGTATCTGATAGTCTCTGATTCTCTCATATGTCCTGATATTTTTTCCAGCATTAACATCATCTCCTTTCAAGTTTTCAATCCCCATTTACAGGCATAATGTGGAAACCTTAATGTTGTTTATCAGTGAGCTTAAGCATGGCTAAGTGAATCAAAACATAGTGGCTTGCAGTTCTGTTTGTAATTTGCTAGTTGCTCTAATGTTCCCAGGACTGACTGTTCTATAGTGGACACAAATGTAGATACTTCTTTGGCTCTAATGTTTTTTGGGAGTGTTGTAAAATACAATGTAAGTCAGGTTCTGAAAGGTCTTTTAATGAGAATTTTAAATCAGTACAGAATGATAATGTGCTTTTTTCAGAGATACTTCTAAAAAAGTTGGGTAGGTTTGTTTGTTTGCTTGTTTTATGTTTTTATCTATTTATGTAGCTTTGGAACAAAAATATAAATCAAATTATTCTGAATACCTTTGGAAGACAAGTAAAAAACATCTAAATACTTTTTCTGTGGAGTAGATGCTTTCAAATATTCAAGAAATATCTACTATCTCATTTTAATTTGTCTTTGTAAATTAACTCCTTTGGTTTTTTTTTTCTGGTTTGCATAATAGTTGCTTATTCTCAGACTGTTTTCCTCTTCTAAGGAGGCTTTGCAGATGGTATAAGCACGTTGACTTTTTTGATGACATAAACTGAATTTCTTTCCCAAAAAGATAACATAAAATAAAATTGTGGTAAACGCACTTATCTTAGAATATCAGGTCTCATTGCAAGATATGACAATTTTAGTTGCCCTGTCCTTGTGAGTGTTTAACTATACTAATTTTTAAAAAAACATATTTTGATTTGGGGGGTTTCCTCTCATTTTAATCCACTGTGTGAATAAGCAGTGCATGTTGAAAGGAAATCAGATTCAGGGAAAGCTGTGTGTTACATCTGTGGTATAACAATACATAATCCAGGTGTCAGATTGTATTGTAACAAGGTGATACAAGAAATTATCTCTAATAAGAAATACCTGGTCTGTCAAGATTTGCACAAATATTCTCGACCCACTCTTTTCTGTCCTTTTTATTTTGAAATATGTATTCATTGAATAAACAAAATCTGATTCAAATTCTTCTAAAACATTAAATTACCACTTAAGTCTGTTTTGCTAAAACACATAGTTGTTTGGCTTTTTTTATATGCCTCTGTTCTTCATATTCTTCTGCCAGTTTGGCATTCATAGAAAACTCAAGCTATGCCACCCCAGTTCCATCAGTTGCATGAATCCTAAAGCCCAGCTGCTCTTCTGTCACTTTTGTTGTCTCTTGGCATGCCTCTGCCATGCATTGAGTATGTTCCCATTGAAACACATTAAGTACAACCACCTGCCTATGTTAACACAACAGGAAAACTTCTCGTCTTCTTATGACTTGAAGCAAATCTCCTATCAGATCACTGCTTCCTTGTTTGTGCAAAAAGTGAGATGAAAAGGAACAAAATATCCCCCAGTTATTTCCTACTAGTGTTTCCAAGCTTGTCCATTCTTGATACAAAAATTTCACCTTCCCAGTGTGCATAGCCTTCCAGTCACCAGGGACTATGAATATGTAAAGGATGAGTGTCAGGATGATGCAGCCAGGCTCTTCCAAGTGATGTCTAATGATAGGACAAGGGGCAATGGGTGCAAGCTGGAACATAGGAGGTTTCATATAACTGTAAGGAGAAACTTTTTCACAGTGAGAGTGACAGAACACTGGAACAGGCTGCCCAGGGAAGTTGTGGAGTATCCTTTTCTGAAGACATTCAAAATCCACGTGAACATGTTCCTGTATGACCTCATCCAGGCGATCCTGCTCTGGCAGGGAGGTTGAACTAGACGATCTTTTGAGGTGCCTTCCAACCTGCAACATTCTGTGATTTTGTGACTATGCTACCACTGCAATCAGTGGTATGCAATTTATTATTATTTCAAGAAATCCTGGACTATATGTAATTATAAATCAAGCTCTTAATATTCACAACAGTTCTTTGCATAAAAGTTTAGAAGTCCTGATACAAGTGATGGTACCAGCCAAGCCACATCATATTTCATTGTACATTATTTTTTCTCATACACTCAACACCAGTAACAAAAAACTAGTATCAATAAACCAAGTCATGTACTATTATACTGTGAATAGAATCACCTGTATTTATTTTATAAAGATTCAATGATTCTCTGGTAGAATTAAGCGAGGGACTATGACTTACTGAGACTGGCAAATCTCCCCAAAACAGAAAATCAAGATGTCAAGATAGGCCCAGGTAGTAGCCATTCAGGAAAACTGGTACCCCAGAGCTCACGAGGTAGATAGAGCTCACTTGTTTACAGAATAGTATCTGTGCAAGATCTGGGAAAAAAAAAATTACATGGGAGGGAGAAAAGTTGTATTTCAGGGAGCAGTAGGAAATATCTTGAAATAATAATAAATTCCTATTCAAGTGATAGCATTGTCCCAGAATCACAGAATGTTCTGTGTTGGAAAGGATCTTGAAAGATCATCTAGTCCAAGCCCCGTGACACAGTCTTGGAGAAGATCTACAGAGGCACTAGCTAGCCTGCGAGCACAGAAGCATCTACAACTGTATTCAATATAGGTTATAGAATAACCCAGTTTTAGGGAAACAAAACTGTCAGTGCAGACCCCTTCCTCAATGGACATGTGTTCACTGTCCAAAAATGGCATGTAAAAAAAAAAAAGGATTTCCTGTTGCAGTGCAGTGACATGGTGATAAAGTCTTTGCCTTTGAAATCCATGTCTGATAGGGGGCTGTGTACAACAGCTGCCTTTGATCCCTATTCTTGTAATGGGAAAAATCTACTTGAAATTGTCAGGCTGTCAGAGGGAAAGCTGAAATATTTTGAGAGCTAAGGTATGGCAAAAGAGATCACTGAGGGGATAGCCAGAATTGCAGGAAGTTCGGGGTTGGAAGGGACCTCGAAAGATCATCTAGTCCAACCCCCCTGCAGGAGCAGGATCACCTAGATGAGGTCACACAGAATTGTGTCCAGGTGAGTTTTGAATGTCTCTAGAGAAGGAGACTTCACCTGGTCCGAACAGGTGAAGGAATTACTGTACAGAAAAAAAAAAAAAAAAAGGAATTAAATACATGCTTCAGCACACATCCAATGTAAATCTTAGCGTAACCACTGAAAATATTATTTTTCAAAAAGCAGTACCATTTCAAATATTTTTCTTTTTTTAAATTTTATCCAATTCCCAAAATTAGTCTTTTTTTTGTTTGTTTCTCATATCTCATATAAATAATTACATTACATTTAATTAGGTGTTAAGTTTAAGTGCAGGTAATCGGAGGAGTAGATTTTTTAATTATAAAGTAATTATTAAGTTATTGTGTTGTACAATTATATATGCATCCTCATTAAAACTACCACATGTCGTATGCATAAGCAAAATTTCTTCTGAAGTTCAGTATTTTCGTAATTTCAAAATGTCAAGAATAATTAGTCTAAATTATAGTTTCATTGACTTAGAAATATAAAATGGTTACAAAATCTGACTGTGAAAATGTATAGATGAGTTTTGTTTTGCTTTCCTACCAATTCTGTAATACAGCTTCAGTTTTTTTGTCTTTTTAAATTCTGGGGTTTGTTTAAAAAATCTCTTTCGGGATGATAAGTTTGCAGCAAAACTTGAAGCTTTGCTAGCACTCAAAATCATGAATGTTTACTGGTTTTGTAGTGTTTTATTTAGAAAACAACCTGCTGCAGGAAAAAGTAGAGTGATGTGTATCTGGTCATTCACCCCTACTTTACAAGTGTAGTGATGCAACGCGATTCTCAGAGTAGTTGTAACCAGTGATGCTTCACAACAGCTTCAAAGTGCAGTTCCAAATCAGGCCACTAGCAGATGGACTTAGTGACTTGATCAGCAGACAGGCCTCAAATCCCTGCAGTCACATCTTCTCGCTTTGTTCCTACAGACAACTATATTTCATGTCATGCTTATGGTTGACAAAAAATTTACAGCAACTGATTAGTGTTGATGAATGTTTCTTATTCCTAACACTTTGCTGTACAGCCTTATTTCATCTCCACTGTGGTGATTCAAGCAAACTTTTTAATTAAAGATTGTAAAGGAAATTATGGTTCAGATTGAAATCTCCATTTTATAATACACATGAGATTTAAAACACACAGGGTTGTAGCTTTGTTCTGAATGTGGGAGCAGCAGGAAGTTGAAAGTTTCATGATAATTAGTGTCTCAAAAATAAGATCTAAGCAAAAAATAAATGAATTCTTGAACTCTAATACAAATAGGAAAAAAAGAAAAAAGCTGTAATTAGTAATATTTTAATTGATACTGTAATTTACCTGTGATGAATATCTGAGTTTTATTATTTCTGCTTTCTTTACTGATGACGATTTTTAGGACAGTAGCCTTCAGATATCATTTAAAAAGTACATTTCAGTGCAAACCTCAGGGAATAGGCTCTTTCTCTGATTCTTTCAGAAGGAGTTATCTTGCTTGACATACTGTGCAAAGAAATATAGTCCCTCATTAAGGAAAATAAACCAAATCACCATATTCCTACTTATCCATTTATCAATACAAACTTCTCATGTGGGACCTGTGTTGAGAGCCTTACCATTTCCAGATATCCATAGAAGAGGTATTGATGAGTTGTTCATCACTGAAAAAAAAAAAAAAGTAATTCTTTTTTATTTCAGTGCATGCTCGTATGAATGAGATACCTAAAAATGATCACAATATTATGTCACAATGTGACAGGACATCTATATTTCCTGTTTGCTGTGTCAAAGAATGATAAATGAAAGGTTCACAACTGCCAAAAGCAGCTCTCTATAACTTGGGAGGATAACAATCTGTCCAATCTAAATTATTATTATGACTATGATTATGAATGTTGTTGTCAAACACTTCAATAAAATTATGTAAGTAGGTCAGTGAAAACTGTATGACATATTTGATCCTAACCTGTGAATCATTTATGCTTTGAAAAAAACCCAACATCCCAACCCAACAGAGCAGTAAAATGAAGGAAGGAAAACTATTATTTTTCTCATTTAGCTACTAAATAAAAAATCCAATGTACCCACATTATAGCATGATCTTTGATATAGCTGATACTCTTTAGAAACTCCACAGTTAAAGTACTAATAGTAAACTCTCAGCAACGTTTTTTTTCCCATTAAAATGGAATAAAGACTGGTTTGGAACCTGCCCTGCAGTTTTCTGGTTAGCATGCTGCTAATGAGAAGGGGAGAGAAGATAGTTTAGCCTTTAACGTTTTGCATAAAATGTTCTTGAGGAAAAAACTACTCCTTTCAGTTGTCTCACAATGGGAGTTTAAAGAACTACGAAGGAGAGAGTAAGTGAAAGCAAATCCTTTAAGTGAAAAAAAAAAAAGTGTTCTGAATAATTTGCTGGAGCTGTCAGTTAAGAACTATCAAACCAATCAGTTGCACTGATTGTTTTCCACTGCTTGAAAAATACATTTTTTGAAAAAGCCCACAAAAACTCAATAGAGAAAGATTCTTGGGAAAATACCTTGGGAAATCCTTTCTTCTGTGAAAAAGCTGAAAATGAAGAACCGATTGTTTAGTAAAAACCTATTTTGTTCTGTTTCGGTTGAACTCCTTTTTAAATTCAGAGTTATTGAATCTTACTGAAGTAACAACCCAAAAGTTTTAATTGATCTTTTGAAAGGTAAGCCCTATTTCAGTAGCATGAAAATGTGTTTCTCTTAGTCTGATGAAGCTCACTGACAGAGATAGTAACTTAAAGAGTAGAAATAATTTAAATTTTGCTTTTAAAAATTAGGGCAAGTACTACCAGTAGAGTTTTCTTCCTTGTAGAGAGAGAGATTTTCAGTAATGATCAAGCCCTTTTAAATATAAACATATTTCATTTCAATCTGTTTGTCTCTCAGGTACATTTTGAGTCTTTAATACTGTTACTCAACCTTTTTGATTGTGAAAATGCAGTAACTTGAATTGACTTTTGACAGTATCAGTACAGAAAAATAACATGTAATATGCCTGAATCCTTCATGGTATTGTTTATTATTCTTTCAGTAGCATGTAAGAAACTTATAATAAGCAGGGATTTTTCAGTGTGCTTATTATTTGCCCTAGTTAGACCTACAAAGTTCTAATGGTGGAGATGAGAAATGGATAATATGGTGAACAGATTATCTTCTGGAAGCAGTGTGTAATGGACCAGTTTTGCTTCAGTTTTCCTTATAAAAGAAATTATTCATTTCAGTCTGATAGAATGATAGAATTCCCATAAATTTATATATGAATACCTACTAGAGAGTATACACCTATACATGACACATGGTACATACATGTACATACATATTCACACTTGTATATAAGTATGCATCTACATATATCTCAACACACATTTATATCTGTGATCAGAGAGGAAAAAAATGAAGAATTTAGATTACAGCTATGATATCATCATCAGCTGAAGTTTATTATTATTATTATTATTAAAAGACTGTGTGCAAAAGAAATAGCACCCATAACATACAAACTGGTTTGGGTGTTGAAACCAAAATTCCCACTGTCCAGAGCAGCACTTTCTCCTATTGATGGGAAGAGGAATCAATCTGCCTATGTATTGTCTTTTCTTCTTCATCCTCACAGAAGCAAGATGCATGAAGGAAAACTCTCATGGAAAATTAATAAATGCAGGCAAAACAGTTAGCTCTCAATTTCTTAAATCCTTGAAATCTATACAGGGTACTCAGAACTGAGATTACCACATAGTTCAAAGATGCCATAATGTTTGAAGACCATCAGCTCAACCTCTGCCAAACTCCCCCAAAACTTAAGGTTCCTCCTCTGCTTCTAAGTATCAGCAATGGAGAATAAATTGCACAAAAGAGTATTGTTATTAACTAATTTTTTTAAAGCTTAAAACATTGTGCAAGCTTTCTTTCTAGACCAGGCCACCATATGTGTGGAGCTCAGTTTGAATATTAGATGAGATTTTCCTGGCAATAAATCAGAACAGTAACTCAAGTTGAACTCCACCAATCAGAGAGAATGAGAAATCCATGTATATTTGAGCCTGCTTAAACATTTCTTGTGTCTCTTCCTTGCCTTCTGCAGACCACAAGTGATGTGTGTTTTAGAAACACCATTAACACTTGTAACTTCATGGATTTCTGAAGAGCAGAAATCAGAGTTGAAGGCTTGTAGCAATACTTCACTTGTCCTGTTCCTGAAGACAGAAAATGCTGTAAGCATACTAGAGAAACATTAGATTATCACAGGTCCAGCTAATAAATTGGGAATGATGTCTTAAAAGACAGACACCAATTCTGCAGTACTGTTTTAAGGACATCAGTGCCTAGACTGGTATTTTTGACAACACTATGACTTCTATGTTTTAACTGCTGCTGGCTTCTTCCCTGACATTCATAAAAGGCTGTGTTTATTTTCTTCATTTGTAACTATTACTGTGGTCTGTGCAATTAAGAAAAACCAAACAACTAATTTCCTTGAATTGATAACTTTTATCCTTCTAAATAATGAAATTAAAAAAGGAAAAGCTGCACATACCTGCTGCTTGCAGGCTTAGCTTTCTCTTGGGGTTAGGGAGGGTTTTTAAGTACCTCTTGATAACCACTGAGCACTTTGATGCATTAATTGCCAGTATGGCAATTTTAATGTTTTAAAAAAGAATTTCTATACACATCTCATTTTTCTCAAAAAAATATATTTAATGGATGACAATGGAATAGGAAATAAGCTGAAGAATCTGTTAAAGTGTAGGTGAGGTTTAATATCACAGTCATACATATGTATTCTGCAACCTTATCACAGACCATGGAGTAAAGCATTGTTCAGCTATAGTTCTGAGAAAGGAATATTTAATTTGTCATTCTTCTGCACATGCTTAGAACTGGGTCAGGAAAAGAAAGAAGTATTTTGCATTTTTCTGTTTCTTTGTTCTAATGCCCCATATGAAACTTACTGGCAACTTCTATTTACAAATGAAATTAGGCAAATGTGAAATAGAGGGTTCAGTTCCAAATCATGCAGAACACTCTATTTTATCTGAAGAATAAAAGCACAAATATCAGAGATGTAAAAATGTGATTTCCAAATTTATGCTGCATAAAAAGACACCTTTTTTTCCTGGTCAGCTTTTTTAAGACAGTGCACATGCATGCTTCATAAAGAGGAAATATCATATTGTGAGGACAATATTAAATATGGATGTCCTCAGAGACTGTTTCTGGGATAATAGAAATATTTTATTCCCCAAGGTAATAACCAGTGCCACTTGATGACATATGTATTAAAAGGTATAAAATCCCCATTTATTGCATTGTTCAAAGGCGTGTTTTTGGTTTTTTTTTTCTTTTTTAAAAAACTTTTTTATCATGGATTGCTTTTCATTACTTATTTGTAACTAATCATCAATAAACAGGAATAACATTCTGCTATATGATACCTTTGGTTAACATGGATAGCATTTTTGTTTCTGTCAGGCAGAGAAGACAGAGGTTTTAGAAGCTAACTGGTAGCTATTTCACAGACTTTTTGATGACAAGTAAATATTCAGAAGTCAGTTGTACAATTAGTCATAAATTTTCAAAACATTTTATTAAAAAAAAAGTTCCTCCAGCATTTTGCAGAAAGTGTGTCTGTGCAACTCAATCATCAACATTCAAATCAAAGTAGGTAGTATTAAGTGAAGGCAAAATATTCTTATCTCATTTTTTCTGTCTATCTAAAAATAGTTGCATAGAAGTCTCGAGTATTTGTTTGCATTTCCAATGGATTAGTGCACAGTAACTGACATCTGCTTAAAATTATTTCTTTGGGAAGAATTTTTTTTTGTCCCCCCGC
>VWZY01006774.1:284823-413655 GCA_013399075.1 Chloroceryle aenea | reverse complement strand
CAATTTATTCTTGGAGTGAGTGCCCCAAAACTGAACACAGTATTTGAAGTGTGGCCTCACCAATACCAAGTACAGGGGAATGATCTCTTCCCTAGTCCTGCTGATACTATTTTTGATACAAGTCAGGATGCTGTTGGCCTTCCTGTCCATCTGGGCACACTGCTGGCTCCTATTCATCTGGCTATTGGCCAACAACCATAAGTCTTTTTCTGACAAGCAGCTTTCCATCCACTCTTCCCCAAGCCTGTAGCGTTGCATGGAGTTGTTGTAACACAAGTGCAGGACCTAGCACTTGGCCTTATTGAAACTCATGTAACTGGCCTTAGCCCATTGATCCAGTCTGATCAGATCCGTCTACAGATCCTTTCTACTTTGAAGCATATCAACAATCCTGCCTGTCAGGAACTTTCTTTGAAAAGGGCCTAAGGAATGAGCACTGGACCCAAAATTGTTTGGTCCCACTCTGGCTTTTTTTTGACTGATTCATCTAGTTTGCTGCCAGATTTGTTATGTACAGAGGGCATTTACCCTGAGAAACATGGCTTTAAGCTCCTCTGACTACATGGATCAATTGCTGGTCCATTTTAGTCTAGGAGTACAGCTATAGACTTTGAATGAACAGGGAAAGGTACAGAAACCTGACAACTTGACCTGAACAAGAAGCTGACAGGATTTCTATGTCCTGTCACAGAAAACATGGAAAATTCTGAGGTTTTCAAAATTGTCAAGCTCTGAGAAAGCCTTGGTACTGTAACAAGAAAGAAACCAGTCCAGACACAGGAAGCCTTCAAGAATTCTGTTGTTTGAATTACCTTCAATCCAAACACCTCCAGGCTTCTAGGCACATATGCCAGCTGCCTCACTCTTCAGAAGAATGCCCCCGAGTCCAGCTTGCCTGAGAGAGGGGGGAGCACCTGGACACCCCAGCCCAGGGTCTAGGACATCTGACAGCTGGTTATTGAAACTGAGAATCTGATAGCAGCAATGAACAAAGGAGTTCAAGTATGTTAGTCTGCACTGCTGAATCCTGAGATTCCTAAGGAAATATCATTGACTGAAAATGTTTCATAATTTCCTGTTTATTCATCATCAGTTTGCCTGTCCATGATGTTAATAATAGGATGCCTAGTCTTGTGCTATGGCTGACAATATCCATAGAGAAGCTTTAGATGCATATTGTTAATTAGAAGCCTTGTAATTCACAACATTTTTATTCATACTTTAACACATGGGGTGGTTATTTTCAGTTCGGAGAAGTTATATTTGTCAAGTAAGTGAATCAAAGTAGCTAAAAATAGTCAAAGTCAATAGAAAAAAAATCTTGCAGAACACAGCTTTCCACTGGTGCATTCTCAGTCTTCTCTGTCAGATAGTATCCCCTGTCACTGAAGGAGAGTTTTGGAAGGAGTGGGCATAAAAAGGTCTGAGTTCCTTAACTGCATAAGATTTACTGTGGGAACTCACAGAACATTCTCTTGTGCACTTTTAGGAAAGAACTAAATACTTTTTTTTCTGTAGCTTGAGGTCCTTTCACCTGATGGAGATGCCACTGTGAATAGGCAACTTGCAGGAAAATGTCACCCTCCCTTTTGTGGTACCTCCTCCCACTTGGTCTGTCATCAGTACCAGCTGGAGAACCTCTCGGAGTCAATGCTCTCAGAGTCGCTAAAGAATATGTACAAGAGTACGAAGCAATCATTTTCTGGTTACTGCACAATAGATAATGAGATATGGTATGGAATATCCCTTTGGTCAGTTTGGGTCAGCTGTCCCAGTTGTGTCCCCTCACAAGATATTGTCCACTGGGGGGAGATGTTGGAAAACCATCCTTCTTGCTGTGTGAGCCCTGCCCAGCAGCAGCCACAACACAGTGTGTTATCAGCACCTTTCCAGCTCTCAGTGAAAAGCACAGCACTGGGAGGGCTGCTATGGGGAGAATTAACTCCAGCTCAGTCGGACCTAATAGAGTTCCAAACAGAACTTAAAGGAGAAATGCAGTGTTCCTGGCTCTGAAATTTCATTAGTAGACCTTGAGTCTGTACAATAACAAGATTCTCAGATCCTTTTGTAGCCTGCCTTTTTTTACCTTCTTTTCCTTAAGTTACTAGAAAAGAGATTAGGCTGAAGAGTATTTCAATAGTTTATGGCAGAAACACCAAAATCTTACCGCTGACATACACATTACAGTCTCTGACTTAAGACAAACATGACATGTATTGTGGTTGTCTTTGTGAACAGCTTCTATGACTGGCATTGCAGGAAGGCATGTCATCAGTCAGAAGACAGGAAGGTAGATCCTACTGTTTAAGGGTAGCGTGAAAAGGTTTCTTTGGACTGAGTGAAGCCATATGAATAAAAGAAGAGCACTCTGATAAAGGAGTTTTAAATAGTTGTTACTAAGTTTAGTGTTTTAAAACATGGATTTTATACATGACAATTCAGTGATCAGCAGGGGATTTGCATAGCTTTAAGATATACTTGGTAGTGCAATAAAATGGCTTGAGTGTAGCTCATTCTGCTTTAACTTTTGCTGCATGTATATTAGTAATGGTGTAACTATCTTAAGGACTTGCTTTTGCAGTACAGCACACCCAGATAGCTCCAGGCAACTAACTCCACTCTGTCCCACTGTGATTGTAGTTCTGTGGATACATGAACTAAGAGGTGTAAATCTGCCTCTGATACATCATGTGCTGCAATCACACCTTTGGATTTAAGTTTTATGCGACAAGTGTTGATTAAAATCTTTATAAATGCATGAATGTGTACAATCTCATCCTGTTATCTCAATAATGAAATAGTTCTGAGAGCAGCTGAAATACAAA
The DNA here is from genome assembly GCA_013399075.1 of Chloroceryle aenea. Lineage (NCBI taxonomy): Eukaryota > Metazoa > Chordata > Aves > Coraciiformes > Cerylidae > Chloroceryle > Chloroceryle aenea. The sequence continues at coordinate 410,830 of VWZY01006774.1, read as the reverse complement.
ACCCACTTGCACCATGTTTTATGCTCATGGTAAAGCAATGTGCTTCTTGTATTCTACTTCTCAGTGTGATGCTATATAAGATATTTCTGCTCTTAGAGTAGGTGACAAAATGAACAGCAAAAATCAGCTGGCGGGAGGGGAAGTTGGCTGCCTTTCCCAGGTGGAAACATGCTTTGAAATCAGAAAATTGCAGCCACATAGGCAGTGAGATGATGTAACTATACAGTGCTGAATCACAGCCTTACCATTTGCTTTCCACAAGACACTGAGCACAACACCAGTAATACACTCCCTTAGAGGTAACTAAAGATTCTTCTCACAAACTGTGCTTTCAAAAACCAACCGTCTGAGTGTGTATGTTTGGAAAATAAAATGAACTTGAGTGCTGGAGTAGTGGTACTGCTTCTAGTATCTTAGTTAGGAAGACTCTAGGGACTTCAGCTCTTTTCTTTAGCATCTGTGTCATCCTAGTCTGAACAGGTTTCCCTTGGCCTCTGCTTCTGTAACTTATTACTGAGGGCTTCCCAAGGACAACAGGGTCAGGGCTTCTTGTAAATGAATGTTCCCCGTGGGACCCATAATGATGAGACTGTTAACTAATTATCAGTCTGTTTGGAAAGCATTCATTTTGTAATTGACCTCATAGCACTCAAAGAACAAAAGAAATCTGAGCAAAGATGTTTTGGGTCCAAGGCAAACAAGTCGTTTTCTTTCATGGGGTAGTTGCACAGGTTTATTGGAGTCCACTGGACATACAAGTTTTTCAAGTTCAATATTCCACTGATTAACATTAGGAGAGTTGTTTCTGATGACATGATCTCTATATTACAGGCAGCTTTCTCTCCCTTCCTTCAGCTGTCATTTTTTTGTGCAAATAATGCTCTTGTCATCACTTGTCAGGCCAATATTACAATGGAATTAATTTAAAACATAATCTATTTCCTTTTAGTCTGGGTAGGGAAGTTCAATTCAGACTTAAATATCAGGTGCAATTTTACAGAGACTGCTTGCAGGGCTGTTATACACCACAGAGAAGATAATTATAAAGTCAGAAGAAGCCTTAGGACTTTTTGGTTAGAGAATAGGTTTTGTCCAACAAAATGATATTTTAATTTTCACTATTTGAATACTGGGTGAAATGATGAAACTCATGTTTCTAATTTAGTTTTAACTTCTAAATAAGTTAATGCAGAAAACATGATACTGCTGTTTGGGTTTTGTTTTTTTTAATTAAAGATGATTGTGAGTCTAATTCTTCTACAGCAGTTTTTGCTATGCACATAACTGGCAGTGTGTGTAAGTATATTGTAGAAGAATATTTTTCCATAATGGAAAATCTATAATGTGATCAGGAGGATTTTTTCCATTCTCCTGATTTCACCAGTAGAGCACTTAAATTGAAAACTTAAAAAAACAGGTATAAGAAACATTATCACCAGTACAAAAAAAGATCCAAATCTCAAAACAGCGGGCAAGGTTATTCATTAACCTGAATGAGGTTTATTTTATTTTAACTCTATTCATCCTATTTTAAAAATATTCTAAAATAATATTTTTATGTAATTTTCACAAAATATAAAAAAAAAGGAGGAAAATTTTAGACAAAACTCCAGCTGTTCAAGTCCTTTGTAGTTCTGAGAAGCAGGAAGCTGTAAAGTGCCTCACTGAAGAACCACAGAACAGCCCAGGTTGGAAGGGACCCCAAGAGATCATCTGGTCCAAGGCATTGTGGGGATTAACTAGCACCCTGTCTGATCACATTTTGAAAATCTTCAGCAATGAGGACTCCACTACATCCCTGGGGAGGTTGTTCCAGTGATTGATTAGTCTCACTGTAAAAAATTTCTTTTTTTTGTTGAGATGAAAACTCTCATGGTACAACTTATACCTGGTGCCTAATGTCTCCTCTATGTGATGCCTTCTGAAGAGAGACACTCTATCCTCTTTGTAGCTGCCCTTTAAGCGCTGGAATACTGCAATGAGATTCCCCCTGAACATTCTCTTCTCCAGGGAGAAAAGACCTAATTCCTTCAGTCCTTCCTCACAAGGCAAGTTCTCCATCCTCTTCATAGCCCTCCTTTGGACCCTCTCCAGGCTGTCTGCTTCTTACTTAAATTGTGTGGACCAGAATAGGACACTACTCTAGGTGTAGCCTGGTAAGCACTGAATAAAGTGGGATGATCATGTCTCTCATCTTATAGTGCCCCTGCAGATGTGGCCTGGTATCTGATTTACCTTTGCTGCTGCTGCTGCTGCTGCTGTAGTGCACTGCTGACTCATGTTGAGCTTGTCCACCAGGAGCCCAGGTACTTTGCAGGAAAGCTGTTCCCCAGCCACAGAGAACCTAGCCTGTTCTGGGGTCTTTGGTTATTCTGTCCCAGGTGCAGGACTTTGCACTTGCCTTTAGTAAACTACATACTGTCAATAAATTTCACTGCCTTCTCCACAGATGGCTGAATATTAGTAGGTTTGAAGCAGGTATTTCTAATTTTAATGATTGTATTTACTGACAAAACTCAATCACATTAATCTAAGTTGCAGGATGAAGGATGCCGAGTTATCTTCTCTTCCTTTAGGCTCTCTTGATGCATGCAGGCTGACCAAGTTTGAAAGCACACCTTGAATTTACTCCTTTATTTTAATTAACATTTATTCATTGCTGGATTTATGAAGCAGTGTGGTGACTCATTCTCACCAGCGATGAAGTTAGTCTAACCTTTCTGTCAACATAACAATATCAGATTTTTAAATTTATGGTTAGGATAGAAAGTATAAAACATTGCCTTAGAAAGAATTGTTTCTTAAATTGTTAAACTTGCATCATGACCCATAAAAAATTCTGGCTGATGTAAACTATTTTACATGATTGTGCTTTCAGTTCTAATACTGTAATGAGTGTTTGCATCATGTGTTCAGGAAATCTAGCAGTGAAATTGTTAAGGATAATGTCACATTCCATAGGGTTTTACTCCTTCAGATTGTATCTTCTGCAAGTAGTTACCAGGCTCAAATCAGTTCTGGCATTTTGATACACAGTAGAAGCATTTATTCAGCTTGAGAGTTGTAAATTGCAATTTTTTAAAGACACTTGTGAGGGTTTAGCATGTTATGGGGATACCAAATTGCAATATATCTGAATATAAAACTAGTGCTTTATAAATTGTTTTATCGCACTTCAAAGCAACATGATAGCAGGATTGCCAAATTCAACTGCAAAACTTGCCAATTTGGATCATGTGAAGGCAGGTGTGAGATTACAACTGTAATAAAACTGAAATTGAACACTAGTAGCTGAATTTGTAGTAGGCAATTGATTTGATTTATATAACATAAGCCACAGGAGGAGAGATATGTAGGTCAGCATCTTCAGCTGGAAGCAGTGGTTAGAAGAGTTGTGGTAGGATACTGAGAGCTGCTGAGTTAATACTTGTTTGGCAAAATGCTGGTGCAGCATAACTATATTCTGTTGAAATTTTCTGGGGAGACACCATTTGCAACAAGGAAAAACTAGTCATATATCCAATGCCACTTGTGCCATAAAAATCTTTGCTAAAATTAGCATAAGAACATAGGCCATATGGAGTTTCCCAGAGCAAGAATTGGTACATCAGCTCTGAGCACATTTTCAAACTGCAGAATACTTAAGGTGTATAAATACACAAATCAGTGATTAAACTGCTTTCAGAGTAATAGAACAATATATTACCAAATGCAAATGGTAAATTATCCTGTTCAGGGAAATGGAGAAAGTGCATTCAAATATAGCCTGACAAGTTATTTCCAGTCAAAGCAGTCTGGTATACCACAGATTTGCACAGACAAAAAAAAAAAATCAAACCCAAAATAAACCACACACACCTCACCACCACCACCAACCACCACCACCAACAACATCATGTTTGGGTTTTTTGTCCAAGAAGTGAATTAATGACTTGGTGATTCTTACTTGAGTCAGAGGTTTAATAAGAACAAATACAAAATGGTAATTCATGGTTTTTGAAAGGAAATTAAGACTAAGTGTACAGAAATGACTGTCGGAGGATTTCCATTCACCATTCCCAGGAAAGGGCCCAAGTTTTTGAGTGATGAATGTTTGGAGACTGCAGCCAGTCATGGTCAGTACAAACATGCCAGAGCTTATGAGCCACCATTTCTAAAGGCTTCATCTCTGCAAATGATACTTGAACCTCTTAGGCCTACGAACACTCTCATTGCAACGGAAAATGCTTTTGTTTTATCTCTAATCAGACCTGAGCCTCCAGAGCAGGAAACAGGAGGAGAAAAAAAATCTTGAAGCAGAATATGAAAATTAACATAAATTTACACGGTTATTTTTTTCTAGTTTTTGTGATGAAGGCAAGTGGTTAGTATAAATGGCATAAGAATATACATCATCAGGAGAGTAAAGCAATGAGGTAGTGTAGAAGTTGTGAGCATTTCTGATAAATGTGAATTTCATGTTTTGGCAGTCAAGTGCCTCCTGAATGCATGAAGATCCAGTGAATTAAAAAGAAGAAACTTAATGAAAATACATGTATAAGAAAGGAGTGCAGTAGGAATCTAAATGAGTTTGTAGCAGCCAAGGTGGGAAGTTGCTTTTGTAGCAAAGAAAAAGTAAGACTGTAAATAAGCAAGAGATATATTAATATTGCTACAAAAAATATCTGCTATACTGAGTTCAGTATGCTTTAATTTTCATAATACCCAGCAAAATATAATGTCTTAGATATCTAGACCCATGACCATTACTTACTAAGCACAGTGCCTTGATGATTAGCATTAGTTCAGTTGATAGTCTGGCAATTTTGAAAAACATACAAATTTAGAAAAAACAAAATTAACAGAGGAAAGAAAAATGAATTTTCTAAAAATCCGTGACTGCAACAGCACTGAAACCATTATCATTATAGAAAGCATAAACTACAGCTGTAGCTGGAACTGGAAAAGTAGGTCTACCCAGTGCTTTCCCATGAACAGAAACCTCTGGATTTTTTGAGGAAGGGGGTTAGAGACATTATGGATGGGCTATTTTCATTTAATCAAGCACATGGGACTGCTTCAGTATTTCAGGTACAGTATGACACATTATTTCAGAATTCCTTGTCTTTCTGACATATAGTAAAACTTCAGAACGTTACCAGTAATAAAATAGTTATTATCGTGTCTTATTATGGTACCTCCATAGTCATGTGTTACCTGTTGAATAGATTCAGTTTAATGTGACAGCAATGTAGATGGTAAGGCAACCATTATTTTGCCACTAACATTTATGTTTGACATCAGCTGGCTCACCAGTCCCTGTATGTGTTGTTTATGGCTTAGATACTTGATTTTGAGAATGGAGAGGAACTGACTGATTGTGTTGGGAGGGTGTAGTAGACATGAGAAACAATCCTTACAATATTTTGATGATCGTGGGGTATCTCTTTTTCCAGGTTTATTCAGTGTTTTATATCACGGTGCTTTTGGACGTGACTGGGATTTATAGGTAGTAGTGCCAGAAAGTAACTGATAATAATGCAATGATCCTTCTTGCAGATGTACAGCTGTGAGCTTTTAAAAAGTCTTGAGATTGCTACAAGAAACCTCATGGCATTATAGTTCATATATTATGAACTCTTGCAGAAAAAAATAAATTAAGATGGAAGTGATGGGTCAGGGTTGAGGAATGACTGAATTACAAATTAAAAGACTTAATTCAAAAGCTGAAAAAAATGGAATAAAGTGAGGGCAAACTCAAGACAATGTTTATTCTAAGCATGTGCTTTTTTTGATGCTGTCTTCAAAATGATGCAGCAGCTAAATGTATTATACCCCTGGGAAGCATAAACCTTAGGGCCTGATTCTCCTCACTACATAATAAGAATGGTGAAAAGTAGCCTTAAAGTAGGTATAAATTGCATTTAAATCTTCTTTATGGCTCAGCAGTGGTAGAAAGGAGCGTCAACATAAATGAGAATCAGATCCCCAGTATTTATTTAACCCTTGGGCTTTGTATATCATTTTATTTGCACCTCTAACAGATTTGCAGAGGGATTTTTAATCAGGATTCAGTGTACAGAAAGCTAAATGTTTTCATTGCCTTACAAGTAACTTTAATCATAGAGGCAGATCATTCTTTTTATTTCTCAAGAGGAATGGTAGAATTTCCTGCCATTGTACAAACTGAGCTAAATGTTTCTGACACCCATAGTACAGTGTCAGTTGGAAATTCACATTTCATGTAGTAACAGACCATTTTAATTTCATGAGCTAAAGAATTGGTTTCCACTTGCAAATTGTACTGAAGAAAGCAATATTGTCAGAACTGGCACAGTGCTTCAAGAGATAAATATATTAAATAAGAGGCTTTCATTACCTTTTACATTGCATTTCCATATAACATAAGCATTAATTAAACTTTTCATTGCTTTCTCCTATTCAGCAGAGCACTTGCTTGGTCTGACAAGAAATGGTGCCCAAGAAAATATGTGGCACCCAAACACAATAATTAAAATACACTTAATCAAACAGAAGGGAAGGGAGGGTAGAAGGGGAGAATATTTTGGTGCATTTGGGCAAGTGGGACCTATCTACACAAACACATCATTGCTGCTTTTCAGGCTTTGAGAGCAAGACAGCTCCAATGACTTGTAACAGGTCATCATCTCACTAGGTGTTTCTCCAGGCATTTGGAATACAAACAGAAAGCAAGACACTGTCTTGCTTATACTCAGAGTGTTCCCAATCAAGCAGTCAAGCCTTGAAGAGCTCTTTGGGTAGCCCACCTTCCTTAACTGAAGGCACATCATGTATATTTGGTTCTGACAGATTTCTATCTGTATTCATATATTTCTAATTACCTTTTTTCTTGTGGTTCTAGGGGAACATTTGAGAATCTGCCCTCAGGAATATACTTGTTGCACCTCAGAAATGGAGGACAAGTTGAGCCAACAGAGTAAACTGGAGTTTGAAAACTTAGTGGAGGAGACAAGTCACTTTGTACGCACCACTTTTGTATCCCGGCACAAGAAGTTTGACGGTAGGCTGGATATAATTTACTTATTTTCAAAGTTGTGAGATTCAAAAGTCAGTAATTAATAACAAATCCCAATGTTATTTTCTTTACAATTAAATATCACATTTTCAGTTGTCAGTTTGGCTAAGATAAGGGTTAACTTACAGCTGGTATGCTTATCAGCCTTGTGAGTACTGCCTTTAATTACAGTGACATCAATAATCGGACTGTTAAGTGCCTGCAGGCTTGGCTAATGTTGAAAAAAGAGATTAGATATGCATGGAGAGGTTTATAATTTTTGTCTCCTAGTTTCAAATGTAAAATTTAGGTTTGCAATTATGTGCACTGTTGCAAGTTGAACCAAGAATCGCCGATGATTTTTGTTATTGCAAAGAAGAGAGGGGTTGGCTGTTGTTTGCAAAGAGTCTGCTTTTTGTAGCCTTAGGGCAGTAGTTTTTTCCTGTGTGATTTTTTGGTGATTTACAGAATCTCTTAGAGGGCTCCTGGCTTTCAAACTCTAAAGTCTCAGTTGCTTTTGAGAGGGATTGTCATGCAAACCACTTAAGCAGTATCGAACACATCTTTTATACCTAGAAAGAGTTGACAAGGACAGTTTAGGGGTATCAGTATTCCAATCTCTTTTGGTCGTCAGCCTTTTTAAGATCTTTGTAAGATCAAGGGTACAGTGTCACAATTTGCTAAATGCTTGTCTTCAGTAATAAACATCAAGCAGTTTTTATGGTTGTGTCCCTGTTTACAAGTCACACTGTATTGAGCTTTTCTCATAAACTGCAGATTAGCAAAGACTAAAAGAGCTTCAGAATATTCAGTCATGTCTTAACCAAAATATGAAATGAGTATTTCTGCTGAAAGTGTTCCTCTAGGAATTTCTACACATGTGTAAGTTGGAAAGGGTATGTCACTAAGAGGTGTAAATCGATATTGCAAAGAGGATTGCACAGCTTAATCTTTGCATATAGGTAGGAAGTCTGCAAACAGGTGCAGCAGAGCTGGCTAACCTCCTGTAACGGGGCATATGCACACATGTAGAAGAATGGTGGAAAGGTTATCCCTGACGCTGGAAGCTTCAAAATTCTGAGGTGGCATTCAGAAAAAAAATGAAGATGTCTCTAACTCCTTCCGGCAATTCTGTATCATTCTATCCAATTAAAGTTGTTGGTTTTGGTTTTTGCTTTTTTATTGTTTCTCTCAATACAACAGAAAAGGGAAGATGAATTATTAAAAGGAGGGAATGGGAAATGTATAATACAAAGATGAGCTGGAGAAAAGTCCCCAGCAGCAGATCAGATGCTAATCTAATTTAGAAAGTGACCTTAGCCTTTGGAAGGACTCTGGCGTGGATGACAGTTCATCTCTGTGCTTTGTGATGGTTTCCCTTTTAAATATGAAGTCAGAATATTTTGTGTACTGGATTTTCAAAATTTTCCTCGGCTTTGATGGATGGACACACACAAAAATCCAGAAATTGTGTACAGCATTACAAGATGAGTATATGAGCAGAACAGACATTTCAAACCATCCATGGCATGTACAGACAGGGCTTTACGAGTTTTCTAGAAGGAAACAAAGATGATTGCTGGTGTTCTGTGAGCAGTGCAGTTCACCGGAAACACTGAGCTCATTGACCACAGAGCTCAGATGGCACCTTATTAATTTTTTGGCAACTTGAGACCTTTTAATATTACAATGACCTTAAGTACTTTATGGCTTTTTCTGTAACATGAATTTCTGCATCATATTAATGATAGTAAGGTATGTGGCTGACATCTTCTAAATATTGCATTCTGGGATTCTTACGGATCTGCTCCACAAGAAGTTGGGTTAAAAGACTAAGTGATTTCTTTTGACTTTTCACTGATGTTTTAAAGGGAATTTTCAACGGGGAGCCTTATCAAAGACCATTTGAATTTTCTGTATAGTTTCAGTCTTTTAATATTATTCTAAAACTATTTAGTTAACTGTTTAGGACAAGTAACAGTAGTTCACTTATATGGAAATACTGCTTAGGCTTTCTAGAAAGGCAAATAAATGGAAAAACATATTAATCTAATAGATTGTCTTTCAGCATAAAACCAGCTAAATTTGTTGCAGTTTAAAGCAGGATGACACTTTTCAGTATAAAGCATATATTGGATTGTTAGATATCGTCAATGTTTTAACTCTTCAAGAATTATCTTTAGTTTTAATTTGATAGTTTGATTGCACAAGGGAGTTCTGATACATGTCTGCCATTTGATGCTAGTACACCACAAATAACAAAACAACTACAGTTATGATTTCATGGAAGTTGTGCACACAACTTGTGTTTATCAAGAGCAGCATATCTAAGCAACAACAGAATATATGGACATTTCAGTAATGTTGAGATAGAGACTGTATTAGCATTGCTCCCCTGAGGAGTTATTTGAAACTGCTGTTCCTGCCAAAGTCTTTGTTCATGCACACATTTACATCATTTTACAAACTCTTGAAAGGGACATGGAAAGTCTTGTAGATTTTTGTAACATTTTTTTCTGCTGTACCAGGAATATCTTCGGGTAATATTGACCTTTGCAATGTAAGACTTTGTAGGGGTGTGTGAAGTCTGTTGAATTATGTTCTGATCTTTGTATGCCTTGCCTTTCTTATTTTATTTGCTTTCTGTCCCACAACCATAGACTTAAGCATAGGTGGAATGTTTTCATGATCACCACCCTGAGAGATAATTTGAGGTCTGTTTTCCTTTTCAGGGTTTTGCCTTAGATTCCTGTTCATGATCTAATCTGTTTACTTGTGTTTAGATGGAATTTCCACTTTTTTTAGTTTGTGCCCATTCCTTCTTGTCCTGTCAGTGGGCTCTATTGTGAAGAGCCTGTCTCCCTCTCCATCAGTCCCCCCACTAGATATTTATACAGGTAGACAAAATCCCTCTGAATGTTTTCTTCTCCAGGCTGAACAGTTTCAGCTCTCTCAGACTCTGGTCACTGAAGAGGTGGTCCAGTCCTTTCATCATCTTACCGACCATTGCTGGACTTGCACCAATATGTCCACATCTCTCTGGTACTGGGTGCCCAGACCTGGACCCAGCACTCCAAATGCAGCCCTACCAGTGCTGAGCTGAGAGGAAAGATCATCTCCTAAGCCTGCTGGCAAAGTTCCTACCTCACTTCTATGTCAGTTTTGTATTTCTTTTTACCTGAAGTGCAGTACTTTCCAATTCTCTACTAGCAGAAGTTAAATATAAAATTTGTAACAGAGAACTTTAGAAACTATTAAGTGTTTTGCTACCAGCTATGATCAGAAGAAATTATGCCTTTTTTTGAACTGACAATCAGGTCTTAAGTTCTTGCATCCTAAATCCCAGTACAGTCTTGCTCCTTTCTTATTCATTTGTCCTCCATACTTTTAAGGAGCTGTCACCATGTTGTGACTTACAACTGCTCCATTCTTTGAGTTTCATTTTTTCTAAGTGTTTTATACCTCACAGTATGTAAGGTTCAAAGAAGTCTCAAAACCAGAGGTCTGACAATAGTATTTTTCATTTGGTTTCCATATTCTAGACAATCAATGTGAATTAGCATGAGTCACTACATAATACCAGCTGCCATTTTTTTCTTGGCTGAGCCCTACATGTAGATGTTTACATCTGACTTGCCCATGTCTCTATATTTGCCATTATATTGCCGTATTGGATGGTAATTAAAAAAAAAAATCCATACCTAGAATTTCATTAGCAGGTCCATGAGGATCCAGAGAATCTTCTGAGTATCTTGCCTGAGACAAAAAAAAGCCTTGAAATGTGAAAAATTCCTTTGAAACAGTAGATGCTCAATGTTCCTAGCAAACAATGCACTACCTGTTAAATCAATGTGGCACACAAACCCTTTCAAAAACTAGGATAGGGAATCAAAAAATCTTCCAGTAGGCAGAAAACACACGGGAAGTGGAGAGTTCCACCAGATACAGGTTTTTCTTTTACTTCAAGGATTTCACATCCAACAAAGCAAACATGTGACAATCAGCTGTTTCCTCTTCCTAGCAATAGACAAGTCATCATGCTCCAGTTCTTGGACCCTGACTGTATACCTCAAAGCAGCTTAAAATATATTATGCTCACAGTGTAGCTGTAATAGTATCATCTTATTATCGCTGATTCTCTTGCACAGTGGTATTGCTGAGCAGCTGTTACACAGACAAGCCAATTTCTTTTAACTATTGCTCCATCAGCAGCTGAAACCAGACCTACCAGCAGGTTTTATCATGAATGTTAATGAGGAGACAAGTAGCTGTTCAGTGACATTTTCTCACTAATACTTTGAATAACTATAAGAAAATTATAGCAAATAATTTTAATTTCAGTTACATAGATCTGAACCTTTTAAAAGAGACATTGTCTCCTCATTTGCATTTCAAAGATGTACAGTAGTAGTTTTGGTAATGGTGGTAAAATGAAAGAATGTGTAAGCATAGCTGTCATGAACTTGAATGGATATGGATAGCCTTCAGCAGAACATGTGAGGTATGATGCCATTTAAGGAAACTAACCTGAATAGCTAAGAACCAATCTGCAAGTACATTGATCTATCTTACAGGGTCATCATTCCCCATGTTCCTCTTTTCACAGTCTAGGAGAACAGCAATCCATACCCATTAGTGCTGCTTATATTTCTTACAGTCATTACCAACAGAAGAAGTGCAAATTACAGGGCAGGAAAGAAAATTACAAAGATAACCACCCAAAACAATACCTGCAAGGACAGCTAACATCCCAGACACCCAGTATTCCTTTCTCTTTATTTTCACAATTTATGAAAGTAGCTGGAGAAAAACAGTGGGTTTGAAACTTCCTTTGATTAGAGCTGACAAAAATGTGCTTTGTGAAGCTGCTTTCCAAGAAAGAATGAACTCTTCAAATATTCCATTATTACACTTGGCAAAAAGAGCATGGGGGAAGTGAAATAAGTGAGATGTTGGAAGTCAGAATACACTGAGGTTCAGCTGCATGGTCAGTGCAAGTCTTTCTGCTCCCCCTTCCTCCCACACTTGCTGCCCAGTCTTCGAGCCTTGAGCCTGGAGCTGCACTGATTTCCGTGGACTTCTGCAGAGGAGGGAGAGTGCAACAGTATAGAAGCCCACACCGATGCTGTCATGGTTGGCACTTGAAGGATTGAGTTGCAGCAGGATGTTTTGCTTACTTTGAATGTGAAAGGGCATGGTTTTCTCAGGAAGATTTTTATTTTCTTTCTTGGATTTTTTTGGGGATGCAGGAAGTCCAAAGGGTGTGTTTTTTACATAGATCTTCTTGGGAGACAGGAGGCTTCTAAGGAGTGTGGGAAAGCCAAATAGATAAAGCACAATCTATGTACTTCATGCAACTACACATTTTATTCTAGTGCTGCCATGTCTGTGACAGAACACAGGCTTCACCACATGAAAACGGGTATTTTGGGGTTTTAGTCCTGGGCAAGGTGGTGTGTTGCAAAATTTCAGTGTCACTTTGCAAAGTATTTCCCAACAAATGCAAAATCCATTGCAGTACAGGTGGATTTTTAAAACTCCCCAACTGTTTGGCTGTAACAGTGCTAGCAGGACCACAGTTTCCATATAATTGATCTACTGTTTTAACACGCTGCATAACTTCTGCACTTGCCAAAATACAGGCCTTAGAGAAGTTAGAAACCTTAAAAAATGGTAACACTTGCTGTCTTGTAGCAGGTAACTGCTTGCAAGCCTTCATTGGGCATCTGATGTGAGTTTCTAAACTTTACAGAGACTCTTATAAAAAATCCCTTACCTTATATTTGAGAGGAAACACTAATTTGAAAATACACCCAATCCAAATCCTATCACAGTTTCTAATAGCATAAGAGGAATCTCTATTGCCTACAAAATATTTTAGTATTCAATCCAATAAGAGTTGCCCTGTTTATCTTTTTCACATAATGTGTCAAAAATTGTTAAATAAATAAATAACCAGAAGAGGTGAGGTGACAAGCCTACAAGACTTGGAAAGGAAGGACTGGCCCAATAGTAAGAACAATTTCTGTCCAGGGATGCAAATTCTTGTAATGTGGTCAAATCCTGTGCTGGGGAACTGGTGTCTTCTGTACTCTCCTTGCAGCTGAAATGCACTTCATGCATTTAGATGGCTCATTCTGTCTGCTCTACTGCAGTGTCGTTTGCTAAGTGCAACTGGTCAGTGGAGCATGTAATCTTCTAACGAGCTGCATCAGGTTTGTGAAGCTGCAAAGCAAAAGACAAGTTATTACCCTGTGCTGGAACAGGTGGACATGACCCACTCTCAAATGAATCTCATTAGAAAGCATGTTGTCCATGTATAGGCAAATACAAATAGGCTTTAAGAGAGCAGGGAGACAGTGTATTTCCTGTTAAAAACAAAGTGGAATTCACCTTAATGAATATTAGATATCCACAGTGTAAGGTACTTCTGTACGTTCCCTTGGTAGTCAATAGGGAATGTTACATGCAAGTCATGCTGGTCTAAAGTCTGCAGCTCAAACAGGTTAGGTAAAATCTCTCCCTGAAGTGCTTATTTCTCTATGTTGAATAGAAAGGGCATTTAGTTCCGACATAGGTGCCTATACTGTGGACTCACTCATTTGTTCAGATAAATTTCACTCTGAGGGACAGAATAAAGGAGTGAAACATCTAAAACACTTCTGATGGTCTCTGTGCTTTATTTGCCTCTTTTACAAAAGTCATCTTCCGTTGTTTGTTTTTCTGTAGTATTTTGTAGGGGAAAAGACCTTAAAAATACTGAGTCCAGTAAGCACTGTGTCAGTCATATATTATCTTATGCTGGTTGAAAAAAACCCTGTTCTGTTGAATTCAAATAATATTTAATCTTCACTAAAGCTCTGGATAGTGTAGGCTTTTTATATTTTATGATGGAAATTGTTTTCTGAACTTAGTGTCCAAGCATTAAAAATACTAACCATAAGTAAAACCAGTGATTTACAAATACTAAAAGTCTAGTCATTAAAGATGCTTCAGATGGATAAAAATAGGATTAGTAAAGGATGCAGTCTCAAGTCCATAACAATGATGAAAGACATCAGTCTTCTGACAATCAGCTGTCAGAGAATCTGTTACCCATACCTGATTCTTACTTTGAAGTGAGGTGCTCACATGACACACAGCAGGGACAAAACCACTGTGTAAGGGTCAAAAAAAGGGACTGTATAGCAAAAACAAGCTACAAAACAAGGGTATTCATACATAGTGTCAGCATTCTGGATAATAGGAACTGTAGCCTTATCATTTCTCATTTGTTGTCCTCAACCCTCATTAAATGAAAAAATACTGTTTTTTAGGTGAATCTCTTGAATGTAATACACTGCCATTGTTGTCTTTTTGCTGCATTTCTTTTCTTAATTCTTTCGTCTATGTGTCCAAACAACTGGGAAATGAAAAGCAATTTTAAAGTAGTATATCAGGAAAAGGATCCTGATATATTTGAAAAATGATTTAGTTAATCTCTGTTCCTGTGTCTCTGCTTACCTAAAAGACTTTTATGAGTTTATTTCAAAGTTTCTTTTTTTCCTTTTGCATCTGCTTTGTGGTTTACTGGAAAATTATGGAACGTCTCTTTTTCTGGCAGGAGTGGCAAAGGAATGACACTTGTAGAAGATAGAACCCTTAAGGAAAGAAGGGAACTGTATGCCTGTGTGCCATGACAATACTTGTAGAAATAGTTTTAAAACAGGCATATCCAGTTGGGCTATACTAGGTGGTAACTACAAAAATTGCATCTATGAATCAGAATTAAAAGATCTTCAGGAAGAAGATAGGAAAGATGTGGCACAGGGGTATTATTTCTGAAGTTTTCCCAGAGCTATACATTAGCTCTTACTCTATACTGGTAGCTGAGAGGTAAAAATAAACATCTGCTGCCTACACTCCCATAGTGCAATCTAGCTGCTTGTCTGTGTAGATGCTGGTAGAAAGGAGCAGGGGGTGGCCTCTGTGTGGGCAGTGAGGGCTGACAACTGGTGCAGGCAAGCTGGTTAGTGTAACATCATGCTTGCTGCATGGCTGTTGTTAAATGTGACACCACTGTAACTGCTGCTGGACAGATGAAATAAAATCAGATCACCAAGATATAAATGCTACTAGATTATCCATACTGCAGTATTTCTTGCTTGTTGATACTTCACATAAACTTTCAGGTATCATTTCTGAAATCTTGGTACTTGAAAACAATGCATAACTCGAAAGATAGAGGCACTAATATTATGGAAATGCTCCAGTTTTCCCAAATATATCGGAACACTAAATTTCACTGATTCTCCATAATGCTTTGTGTGGATTCTTCTTCTGAATATTACTGATGAAATTCCCACTCTTTCACTTCTTGGGATATTTACATAAATTGGTTTTTTTCCAAGTTATCCTGAAGTGTTTTTGTTTAATGTGTTTACTGTATATGCATCATATGCTCAGTTTATTCTGAGGTATGTATAGAATCATTTACAAGCTTTATGAGAAATAAACTCTTTCATTTTCTTCTGTTCGTAACAGGGTGCTTTATGCATTTGTAATATCACTGAAATGTCAGCTGGATGGTTCAGCAATGTGCAGGTCAGTTACCTATCATTAGCAGCGGTGATACTGTAACAGCAATGCCTAGAACAGATTAGCTAAATAAGGAGGAAAGAGAGGCAGAGAAAGAGAGAGAGGTTAGAACTGAAAATACTATGTCATGAGCTATCTATTATGACTATAATCATGTAAAGCACAGTATATAGCTTACAGGAGCAATCTTAGATGGGTAATGATGTGGAAGATAGTTTTTTATCAGTGGAGAGACAGACAGTGGACACCATTGCTACTTGCAGTGTGCTTTGAAGCTATACCAAGAATTTTAACAAAAATTAATAACAAACCTTAAGGCCTGAAATATATCCTCTTTAATACATGGCAACTTATTAATTCATTCTTAGGTTAAATTATTTACTGTAAAATGATAACTTTTTTGTGTTATCATGGAAGCATCCAGAAGTCATTTGCCATTTCTGAGTTAGGAAATTCATGAGCACACAGCTAAAAGTCTCTCCTTGCTTGTGAAGAGCTACACTCCTAGTGAAAACATTAGACACATGTGAAGTAGGAAGGAGATGGAAACAGCTCATTTCAGTGATGTAGGCTATTTTCAGTCAAACAAATCTCAGCAAGATCATGGTCAAAAAAAAAAAGGCAACAGGAGGTAGTTGTTGAGTGAGTGGATACACTGTCTGCAATGTCATTTTTACTCTGATAAGAACAACTTTACTATGCAGGCACTAAAACTGTGCTGAGGAAATAAATTCTGTTGTTATCTGCTTTTTCCTTCTGACATTGAAGCATTTTCACAGAGTGTGCAGCTTAAGGAAGGCATCAATTTAAACATAATAGTTGAATAGAAGTTGAATAAAAGTTTGGTAGCACCATGGAGTTACTACTGGAAAACAAGGTGATCTCTGCTAGATGTGAACTACTTTTCTGAGCATGTAAAATCTCTAGAGGGGAAAAATATGACAAGCTTTCAAAGCATAACAAGAAATGGATGCATGTGAAGGAATGCAAACCAGTAAATTTACTGTTTTCTCAGATCAATTAACTACTAAGGCTAAGCAAATAATGACTGCTTGTGGTTTTTTTACTTTTCAAAAGCTGGGAAAAAACTGCTTGAAGAAAGCACCTTCTTTTAACCACCTCACAAAGCAAGAAGCAAGATTTGAAGTTGAAATATGTATTTCATGTCAACAAAATGCTATATAAACTTAGTTTTGAATTTCAGTAAATATAGGTATTTTGAAAGATTTTCAAATGAATGCTAAAAATTATTCTTCAACTGAGAATCTATTATGTGCATTTTAAAACAAGGAAACAAATTATTATAAACTTTTTTCCAGTAGTATATTTCATGGCACAGTGAAGTTCTATGAATTTGTAAAAACCATCACACTGCATCTTAAGTTTTTACAAGTTGTTTCTGATGTTAACACTTGGATCATCTTTACAAGCAAATCTCACACACTCCCAGGAAAGTAGTTTTTTGGTGTCTGCTGTTGTATATATCTCCATAACTTTTCTGGCACTCCAAATAGTAAACAGCATGTTAATTTAAGCTCTCATTAAATAACTTGCAAGAGGAACACTGTCTTGCCTTCTCTGGTGCCTAATGAACTTTCAGTACTGGCCATAAGCTGAAGATGCTTCTAGGCTATGAGGAGTGAATCTCAGTCTCAGACATGTCAGGATTTTTTTTGGACTCTACCCAAACCCACCTAGATGGGATCTGCTGTGTAGTGAAAAGAGCTACAGCTAGTGAAGAGCTATGGCTGTGAAATTAGTCTGCTTTCTAGTGCAATGCCCAGAAGACTTCTTTTTCCTATATGTAGCCTATATTTAAGATTCAGCTTCCTACCAAAGCATACATGATAAAGGTGTTGGTATTCACGTCCTAAAAGTTATGATTTCTTTATTCATGCATTATTTTTTTAAGCCTAAGTAAAGGTATGCAGTCTTGATCATTCTAATCTAGATATGTATCAGTAGGGGAGAAGACTTTTTTTTTTCCTATTAGCTGGAAATTTGAACCAGTGAAAATTCTATATTGAGTGAGGTTCATTACATTGTCACAGCCTACTTGCTCTAGCTTTGCCACATTCACCCAGAATCCAGTCATTCTTGGAGTTTCACTTCTTTGGACTCTTCTTCTAGCAATGCAATTAATGGGACTAGTGGCATTTCACCCAGAGGCAAGATGCTGCTAAATTAAACAAACTTCTTAACTACTCCTCAGTTGTAGAGTACATTCTATACCACAAATGACATTTTTTCTGTGCCAGTGTGGAGCATGAAGTGCCATGTCTGAAAAATCAGTAGCATGAGAACAGTTTGGAGATAGGGGAGGTGAAATGGAGAGCTGAGTGATGCTAGTAACAATTTTCCAAGTAGGCTAATGAGGAGTGCTCACTGTCATGCATTCCTGTTCCTAGAATGCTTCCTGGGATTTGTTCTAGAAATGTCATTAACAAATGGAAGTCATCCAACACATTCCTCCTTAATCATTCTTCCAATGTTTTTGGCATAGCCATCATTTTATCAATACCAATTATTGTAAAGATTCAATTTCATTCTGTTGGTTCTATTGACTTAAAGATATTATCTAGTGGCTACATAGTTGTACTACTTAAATATCAATCACTCCATGTCCATGTCACACTCTTTACACTGGGTATAGTTATAGGTCCAAATGACAATAAGTGAATTGAAACAAATAAATTTGAATTCACTGGAAGCTTGTGTCCAACCTGAAGCTATTTTAGTGTAGTTTGGTTTTAATTTTCAGCAGTCCACTGCCAGAGACTAGATTCTAAACAAGTTATATGGTGACATAATTAACATATGGATAAAGTAAAATGCATTACAGAATAGAGATCCTGACATGACAGCTTCTCTGTTAAATAAAAATGAGATGTTAAATATCCAGTGATCTTAAGGAAATTTAAATTAAGAATTTATATGGCTCTTAGGCTGGAAATTACCCTAGACAGACTTTGCTCCCCTTCCCTTTTTATAGTCATGATATCGAACTTTTTTGATAACTATGGGCATATCTTTAGTATTTTTAGCAGCTTCAGTGTCGTGAAATCTCTGTATAGATGTGATCATGGGGTCAGGACCTGTCTTATTAAATCTGCATACCCTTGTATAAGTACTTCTTTTTATGCTGAAACAAAATATTGTGAAAATAGGAGACACTTTGAGAACTGAAAGAAAAAAAGGAAAAAGTTTTCAAATAGTCCTTCAGTAACGCTCCTTGTGGAGGGGCAGTACTGCTGGTCTGAGGAGTATGAGTGTACCTGAATTCTGTTTCTCTCTGATTTTAATAGTTCTTGAAAAGGAAACAAAATATTAGTGTTAGTTCAAAGTAATAACTGACCAGTTCCAACAACAGAGCCAGAGACAACAGTACTCTTGTAAGGATAATATCCTGCTTAACTGTTCACAGAGAAGTCTAAAAGCATGGGGATTTATTTGTATTTTCTGGCATCTTACATTCCTACATTCTCTTCCTTAATGTGAATGTTTTGAACAGCTTTCTTTCATATGCGCTGAAATCCATGACAATAGAAAAAAATAGAAAAATCTCTGTTCATTTTTTAGCCCAAGGATAAGTCTTTTCTGGACCTAAATATACACTGGCTTAATACCAGGCCTTTGCATGGGGATCAATTGCATTTTCAACTAAAGCATAAAATAAAATGCAGCAAGCAAAAGCAATGTTGTGCCCACCACTTTTAAAAAAGCACTTTGAAATAAAACTTCTTATCCTCACCTTCACCCATGCAATGCTCGTGATTTATGTAGTTACACTGCTGAGAGATGTGTTTCTCTAACGTGATCTGGTTTTCTACTTATGCATCAGTAGGTTGCTTGCTAAAACTATATCATGATTGTAGCAATGTGCCTAGGAGGAAATGGATTTGTTTATCTGTTCTAAAGCGGCTCATGGAAGATGAGTGGTGCAGAGGAGGAATGGAAGATTAGAGGTGAGAGAAGGACAGGTGAAAACAGACTCTACTTTTATGGTGGCCTTAGTCCCTTGAAAGGACAGTTAAGCATTGAAACCTGGTAGCCTGAGGAAGGCCAATTCAGCAAAGGTCTCTCACCTGGCAATCTACAGGGCTTTATTGCCATTAGAGTCGATGGATTTATATTTCAAAGGTTACAGCATCTTATAAGTCTTCTAAATGTATCAGCAGAAGGCAGCTGTTACCTGATGGTTGTTTTCCAGCAGGAAGTTTTTGTTGTGCTTGAGTATTAGGTAGCATGTAAATCTGCCCTTCTGCTGGCACCTGCTTTTCCTCTTCAACTCAAAAGAGACTTCAGAATGCAAGGAGTATCCGTAATTGGTCTGTCAAATGCACAGCTTGAAGTTTCCTGGTTTGACTAAAATTTCTAAATGTCTCAATCTCTTTAATTTACTTCTTCAATGATGCTTTCTACAAATTGTCTACTTAGAAAAATGTTTTATGCAGACTGGCCATGCCTTTATCAATAATCTAAACTGTATTATTTTTTTTTTTACTACTTTAAGCACACCCAGGAAAGCTATAATCCATATTTAAACTAGGACTAGAAGTGATGTGGGAGGCTTTTATGTAATCTCTGGAATAAGAACAAATACAGCATTAGGGGGCAAACGTGAAGATGCAGTCACCATTTATAGGGATGATTTGCACATATGTAAGCAGCACTGTAAGTTACAAAAGAAGGTATCCCTGGACATTCTGTTGGCAGGTCTTAAACTGAGACTGAGGTTATAATATTGCTTGTGAGTTTGTGTGGTGTTGGTTTGTGCAATGCTGTTAATGCCCATGTGAAATTATTATTGAAATTGTATATGAAGTTAGTACTGTGGCCACGTGTTCTTTCTTGTTTGTTGCTTGCTCAGTATTTCTGTGTGTGGCTTATAGAAAATGTATTAATTCTTATTTTTTTACCGGAGGAGATGAATAACAGTCTGTCATTCTAAGCATTGTACTATTACTAGACATACTGGTAGCAAGACAATTTTAGGATGGTTATAGGGTGCACAGACAAAAGGGCAAAGCAATGCATCTTTGTAACAAGTATATTTTTATATAAAAATATTAACAATTATTTAAAAGAGTAAATTGTCAATGAAAAAGTTAAAAATGAAATTACTTCTGCTTGCAAAGATTTAAAATATCCTGCCTGAAGTTACTCTTGTTTAAATGAGTGACCTTTGTTTTCCTAGCACACAACTTGCATACAGGACCTCACCGTTCCCGGGTTTTTTCCTTCTGGTTTTGTGTTGGTTTTTTTTAATCTCATTTTGCTACTCAGACCATACATATCCTTCTCACATGAAATTTCTTTCATTAATATAATGAACAAGTTTAGGCTGGCTATAGTTGAATTCATATTGTTCAGAAATTTTGGATGTCGAAGGTTAGGATTGACCCTACTGTAATGCTCATTCATACCACCATCCAACTTTAAAACAACTAAACTAATTTAGCGTGTTAAATTGGCAAAAATGTGCTGTGGTTTCTTCCACATAAAAGAAAGGGGAGGAAGGAATAGAAATTGAGAGAGAAGTGACAATTCAATTGTCTGACCATGCAGAATGACAAGTTTTGGAGATAACTAAAATATTGCCAAGAGAGCAACAAAATGAGGAGGTGGAAATTTCAAGAAGGAAGAACTCAACAACTTAATGCTTGGCTGTCTGCTTATGTACAGCTGTGACATAAACCCATCGAAGTATCGATGAAGATTTCAGATTCCTAGGAAAGGGCCAGACCCTTCTCCTACCAATGCTTTGCCATTTAGTCTATTTAACAGACTTTATTGGACTACCTAGTGAAACAGCACACTATCAAATTCGCTAAAAGGCCATCTATGAACAAGTGAAGCAAGTTCTGCAACAGCTAAAAGGTTTCTTCTCAGCTTCTGTTTGCAAAACATGCGTGAGTTAATGGAGTATCACATTTATATAGTGCTGGGGCATTGACCTGAAGTCTCTTCAGGAAATAGATCTAGTTTTTTCCTAGATGTACTGGGCTTTACAATGGAAACAGCCCACATTTTCTAGTAAGACAATAGTGTTATTAGTTCATTAAATAATAAAGGTGGATGACAACTTTTTTATCCCTGAATCTTTACCATCTATAGATTACTCTTCTGTTCCCTCTTGGAGGCAAGTTGCCTTCCAAATAAGTCTCATTTATTTGTGTTTAATTATTGAGTAAATCAGGGCAGCTCAAAGTTTACAGTAAGGATGCCAGTTTGTATGACTGGGAGAAAGAAAATAATCTGGTTTTGTTTCCAAATATTTTAGTGCTATTTGGGAAGGAATTTGGGCAATTGTTTAGAAATGCCTAGAGAGTAGAGCACTTCTAAGACCACATTCCTTGTGAAAGCATGACTCTGAGATTAGTCACACAGATAATGAATAATAATAACTTTTTCTGATGCTATTGTCAATCTGTCTGTCATATTTTAACTGTGGAACATAAAACATGCTTATGGATTGTAAGGCCTTCCTGTTAATATTGGCATCTTTTCTTAGGCAGGACATGAAGAAAGACTGAACACAAATTTAGCGGCTAGAATTCAGTACATAAATTAACATGGTCTGAAAAATACTATCTGCTACTCCATACACTATCAAAAAAAGACAGTTATGAATTGCTTATTCATTCTCTGAATTACAGGACTTGTTTTCAAATCTGCATCTGCTTCAAACATTTCTGAAATTAGACTCAAGACACTTGGCTGAAAAAAAACCTTGTAGTCATATTTTGCAGTTGTCCTGCAATTGTTCATTTTTTATTCAAATGCATAATTCTCTCTGGCCATAGAGAAAGACTTCATGCATATTATTCACAAATACAAAGGATCATTGTCCTAAAAGGACAGCAATGGAAATCATTGGTGTTAAATGAGAACGTAAATCACATATCCCTAAACCTTTGAACCATGAGGATTATTAAGTCATTCTTTCAAGCAGTTTACCCTATCGAGATCTTGACAAGTCTTCTGTATGTGCCAATTTCTCAGATGTATCTTATTTTTCACCCCTGTATTTTAATTCTGTTATTTATATTTTCTTTTGATTTTTTTTTTAAAGTTTAAATTGAGACTTGTTAATTTAAGTCTTGCAACTTCTCTGAGAACTAAGAAATTATTGTTATCATATTCATATACCTATAAAGGTGATGAAGAAACTGAGGCATATAGAGCCAACTAACTTTCCTGAGGTTACACAATTTGAGACAAAATTGCAAATGGAACAAGAGCTGCTTTTCATCTGCATTGTCTCAGATGCTTAGATATAGCCTCACCTTTGTTGATATTCATGCCATAAAGTCTTTAGAGAAATTCACAAGTCCAAGCTTTTCCTGTAAGCAAGAATTCTTTTTATTTTCTCTCACGAGTCTAATTTTCTCTCATAATCAGTTTTTATTACTTTTTTATAAATTCCTTTCAGTTCAGGTTTTTGATGGAGAAGTGTCTAGACCTTACACACGATATTCAGTGAGTGCACCAGGTTGCCATAGAAGGGTTTTCTGGTTTAGTACCTCCTTTACCTTACAAAAAGAAACATTTTTTCCTTGCTGCAACACTGTGTTACACATTCATATTACATTTACTACCCTCAGGTCATTTTTCCCCAGGTATTCCTGTTGAATTTTTTCTTATTTGTCTTAAAAGCATTCACTTGTATTTTTCTAGATAGAACTTGCTTTACTACTGACTGCCAATTTGTATTTTCCATCACTACAGGCTTTTTGTTTTATCTCTGTATAAGCTGTTGCAGCATCTCCCATTTTGGAATCATCCGAATTTAATTAATGTGCTATTTACTCCTTCTACCGGGTGATTAATAGATGATTCATGTGAAAAGAATGCCCATTCTTTACCTGACACAAGCTCTTCGTGATATTGTACTAACATAACTAATTAGACTGATGAAATTCTGCCATAGCCTCCTCTCATCATTGATCTTTTCAAACAATAGCGCTCTCTTTGTATCCAGTTTCTGCTGTGCAACTTCATATCAGCTTCCCACAGCTAAAGTGGATCATTGAACACCAGTTATTTATCAAGCAAAGCAAGCCTTTTTCTTCAGATGTATTACCAAATTGCAGTAGACTTGTGGCCTTCTTACATTCAGTGTTCATAAAAGCATTTCAGTTTGGCTGGCACTAAAACTGTTTCCATGAGTACCATTACTTCATTGATTGCTCCGTTTTCTTTGTCTCACTAGTTATTAAAGTGCCTAGTATATCTCTAAACCAGTAAATAACTACTCATCCTTTACTTCTTCAAATTTTCTCCAAGATGAACAAATAAATATAACGTTTCACTAGGCATGGCTGGGTTTTGATTTTAGCCAATAAATTCTGTCCAAGGCACCAATGTACTGTTCTGCATCAAACTAACTATAAATGATGAATATTAAATTTCAGCATACTTTGTAGCACTTCTTAGTTACAAGAACAATTTCAAAACATGCTATTTTAAATGGAAACTATGAAAATCTTAGTTATAAGCAAAATCCTTCTTCCTCTTCTGAAAGTTATGATCAAAGCTGGCTCTTGGAAATCATGCACATACCACAAGAAAGCAGCATAAAATCCCTCTCGACCCTAAATAGCAGCATTGTCTTGACTTTTTAAAGAAGACATCGTCCTAAGAGGAAGAATAAGTAGATACCATTAGGCTGAATGTTGTTTACTTTTGTTACATATGACACGAGTATAATACTTAGTAAAGTTCAAATTCATTTGGTGGCACCTTCTGGCTTTTGCTCTTTCTTCCTCCTCTCTAGCTGTGCCCTGTTATTTGTCCTTTACAAATGTGTTTTGATATCACAGGAACTGGAAAATGTCAGCTGTTGCTCAATAATGGTGTTTGCATGATAAGGGGACACTCTGATAGAATTAACTATTCCAATTACTGTTTACTTCATGTGGTTTAAATAGTTGTGACTGCATACACAGAATGTCAACATACCTATATAAAACAAACAAACAAAGAAGCAAACAAAAGTATGTACAGGTAAAAACAATAGAAAAGGAGAAACTGGTCTTTGTATGTCCTCAGGACCAGAAGTGAGACCAGAAGTCAAAGTACAGGTGTACCTAGAAGCTCTGTGGTTAGAAATATTTAGGAAGAAAAAATATAAATAACCAGAAAGCTGGAAAAAAGAGATGTGTTCTATGTCTTTAACAGATAAAGATGACAGGAAATTTGGTTGCAAGTACTACAAATACATTTAAATGTCCATTCCTTAAACTGACAGTATACGATGCATGTAATTAGTTTGCTGGCTAGCTTAGTGCCTGCCTCTTACAACATTTCGCTCTGAGCTATCCAGCATTTTAAAGCTCAGTGCTCAGAGTACTGTTGGGAATGAGGAAGTCATCATGAGACTTTTCTCTTGAAATATCTGTGAAGCGAGTATCAAGCTAAATGCTCTTCTATTCCTTATACAGACACTGCTTGAAGACAGCTTATTAGCAAATGATTGATTTATGCTTTGACCTTTACTGTTCAGTAACTGATCTGTTTATCTTTGCCTCTGAAAGACAGAAATGCATAGCCCTGCCACAATTTCAAAACATGCTATATTAAATGGAAACAATGAAACCTGGTATCTGAAAGTGCTGCATGCAGAATACCTTAATAGAGATGATGGTATTGACAAAAATACTAACAGTAATTACTGTGAATATACCTTTATATGACCTGTAAACCTAAGAAGTACATGTATTGTGTATAGCTATATACCCTCATAAGCATGAATAGATGTTATCATTTATTCCCAGAAGACTGAAGTAAGTAATGCTTGTAATTGGATGTCTTATAACTAATGTTTAGAACATCTGAATGACTCTGAAAACTCTTTCCCTGCTTATTACTCAGTAGTTTCAAGTTAATTTGATTTAATTTAAAGGCTTGATTTAAGAAATAACAGACATTACTAAAGAATGAGATGTAGAGGTACTTTGGAATTTATTATTTCTATTATTGCTTGTTAATTTGCAAGCATGATCTTACAGAGTCTTTTGCCATCCCTAGAAACAGCTCTCTGAAAAATGAATACAAATCTATGATGTCCTGAAGTGCAGCAGGTGTTGTGTCATTTCAACGTCAGTTTGGAGTTCAACAGCCTTGCAGGACTGAGATTGTCAGTTTGCAGGTGTTAAAATTAAAAGACTGCGAGACCAACTGCATGCAGGCACTGCGAGTGTTCACGGCAGGCATTCAAGGGCAAATCATGCTTGAACAACCTAATTGCCTTTCCAACAAACTGACTGGCTCTGCGAATGAGAGGAGAGCCGTCGAGGTAATATACCTTGACTTTGGTAACACTTTTGACACCACCTCCCACAGTGTTCTCATTTGGTAGTTGAGAAGACCCCAGCTGCCTAATCTGACTGCTGTGTGGATAGAAAATTGTCTAGGCTGTCAGGCTCAAAGGGCAGTGATCAGTGGCTCGATGCCCAGCGGGCAGCTACTGAAGAGAAGGTACCTAGCACTCCAGGAGATGAGTGCTGGGGCTCATAGCGTTCAGCATCATCATCTGTGACCTCAGTGGTGACACAGAACAAACTTTTTACATGGCACAAAATTAGGGGAAATGGCTGATGGGAAGAATGTGAACTTTGGTCCAAAGTCTTGTCAAGGCAAACGTGAATTAACTTGAGGACTGAGTCAACAGGAACCTCATGGAGTTCAATGCAGAGAAGGGAAAAGCTCTGCACTTAGGAATGATGGGCCACATACAGACTGGAAAGGAATTACCTGAGAATTAGCCCTACTTGAAGGGGCCTAGGGGTCAATGTGGATACCAGGTTGAATATGAACAGTTTGCTTTTTGTATTATTGGAACAAACACATATACTAGGATATACAGGGTGAAGTATAGCCAATAGAGAGAAATTATAACCCCCCCCTTAACTTTGTGCTACTGAGGTCACGCCTAGAATACTCCATCTCTTTTAGGCTCCCACTTCAAAAGAGGTGTAGAGAGGGTCCAGTAGAAGATTACAGGATGGTCAGAGATTTGTATTAGATGTTATACAAAGAAAATCAGAAAGAATTTGGTTTGTTTAGTCTGACCAAGAGGAAGAAAAGGGGACCTGGAATAGAAGCTTGTATTCCATAAAGGATATCTAGTGCCAAACTTACTAGAACCAAACTGTCTTCAGAAGTGCCAGATGCCATACTAAAGGACAATGGCCAGAAACAGCAGCTTGAAAGCTTCAGTTGGATGTACTTTGAGTATGAGTTTGGATTAAATGACCTCCAGAGGTCCCTTCCAAACAGCATTTCTGAGATTCTCTGGTTTGTCTAGTGGCAATATCCAGGTTATCCAGAACAACAAAAACTTCAAAGATTTTAAAGATTTTAAAACAGGAGTGACAAGAGAATGGCAAAGGAAAGTGGGACATTCTTAACCAAATACTTAGCAGAGCTGTATAGGCCCAGAAGATTTAGCCTTGAGTAGAAAGCTGGGAAAGTTTCCCTTCCTGTTATGTTCTACTTTCAGTGCTCTGTGAACAGTTATACTTCTCTTTTCTTGCTTTCCTCAGGCTTGGTAATACAGCTGTTTGGAGTGTCTTCCTCTCTGCCTTTGGCAGTTAAATCTGTTCATCCCTTTGTTCAGTTCTGAGTTATGTCCCAGTGTCAGTCTGTCCATAATTTCTCCACTGGCATTTCAAGCGCTGGCCTCTCACTTCCTATTAATTGACATATTTATGTTGTTTGCTGTTGTTCCCAGCTTCTTATTCTTATTCTTTGCGTAGGACTTAAATGTTACTCACCCTTCTGATACTAGGCCTCTTCCATTTAGCTTAGTTCCTTGTGCTCTGCATCTTTGGTATATATCTCTCTCCCTCTCTTTCTCTCTTTCTTTCTCTTTCTCTCTCTTTTTTGAATGGGGATGTCAGCCAATTCATGGATGACTTCATCTGAACAAATTGTCTCAATTCCCTTGATAATCAGTGGAAAGAAATAGGAACTCTCAGGACACAACATATTTCCTACTTTAGAATAGGTTAGGTGAATACATCTTATATGTGGCTCCTTTTCTCTATTGACTATACGAGAAATGAAGATTAAGCCTCTCATATGCATGTCAGAGGTAACTAAAGTTATGTAAGATGATAACACAAGTCAGAGTGATCACAGACAGAAAAACAATGTTGCCACTACCCCATAGTATTAGGATCTATTTCTTATTCATGTTTTAAGAACTTGTCATATCCTTCCATATTCATATTCCTTTCCTTAAATTTCTGTGATGTCTTTTGCATTTCCTCATATTTTTAAGCTTTTTATTTACAGACACAGTGTATGGAGATATTCCTCCCCTCCTTTTTTTGCATGGTGTGTGCATGTATCAGAAGGTTTCAGATACTGAAATCACTTTTCGCACTCACAAAAAAGATCAAAAGAATCACAGAACTAAGTATCTCACTGCTGGATTTGCAGGTTTAGATTTCACCCAACAGAATCAGAATAGGTTTTCGGGGTTTTTTTGTGGTTTTTTTTGCCTGCTTATTTCCTTTCAATCTCTTATATTGCAGTTAACTTATTGGCCTCTGTTATGTTGAATGCCATCAATGTTCCCCAGTTTGAGAAATGTTATCATGTTACTGGCTGGTACAAAATGCTTCTGCTGTGTTTTAAGTATAGCAATATACAGCCAATGAGATTTTAATGGCTCATTATCACAGCTGGACTATAGTAATAAATTCATCAAGACTTCAAGACACTTATATTCTCCTTGTATGTGACTGAGGACATCAATGAATCCAACTATATGGGAAATATAATTAGAATATTTTGATTTACAATAAAGTAGCCAATGCTGTAGCACTATTTTCAGTCTTCTCACATTTAAACTTAGCTTGCTTCAGATTTGAATGCAGAAAAGCAGTATCTCTGGTGACTCTTAGAAGATGAGCTTTTACAGTCACAAGCGATAATAAAGTCATTTGCTTTAGACATGTAAGATTATCAGGTAGCAGGTTTCCTACTCTTACAGATTTCATTAAATCTATGATCTAAAAGAAGAAAGGTTGACCTAAAATTTGTTTATTAATTTGGTTTATTAATAACCAGCCTTTCTTCACCTTTCTTTCTACAGGCATGTTTTCATCCATTGATAATCATTCTTGAAGCACAAAATACAGCCCAAGCAATTTGCATGCATATGTGAAAGTAATTTTAGGTACATTATTAAGTAATATTGCACAAATATGGACCCATGTCTTTCGTTTGTATTGAAAAGTATAGAATTGAAAAGGTAAACTTGGAGCAATTCTTGGCCTGCAAGTTATTGTATGGTTTAGATCACTGAAACTAAAGTTACTTTCAGTTACAGTGTAAACAAAGTTAAATGTAAAGGAGCAACTTTTAGCTCTCTTCATACTGCACTTCACAAAACAGCACAGACAGAGACAATTGCAAGTCACAGAAAATACACAATCTCCTATAATGGAAAACTTGTCATCTTTTTTAGTAAATGGAATGTTACCTCTGAGATGATACTATTCTTGATGTCCCATTCCTGTTTAACTCACTGAGATATTAGGAGTGAAGGGGTCTGATGTTACTCATCCTGCTGTAAGCCTCTCTATTTTGCACTTGCTTACTTGATCAAAAAGTTTGAGTCCCATTCTGGGGCCCCCAGTTCAAGAGAGACGGGGAACTATTTGAGACAGTCGAGTGGAGGGAAACAAAGATGCTTGGGAGACTGGATTATCTCTCTTACAAGGAAAGGTTGAGAGGGCTGTGGCTATTTAGCCTGGAGAAGACCGAGAGAAAACCTTATCAATGTCTATAAATATCTAAGGGCTGGGTTCAAGGAGGATGGAGTTGGATTCTTTTCTGTGGTGCCCAGTGACAGGACAAGGGGCAACGGGCACAAACTGGAACATAGGAGGTTCCATCTAAATATGACGAAAAACTTTTTGAGTGTGAGTGTGATGGAGCCTGAAACAGGCTGCCCAGGGACATTGTGGAGTCTCCTTCCCTAGAGACTTTCAAAACCTGCCTGGATGTAATCCTGTGTAATGTGCTCTAGGGAAACCTGCTTTGGTGTGGGGTTGAACTAGATCCCTTCGAACTCCAACAATAATGAGTCTATGATTCTGTGACAGTAGAATGTAATGCTGTAATGCTGCTCTACCATATTGTTCAGATATTTGATCTGTATGTTTCTCAGGAACAAATATGAAGTTATATATTTGGGTTAGCCCCATATTTTGATTTTGGATACTCAGGAAGTGTCTACATTCCTATAGTCTTTTCATTTTCACTGCTGAGAAAAATCCCTCTTCACTGTGTCCCTGTCTGCAGCATGCATACACGAATCCACATCCATCTCTCTCTCCTATATGATACTGTTGCCTAGAATAATAATTTCTGATTTGTGATGGAGCTTGTTGCTTTTTTTTTATTTTTTTCCATGTTCAACTGATTCTGCAAAATCCACAGAATAAGTCTGTTTTATGGTATTTAAACTTTTCTGCTTTCAGTTAAATGTGATGCTCCCAAGCTGTGATGGTGGCAAGTGTTGCTGTTGCTTCTCTGGCCCATTCTGTGTAGGAGGGTTTTCTCATTCATTGTAAGGGTGTGGAAATGGTAGGAGAATGCTGCACAGACTTTGTGCTCCAGAACAAACAGTGAATATTTCAAAGCTCATGCTATAATAGACAAAATGGTATTTTGTAATAGGCTGTTATGTCAGTATTTATAACAAAGGTGTTGTAACTTGAGTTAACGAAGATGCTTACCACATCTTAAATAACTGGGGTGCTTTAGATGACTAACACCCAAGTTTGAAGGACATTTTGCCTTTTCGACTATTGCATAATGTTATAGGTAGTTTATTAGAAGTTATTAGAATCATAGTATCATTAAGGTGGAAAAGACCTCTAAGGTCATAAAGTTAAACCATCTATCCAACACGACCGCTAAACCATGTAATGAAGTGTGACATCTACATGTTTTCTAAATTTCCTCCAGGAATGCTGACTCCACCACCTCCGTAGGAAGTCAGTTCCAATGCCTCACCACTCTTTCAGTATATAAATTTTTCCTAATATCCAACCCAAACCTCCCCTGGTGCAACTTAAGCCCATTTCCTCTCGTCCTATCGCTAGTTACTTGAGAGACCAACACTCACCATGCTACAAGCTCCTTTCAGGCAGCTGTAGAGAGCAATAAAGTCTCCTGTCACCCCCCTCTTCTACGGAGTAAACAGTCCAAGTTTCCTCAGCTGCTCCTCATAAGACATGTTCTCCATACCCCTCACCAACTTTGTTTCCCTTCTCTGAACCTGCTCTAGCACCTCAATGTGTTTCTTATACCACAGTACCTAAAACTGAACACTGTCCTCAAGGTGCAGCCTCACCGGTGCCTAGTACAGGGGCATGATCACTTCTCTAGTCCTGCCGACCACACTAATTCTGATATAGACCAGGATGCTGTTGACCTTCTTGGCCATCTGGACACTCATTGGTTTGTGTTCAGCTGGCTGTTGACCATCACCCTCAGATCCTTCNCTGTAGAGAGCAATAAAGTCTCCTGTCACCCCCCTCTTCTACGGAGTAAACAGTCCAAGTTTCCTCAGCTGCTCCTCATAAGACATGTTCTCCATACCCCTCACCAACTTTGTTTCCCTTCTCTGAACCTGCTCTAGCACCTCAATGTGTTTCTTATACCACAGTACCTAAAACTGAACACTGTACTCAAGGTGCAGCCTCACCGGTGCCTAGTACAGGGGCATGATCACTTCTCTAGTCCTGCTGACCACACTAATTCTGATATAGACCAGGATNACTCAATCCCCCCATCCAGAAAATTCATAAAGATATTAAAAAAGACTAGCCCCAAAACTGAGCCCTGGGGAACATGGCTTCTGAGTGGTTGCCAGATGGATTTAATTCCATTCACCACAACTCACTGGGCCCAGACATCCACCCAATTTTTAAGCCAGCGAAGACTACACCTGTCTATGCCACAAACTGCCAGCTTCTCTAGCAGAATGCTGTGGGAGATGGTGTCAAAGGCCTTACTCAAGTCTAGCAGACAACATCCACAGCCCATTCCTCATCCACTAGGCAGGTCACTTGATCATAGAAGGAGATCAGGTTAGTCAAGCAGAACCTGCCCTTCATGAACCCATGCTGGCTGGGCCTTATTCCCTCGTTATCCTGCACATGTCATGTGTGTGCACTCAAGTTGAACCATTCCATAATTTTTCCCAGTACCAAGGTCAGGCTGACAGGTCCATAGCCCCCTGGATACTCCTTCCAGCCCTTCCTGGAGATGGGTGCCACACTGGCAAGCCTCCAGTCATCTGGGACCACTTCTGTTAATCAGGACTGCTGATAAATGATGGAGAGTGTCTTGGCAAGCTCTTCTGCCAGGTCCATCAGCATTCTTGGGTGGATCCCATCTCATTGTTTAACCACAGCCAGGTGTTCCTTTACAGCACACACAAGTGGGGAGTTTAGCATATTTTTGAAAATGGTACTTTTGTCCATTTCCCCTTGAAAAACAGAATGAAAATTTTCTTGACCCTTGTCTCTTTGCCCTTACATGTTTCTTTTCATTATATAAAAACATCACTAAAACCAATGCACTACATTTTTTCTGCCTTCAGCCAAAATGCTTTTTCAGCATTTGGTCTTTTCAAAAACACATACTTGCATGCCAATCATCTGCTATTAGATAGACTTTGTTGTGAACTTATCCCAGTAACATCTCGCTATGGTCATTCTTAGGCTGCTTTACAAGGCTCATTATGGCATCACATGTGATTGTCTTCCATCAGAAAGAATAATATTCTGATGAAAAATGAATTAAATTTATAAGCAGGCAAAATTTGCTTAAGGGCAGATATGATTTTTGCCTATGATTATATTCACCATTTATTCCTTTGTGATTACGGGGTTAGAGGAGTTTATTGATTACCTCTCTTCACCAAAATTAACATAACAAGTTTTTGTCATAATAAAATTGAAAAGCATATGCTATTTTAACTCATTTGCATCTCAAAATCCTTCTTTTGTTTCTAATTTTTTTTTGTGAGTACATTGTAAATTTAAATTAGTTGTCATTAAACCAAAATTCTTGGATTTTATTAAGAAAATGTGAATTTAGGAACGATACATTGCAATTACATTGTCTTGTCACCTGCTATTTTCTATTATTCTAAATGGCTATCAAAGTTAATCAAATATGTTTAAAGTATTATGTTTAGAAACATGTGCCTGGGGTTAGCTTTTCTTCTTTAAGTCTCTCAGGGTGTTATTCCACCTCCAGACTGGACACAAGAAATTACAAGGGGGGAGAATTCACTCACCTGAAAATGTTTGCCATTTGAGATGTTTCAAGGTTCCCAAGACACATGCAGAGGTTTGGCAAATATGATACAGTATGTGTGGGAGACCAAAAGGGGCCACTGGATGCCAGAAAGACCCACCTCCCAGTGTTCAAAATAAGGAAGGGAATACAGACTAGAAACCTAGGAATGATGTTTTTCCGTAAGAGAAATGGAAAAAGTGTTTCTGTGATCAAATGACAAAAGTAAAGATACAGCTGCTCAAAATACAGTAGAAAGTTTTTGTGAGTTGTCTCTGGAGCAATCAGGTGTGTCAGGTCACTTAAACAGTGCATGGTAGACACAACCATAGAAGTGGATTGACATTTGTATTTTGAATTGGTGAGCATGAAAGGTGTAATAGTTTCAGCTGATGCCTGCAGAATAACTAGGTGAATACCAAGGAGTCCCATGATGAGAATGTTACAGTGAATCACAGTTGGAGCTGTCTAGGCTGAGGTCAAGAACTGGAGCAGCCAGGGACATTTTGCCTCCTGCTATATTGTGGAAGATTGAAAGGGGAAAATTAGATGCCACTTTTAAATATAATGAGAGTAAAGAATGATTTCAAAGTCACAAGCCTTAGAGGTCAGGAGGATGCATGGCTTAGAGCAATAAGCAATAGTGATAAGGCAGAGGAAAAGTAATAAGATGAGAATTTGGATATTCTGAGACTTTTTTGCCTGTCAGAAAAAAAAAAAAAAAAAAAAGCAATAAAAGAAATCCTCTCAAGAAGGTGGGGTTGCTCATCATTAGGAAGCTAATTTGTACTTCATTAGAGCTAAGCTTTTTTTTCTTCCTTAGAGTTTTGAGGTTTTTTTTTAAGCAATGTTTATTTTCCTGCTCCTATTTCAAAGAATGCATTTTCACTGAGATAAAAGTCAGAATCTGCATATAAATGGAAATCCTTCAACACCATCACGAGAAATTTCATTTTCTTGTGCAAAGATAATATTATTATATACCCTCCTTAATACTGAATGAAGTATAAACCAGAATGTTTTATTTAAATGTAAATTTTTAAAAACAAATGCAAGGGTATCTCTAAGTTCATTCATCATCAAAATAGTGTTATTGGGTAAAATGAATAAACACTTAAGCAACACTTCAGCTTCTATCTTTAAATATAAATTTTTTGAACAAACCTAAAAGCAGATCTACTTAAGCCATTTATATTTATGAAAAGCCATTTGTGACAGGATATAAGTCTGTAACTCTTCAGTTTACTTCTGGTTTGTGTCAGAGGACAAGAAAGCAAGAACTTTCAGTGTTCTTCTGACATAAGATATTTATCTAGGAAATTACTTGTGTGTATGCCAGTGTGTTGCAAGGACTATGCTTATCTTAATCCCAATTTCCATTCAATTAATTATTACTACATACTTGCCCTGTTTTAGATATCTGCTATATACTTGCTGATGGAGTCAATACGCTGAACTAGACAAAACTTTTTTTGTTTGCTGATTTGTTTTGTGCAATTTTTTTTGTGGTCTTTTTTTTTTTGTTGGTTTTTTTTTTGTCGGTTCGTTGGTTTTATTTTGGTTTGTTTTGGTTTTGGGTTTTCTTTCTGTTTGTTTGTTTGTTTTATTTTGTCCTTACATTTTTACTGGAAGAAAGAACTGCTATGGCATGTACAATCCAGAAAAGGATTCATCCAAGAGCAATAAAGTGGTAGTGCCCCACTCTCTTTCTTGTTTCATCTTGCTATAAAAACTCTATAATTCTAGAATAGTTTCTGGCATATTAAAGTAAGGTGCTGTTTTTAGAACTCTCTCTCTTGTGTTCAGAGGAGAACAATGAAGCTGATGAAGGGTCTGCAGAACAATTTATGAGGAGTAGCTGAGGGAATTGAGGTGGTTTAACCTGGAGAAAAACTGGCTCATGGGAGACCTTATTGCTCTCTACACCACCCTGAAAGGAGGTTGCATTGAGGTCGGGGTCAGTCTGTTCTCCCATGTAACATGCAATAGGGCAAGTGGAAACCGCCTCAAGTTGTGCAAGGGGAAGTTTAGATCCAGCATTAGGAAAAACGTATTCACCAAAAGATTTGTCAAGCATTGGAAGAGGCCGCCCAGGGAAATGGTGGAGTCACCATCTGTGAAGGTAATTATAAGGCATGTAGATAAGGCACTTAGTGACATAGTTTATTAGTGGACTTTGCAGTGTTATGTTTATGGTTGGTCTTCATGATCTCAAGACTCCAACCTAAGTTATTCTATGATGCTATTCTTAATTATGATACAATATTCATTGTGACATTTGCAGTCATACCTGACAGTTTCTATTTTCCATTTTTAAATTGGGATAGTATTGAATAACTTTATTAATCTGATGATGCTCCTGGGCTAAAAGAGACTGCTAAACATTGCAAATACTTTTTTTCCTGGCTTTATCAAGTAAAAAAAAAAAATACTATTTGATCACAACTGAGAACTAAGTTGTTAAAATGTTATTTTTTACCTCTGTGAACAGTAATTAAACCTCTGTGAATGATTGTACATTAATAGATAAGCACTGAACTTTTAAAAACAGAGTGGTGTCATTAAACCACAAAATGTAGAAATATGCAGTTAAAAAATTCGTCACCATTGAAACATAACAATAGCAAAAACCAGCTGCCTTTTATAGGGA
Organism: Chloroceryle aenea; assembly: GCA_013399075.1. Lineage (NCBI taxonomy): Eukaryota > Metazoa > Chordata > Aves > Coraciiformes > Cerylidae > Chloroceryle > Chloroceryle aenea. The sequence goes on along the minus strand of VWZY01006774.1, from coordinate 375,254 downwards.
TTCATGTTGATGCCATTACACCTTTATCACTTTCTCTTTTTTGCAGTGACATGTGATGGCTCACTCTCTTTAACTCTTCATCTATCTGCAGTACTGGAATATATCATATACCAAACCCGATTAATGCAAATTCTTTTAACATAAGATCAGTAATTCTGGTCAGCCACCTATTCCTGCACATAGAGACATATTTTATTTGGGAAACAGAGCCTTCAGTAGATGCCTTTAAGACCCATAGCCTTTGAGAGTATCCTCCATTTCTTGTGTATTCTTCAAAGATAGGAAGATCAGCATCTGACTGCATCAGGTTTTTGAGAAGGTGCATTCTCTAGGGAGTCCTTATGCAAAAAAGATAAATAAATGTCTCATGGGCCATGAGGCAAATTTTGCAAAACAAAGAAACAAAAATGTTAGACAAATGCAGTTACTGAGATGATGGGTATTGCATGACAAATATTCATCTTCTTATTAGAAATCTTTTGGAGAACTGCAGTATCATATAGTTATTTATTTTCCTTCCCTTCCTTTTCTTTTTTCCTTTTAATAATCTAAACTAGTGTTTGTTTGGCTCAAATAACAAATGAATATGTTTCAACAGCAGTATTTTCCTGACTACAATTTTAAAGTATCAGGTAGTCTTGATACATTATATCTGTTAGAAGCCTCTTGTAACACAAGAAGGAATCAGAAGTTAACAGAAATAACAAATATGCAGTGAAAAGTTCTCATTAATGGATGTCTTTGGATTTAAGTAGTTTTTTTTGTTGAGAACTCAATTCCAGTCTTTTACAGTCAACAGGAAACTTCCCACAGACTGCAATAAGCTTTGATTTATTTCTTGCTATACAGATATGAAGAGACAACATTAAGGACGCTCATCCTTAGAAGGAAGCCTTTCAAATCCACAGGCTTTGCTTTCAGTTTATTAGGATAACACAGATTAATATTTTAGCCAATTGTAAACTGCTAAGAGCATCCGTATTATAAAAAGTTCTGCAACTTATTCTTGAAAAACTCCCAGCTTCATAAGCTCTGTTTAGTGAGCCCCTATTCTCCTGTTATAAATGACCAACTCCAGTATTATTGCAAATCCAAATAGACTCCCTGATGATTACAGATTACAGTCACAAATCCAAAAGGTACAACACAATATACTTTTCTTAGCTAAATTAATTATTTCAGTTCTGGGCAACTCAATAGTAAGAACTGAACCACCAGCTGGCTAATATGTACAGTCAAAACATTTAGCAGCAGGTTTTTACATTGGTAACAGCAAGAATCCATTTCACAGAGGACAACAGAGAATAAATGATTCTCATTTTAAGAGTCCTTAAGGCTAAAGTGGTTTATCCTCCTTAAATGTTCTGACTAACTAGCTCCACATGATGTCATCAAGATTAATTTTATGTAGGTTGTTTCTACTGCAGAAATATAGTAGAAATGTGTACAAGACTGTGGGAAGTAGGGGAGAGAGAGCAGAGCAATTCATGTAGAACAAAATTGTCCAGTTTCGTAACCAAGACTTAGGAGTCTTAGTTCTCTCTAGAATGTGAGGGAATCTCCTTTTTCCAGTTGCCGATGTTGTGATTGCGAGCTCAAAGATAGATTGTATTGCACTCTGCCCTACCCTCATAAGTTTTGTTTTCCATGAATCCATGTGCAGAGACTAATTTTTTTGAAGACTAATTTGAGAAAACATGTTACTTGTTAAAAACCATCTTATTCAACAATAGAACCTGTAGTGCATTAGCTATCTGAACTTCGATTAAAGTCAAAGGAGGACCAAATCAGTTTAAGTTATGTAAGCATCAGCATCTAGTTTCATAGAGAAAAAAAACAGACTACTAAAACTATATTTACCTGAGTAGCAGGTATGACACAAGACTTGTTAGAGACATTGATGAGTGTGCTTTGTTTTATTTTGATTTTTTCATGACAACTCTGTTGCAGACTTGTTGCAATCAGCAGAACTTTTTCCATTGGATATGGATATAACATGGAACACTTTGGAGGACCACATTCTTCTGGTGGTCCAGTTCAAGGCCAGGGACATTAGAGTAATGCAATTCAAATGACACTAGTTATCTGTAATAAAGAAGTTGAACTAAGTGCTTACAGTCTAAAAGTATCAGTGGATGCTGGTGTTTCTTCATCTGTCCAGTAGGATAAACTGAGCAGCTCTCCAGATGCACTAATTCGTCTGACCACAATTATCTAAACACACTTAAAAACATTAGACAATTATCTAGCAGCTGTTGTCAAAGTCTGTGTGAGAGTGAGATGGCCTGTATGATCCAAGATACATCCTCAGTTATCTCAATCATGTTAGTTTTTAGCAACTGGTTTTCAGCAATTAAATTGAGACCTATCAGCTTTCCAGATCCTCAGTCAGTATAACAGGAGTCTTTCCCATTTCCAGAAGACATCTTAAATATGGTAGGATGTTTTGAATTAGACATTGTTTTAGGCCCTTACTCCGGAGGCACCTACATGCAGAATTTTCCTGTCTGAAGCTAATGCTTGGTGATCTAATCTGGGAATTTAATGCAGGACTTGATGTTCCCTAAATTTAAATGTAGCTGTTGAGGAAAGTAGGATCCTCCAAAAGGAATTTCAGGGTAGGAGCATTAAATAGATGTTTTTTCTCTCAATGTTATGCAGGTAAACTACGGCTAGTATGGGCAGAAGCAGTTGTTCATTTGGGCCATTTGAAATTCCCTAGATTATCTGCCACATGGGACTGACAGATAAACTCTAGATAAACTGGAGATCCACATCATTCTGGCATGGTATCTGGAACCCAGGCATAATATTTTGATGCATCTCAAGGTGCTCTAGACACTGTTGAAACACAATTTCTTCTTATATTAGGCAAATTCTACTGTGCACAGAAAGAATCAACAAATAACAGTATACATGACTTATGAATGCAGAAAAATCATTTGCTGGCTGATGCACACAACAGATAACTGAGACTAATGAGCCCTGGCCTAAGCATCAGTATGAACCTGCAATGAGATATCCAAAACATCTCTGCTGAGTGACCACTCAGCTGTCAGATGGATGAACAGCCTGATGCTCACCATTGCTAGGGGTCCATTTCTGCTTTTTTCCTTTAGTTTTTTTACCTTCCTATTTCAGTGTTCTTCTTCTTGAATCCTTGACCTGCTTACCAATTGCTAAGCAGCTGCTTAACTGTCTCTGGTTTTGCTTTCCTTATATTGCATGATGTAGATAATGAACCTTCTCACACCTTTTTAACAATTCTGTCCATTAGGCTGAAGCCAAACCAGACTTATATCACAGAGCAGACTGCCTGGGCTGAGGGCTACAGAACTGAGCACAGGGTCTTGAGGGGATTCACATTCTTCTGGGGAGGTAGCCGGAAGCCAGGAAAAATACCACACTGCCTGAAATAATGTTGAGTTTGGGCAATTAAGTCTTCCACACGATAAATTCTGCCATGTGCTAGCATCTTGGTAAGTGCAGTCCTAGTGAAGTCACTAGAATTTTTGTCCAGCTTCAAACTGAAACTGACAAAATGTACATAGAAATCATAGTTTTATAAGACATCAGTAAATTAAATATGTAATTATACTTAGTGAATATTGTTGAATAAAAGAATTATTTTTTTTTTTTATTTTCCTGAAGAACACTATGTATGTTTCAAAACCAAGATATGCCATAGTGACAAACAGTGACAAAAAAAATGGAAATGTTTCTGTGGCACATGAATGCACAGACATCTGGAAGAATATGTTAGAAGCGTTATTGTCAACATATAACTCATGTTTCACATAACCCACAGTCCTATCCATGAAATATCTCTACACACATCTTTTCTAGGCAGAGGAGGACTCTGCTTTGTCTGTTGAAATACAGGGCTGGTAGAATGCATCTAATGCCAGCATATAGGATTACATTCTTACTAGGAATAGCAAGAACAACTATCAGTTCAGTTTTTATAAATTTGCCCATGTATTACCTGCATATTATGCAGATTAACATGTTGCCAAATTAAATGTTTTCCCACAAGAATCTCTCTGGCTATGAAATTAGTATAAATAAGTATATTAAATAACTTTATTACAGGAAATGGGAATACTGTTTCAGAACCTGATGGAAGCATTTGTTAATATATTTTTCTGAACTACTTATGCTTTGATGGCTTTTTTTTTATTTCACAACCGGGAGTGGACATTCTTCCAAATTTCCATTCCATTCCATAAAGAGTAATAGAAATTTCATATTTTACCATCATAGAAACTATTTTTAATATTGTTATAATGATGGTGATGATATTATGATCTTTCTTTGATTTTCTTTTCTTTTTCTTTTTCTTTTTTTTTTTTTTCATCCCTAGATGTATCTATATTTTATATAGGTATCCAGATAGCTTTCAGAGTTGGGACAAGGAGGATGCTTAAAGATGTTTTGGTTTGCACAAGGTCAGAAAGATCTAGGACATAATGCATCTGTGTTGGTTTCTTAAGCATGCATTTTTAGCTCACTGGAATCAGTAGGATCTAGAAAGCGGATTAAAGATTAATTTTTTCTTGCATGCATTCCTTAAAGATGAAATATATAATTCTGGTCCTGTCCTAACCTAAACAAGTTTATAGTTTGTTTTATCTGAAAGCTGATTCAACAAGTCAGAATAGGCAAAAGGAAGATATATCAGTTGAATACACAATAAGTTTTCTGCATATTTTTGATGAATCAGAGAACTGATAGCTTTAGAATGAACATTCCAATTAAAATTTAACATTTTGTGGAGAACTGGGACTTTTTCAAGTGTTTTAAGTAGCTTTTTATAGAAATGACAAAGCACAATATAATCTCAATTATAATCACAATTAATCTTCATCCTTTATAGAAATGACAAAGACAATATAATCTCAATTTAAAATATAAAATTTCCCTTTCTTTCTTTCTTTCTTTCTTTCTTAGTCAGGTCAGTTATATTGCCTGAAATTCACAAACTATTTTGCTTTACAGAATCACAGAATTTTAGGGGTTGGAAAGGACCTTGAAAGCTCATCTGGTGGTAAAGGCAGTCAACATCCCAGCTCTGTATTAGCAAAAGTCCACTGCTGATGGTGGACAATTCTTCCTCCATACTTCTGGGTTTGCTTGGGAGGATTTGCTTGAAAATTTTCCTAAATCTTCTGTCAAGACTGCTTGCTTTTTCTTCCCTCATTAGTTCCCAAAACAAACCTGCGTATGAGGTTGTACGTAGGTACTCTTGATCTTTGCTCTTTGTTGCCCTTGAAGTAAACCCAGCTTTACCCAGCTTCTGAGACTGCATTCCTGCAGTGACCAGGAATTGACCACTGGTGGTATATTCATAATGCTGGAGACTCTGTTATCCTCCTGTGACAGAACCTCCACAGTCTATGACATCATCCTACACTTGCACTGCTCTACACAACACTCTTATTCTAGACAGAGGTACTTCATTCTGTGACATTTTTATTTAAAAAGTATGGATAATGTTCATTGAATACAGAATTACTGTTCCCTGCTACTGTCATTTAATTACATACATGTGTGTATGTATAAATCAAAATTACCAGAAACATTTCTGTGCCACCAGAGAGCTGCAAATATTTAAAGCTAGAACAAGTTATAGCAACCTGGTTATTAGGCCACTGCCATTAGAGATAAATCAAAACAAGGTCCAGGCCAGAATGGAATACGCAGTACAATCACTTTGCTAAAAAGATACTTAATTTGTAATTGTAATCTAATCCCTGGTTTACAGATAAACAGGTGAATAAACCATTGTCTGGCTTTGACTCTGCTGAAGAAGGACTTATCTTATTTTTTGAGACAGTACAGAAGGAGGGAAAAATTAGAAAAAATTGCAATAACAAGTGTCAAGTTGGTAGATACTCGAGAGAAAACTAAAAGCAGATGTTGAAAAAAAAAGTTTTTGTAGAGAGAGGTCTGTAGATCAAGGCAGTGAAGTCAGAGAATGGAGTTAGATTGTTTTAAGGAAGACTTGTAAGAATATGACAATATTGCCCATTATCTTACATAAATTCTGAAGATTTGTAATATCCTTCATATAAGTGTGCACATATCTGTTACATGATTAATATGTCTTTGATTTTTGCTGATATGTGGCACTATAGGACGTTATAACATTATGTTCACATACAGAAAGTAAAAAAAGAAAAATGAAAATTTTGAGGTAAGGAAAACAAAATGAAAATGTGTGGAGTAACTTTTAAAACTCTCATACAGGCTTGAAGAGAAAAGTTTTTTTCTTAAAAGAAATGGTTTAAAACAAAATGAAAAAAAGTTAAGATCTGCACTATTTCAGATTTGGGTTCTTTTTCCATTATTTAACTTGATTTTTTTATTATGTAGGCTTACATTTAAACAGGATCACTTTTGGATAAGAGTAGGAGGATGGCATGGATTTAATATTGAAGAAAGAAATTTCTCAAATATACAAAGTTCACAAAGTAAAATCCCTAAAGCTCTTTCAAAGGGCCATGTACTGTGAAGTTTAAGCTTTCTCATAGTTTTGACCTTTTAGTTGTATTTTTCCAAAGTGTTATCCCAATGGTATTTGTTTTATGAGAATAAAGAAAACAGCTACCTCATACAGTTCAATAAATGGTAGTGCAAAGTCCTCTGCCTGGGGAGGAAAAACACCAGGCACTGGTACAGGCAGAAGACTGGCTGGAAACCAGTTTGTCAGAGAAGTACCTGGAGAACTAAGACACAGGCATACTGAAGCAAGCCTGGTGAAGAGTCACTAAGATGATTAAAGGAGCACTGGACATTTGGAGAGCAGCTCTCTCCCTTATTCCCTTTCTATTCCCCTTTAGGGAGGGAGAGGGGTTAACAGAAAACGTCTGTTATTGGTCTAAGGGGCTGCCCTGACCCTAAACCGTGACAAATGTAAAATAAATAACCGTGTGATTTATTTTCTAATACAAAACTAAATCTATATAACAAACTTCTGACTAACATTGCTTAAGCAGCCTCTTAACGTCATTTGAGAAAAAGCAGATTTCTGAGGAGTTTTCAAAAGGTTTTGTAAGAAGTGTCTGCCAAATGCTGACACCTGATTTAGAATAAAATCCTGACAAAGAGCTGGAAGGCATTTTATGAGATCACTTCAAATGCAAAATACTGTTATCTCCACAAGTAAAAAAAAATGCCACTTGTTTACAAATGTTTTGTGATTGTGAAAGTAAGTTAAAAAGTTGCTGCAAGAGATCTGAAATTCCAAGTATAGCTCTACATAGATAGGTCTTTAGAAGATCTCCCATCCATAGATCAGAGTACTTAGAAGTCTGAGTTTGAATTTCATCAGCATTTTCAATTTAGACAAGCAACTTGGGAAAATGCAGTTGTGTGGATTGCAATGAAAATTACTTAGCACTAATTTGTAATACAATTGTCATTTTGTACTGTTGTTTTCTATATAGCTGAGATTTTTGTCTGAATGAAATAGATGTTACTGGGTCAGAAGAAGCAAAGTCAGAAACTGAACCATCACACTGTGAAATACAAGTATTGTCTTTCATCTTACAATTTAAATTCTTGTGAGAAATGTTCTAGGAAAGTAAGAGACAGATGTACTTCTATAGAAGTACAAACCAGGTACATTTAACTTTGAATGGCATTCAGCAAAAATGCTTTTCAGTGTGTCTTTCATGCCAATTTGCATTAGAAAAGTGTCTAGGTAGTTAACATATTTAAATAAGAACTTTGAAGAGAGGCTTCTGCATAAAAGATAGGTATTCAGCAGTGTTTACTGAATTTTTTAAAGCTTTGAGTGTTGAAAAGAATATCTTTCAAGAAGAAAATCCATTTCTTCACATACATGCATGAAGGTTTTTTATGGAGACACTATACTAAATGCTTGAGCTGGAGTTGATAATTTACAGAGACAATCAAAATGTATAAAAGTTTTTTTTTTAAAGCACATGTAATTATGCTTGTCAAATGCAACCTCTGTAGTATTTGGGGGCTATATTTGTGGCTGTGTTTATTCATAGAAATGTTGACGAGAAACCACAAATATTATAGATTTTAAAATTAAATTATTATGAATGTGAACAGTAGTTGAAAGGATTTCTCTGAGACACCAGCCTGAATTTCAAAAAGGTAATGAACAGCACCCCACCACTGCATACAAAATATCTGTGTTACAGCAGCCACTTCAAATCTAAATACTGTTTTGAAGAAAAGCTTGCACACTATGAGTAGATGATACACACATGTTTGATTGTATCCTGTTGACCCCATTTTGATGGGACATTAACTTCCATTATGCAGTTCACTTGTATTTCACCTGGTATGTCAACCACAGTCTGTAGTAAAGACTCAAAGCTTCGCAGAGTGTTCAGATAATATAACCAAGATTTGCTAGGAGATCAAGACCAAGTATTTGCTCTGAAGCACAAAGCAGAATGGTTTCAGTGTAACTAAAGTTGTGCAAGGAACCATGAAATTGAGAGAGTTCTTGAAGCCTCTGGGAATGCAGGGAGCAAGTGCTTCTGCCACATTTTAGACTCTTGGTTGGGTGATTTGTCTTCAGAATGGGGTGAAGTGGGATAAGACATCAAGAACTGCCCATTATGCAGACCCTTTAACTTCTTAGAAGGTTATAATGTCGGGGGCCAGTAAAATGAATGGCCAAGGGAGAAACTATTCTATCAGTAAAAGGTTATGATGATTTGAAGTGAGTGTATCAAAAAACTTTACTGTAGTCTAGTTTTAGCTGGGGGATTTTTGTGTTTTGTTTGTTTGTTTGTTTTAAATATTAATTTTTATTAATAGCAAAATTCTTCATTATTATTAGTGCTGCCTTGCTTTAGTTCTTTAAGGCAGTTCAAAAGTAGTACTTTTAATTTTTTTCACAGAACTTTGGGTGGACTTCTTGCCTATTAGGTGCATCACTTCAGTTCAGGTAGAGCATGCAAGAAAATTAGTCAGTGTTTTCTGAAAGAATCAGTTTTAGAGTGTCTGAACATAATGGGTCTGTGTGAAGTGATACAAGGCAGGAAATGGGCAGGGTAATAGTTGGAGAGAGCTCATCCAACTGTAGATTTAATATCAATATAAATTTACATCGAGGTCCTCACATATAATTCAGAATGGATAACCAGTATTTGTAGATCAATTAATTTATAATAAATGGGAATTCTTAAGCCTCTGTTTCTTCTATTGTAATAAACTAAGCTTATATTCTTAAAGTAGTTTGCTTGAAAGTACAGATAGAGAAAACATGAATTTCTTCACTGGTGTTCTCTAAAGACTTTCTGTCTTTGGTTTGGAGTATATAGCTTGATTTTGAGGGGGTTTCTAAACTAAAACATCTGTGAAAAAAGAAATTATAGATGACTTAATTAAAGTAACTATAAATAGTCAGCCAGTGTAATTTGAAATGCCATGGGATACAGTTTTTAACCTCCAGCTGTCACTTCAGAAAAGCACAGGCCTTGATATATCGCATGACATAATGCCTCATGCCTTGAGCATCCTAGAACATCCCAAGTAACACCATACATCTTTGTTTAGGCACTTGACACAAAAGTTACATTACAGATTTGGAGAAGGGCACAGTTGCTTAAACATAGATGCTTAATGTCATTCAAGGTGCATGGTACTGTACATAGAAGGTCACTAGAAACGTATGTTTAGGGAAGAGTAGTCTTTGGATTGGACTCTGTTTCAAACTAGAATGCTTAAATTTAGTTGTATGCTATACAGGTGCTTACAAGTGAGACAAGTCTCTAAATTATTATCCTAGACAACAGAATCTAACAACCTGCTTATTGGTCCCAATCTCTCACAGGTCTTGCATCACATTCACCAGAATCATGCCAGTATATAAGATAAAACAGGGCGTGTTGAAGGGCCACAGACACTTTATGTTAGGGAACTGTAGGAAATCCTTAATATGTATCAGTGCAATGATAACACTTCAAGAGCTTCAGAATCTGAAAATGACCCTGAATTGAAGTATAATGGCAAGTAATTTGTAAGTGTAAGTTTTCCAAGGTCTCAGAGCATTTGAAACAGGAGGGGAAAAATGAAATCAGTTTTACATATCTGTATATTAATACCAATAATTTCAGTTTTAAAAGTATCATCCTTCCAATAAATTAGATAAGTCAGGTATCCCCTAAGTAAGATTAAGATTTTCACAATGACTATAGGCATACCATTTAATATATGTGCAATACACATAGTTGTTTATTATGTAAATGACCCAAGATTCTATGTGATTTGAGAAAAAATCAAATCAAAAAAATAAGGACTCAAGAGGAAAGAAACTGTTGTTAATCACAGAAATGTTACTATTTTAAAAGTGGAATGATAATCTGGGATACTGAAAGAGGGTACTTCTGACCTCAAGGTGAGGAGTGGAAGGACAGGAAATTGTTTTCCTGAGGTGTCTGATGTTGACAGCTTCATTCTTGTCTGTATTTGCTGTAGCATTCTCCACCAGAGTACTTAAGCAAAGACTCAGATCTCCTCTGGAAGCATATAAGTAATGAACTGTGACTTTCTTATTAGGTATTGAAAATAAAAAGCATTGATACTAGTAAGTATTTTAGAGAATAGAATTTGGTTTTGTACTGAACTTTGACACTGATGCATATGTTCTAGTGTACATGCTGGTTTTTCATATGTTTTCTGTGATATAGTGTGGGCTTTATCAGGGTAGCATTATCAGTGGTATGGTGTCAGCTAACCAAAAATAGCTCTTTTTCTGCTAGTCCAATAATGTAAACAAACTGGCAAAGAGATATTTTGGCTTTAAAAGTTGAAGTGGGGGTAGACCCTTTGTGAAAGGAGAAAAAACATATCAGAGGTCAATATGCAAAAAAAGTAGATTAGAATGTAAGGAAAATGTTCAGAAGTCTACATCTTTTACCCTGCAGGTGCCATGAAGAGCTGCCAAGACACCAAGTCTCCACCAGCACAAATTCTAAACTCAGATGCTCTTTTCCTTGTTACTTTATGAAGTTCTTGACCACAGTCTTGTTACCCCCAGTAAGCCAGTCTTGCCTTTTCTCTAGTCTTTGCAGCTGTTTAGAAGAGTCAATGATTTCATCACACTCCAGTGTAGAGCTACTGGAATGCTTTTATAGCGTGTTCATGACTCATGTTTTAAATTGCTGCCTCCTTCACTGCAGTTAACCTCAAATTAAGTGCCCTAGGTTTTCAACAGTCTCTTGCCTTTGCCATATTTGTTGGCTCTGATTGATTTGCTAAGTGTTTTCCATAATCCCTTTCCCTGTATGCTTTCTTTCTTTGAGTCTGCTGTGATATTCTGCACTGACTCTGTAATAATAATTTTGACTTGTTATCTTTACTGTCTGTCCTTAACTTTCTGGCACTCAGCATTTACCTTGGTGCCAAAGCTTGGTTCCTAACTATAGTTTCCACCACTATACATATAGGATGCATTTATACATAGCTGCTTATTTATAGGTGACTTTAGGCTCTGACTGACTGACATTCATAATCAACCATAAACTGGAACATAAAATTGCCTGGTTTATAAACTGTACTTCTGTCTTTAGACAGTAGTATCATTTTTATAATTAGACCACAATTCATATTCTTTACTAACAGCAAAGTTTTTGTTTCTACAAATGAGGAGAAATAAATGCTTTATTTGACTACAGAAGGACTAAAATAAATTCAGTGTTTGGCTCTGATCTGATAATTTTCTGGGTTTTTCATTTTGTTTTGGTTTTGTTCCTCTAAATTGGCTCAGTTTAATACTGAATTAATGTGCTGTCTTTCCCTTGGTCCTTATTTCTGCATCAGAAAATCTGCTTCTAATGCCACACATCACTGTATTTCCAAACTACTGCTGTTCTGGGCGATGTGATTTGATACCATGTGTGAAGGACATGGATCAAAGTACGCTTTTATTTATATGAGGGAGAAAGAGTATATCCAGCAAGACTCAGAAGCTTATCCTGACTCATTTATTTTTAGTTAAATAGTTATGCTTTGATACACATTTTTTGAAATCCATTATTCTTAAGTGGGAATTTAGAAAACCATGCCTAAGCAACTTGTTGTATGTATATTTTCTACTTTTTCTTTGCCTGTGCCACTCGGGAACAATCTGTAACCCAGTTACCTATGGCTGTAGTCTCATCATTGGAAAGACTGATTCCTCTGTCTGCTAGTTTTCCATTACATGGATACTCAGGAAGTACAAGCATTGATTACACTTAACCTTCTTGATCTCTTGTCTACTAGGGAATGACTGAAGAAAAGAGTATGTGAGAAATATGAGATGTCAAAAACTTGAAACCCCTTTCAGGTTTAACTCTGTGGTAACACAATAGAACTGCTGCTGAAGAGGGACTGACAGTCCTCTTCAAGCTCTGTGTTGTTTCATAACTCATCTACACTTGAACACATGGCTCTTACAATTATAAGTTCATGAGCATACCTATAGTAAGCTGTGATGAACTTCAAAATGCCACCCGTAATATTTCTCAATTGATTTGCTTTGAACGGCATTTTCTAAAGTGACGCAACCTGAATTGCTTGCAAGGTAGGGAGACACAGATGGCTGTGAACTGATCTTGTTAGAGTTTGTAAAAATAAAATGACAGATGTACCTTAAAAATTGAATACAGGTGCTGCAAAGAGAAAGTTATTACTCTGTATCTGACTTTGTCTGCAGACAGCTGGTGCTACAACTTTACTTTTTTTTTCAATAATGGGGATTCAGGTATTTTATTTATTCTCATCTGATATGTCACTTTCAAAACTTAGTTAAATGACTCTGAAGATGAATACCAAGTGTAATAAATAAAGACTTGATTCTCAGAGCTGCTAATTATCCACAATTCCCAGTGATTTCAGTACGTCTTTTCAAATTGAGGCCCTCAATCAAAACAATAAAATGGAAGAATTTTGTTTCAAGTATTTTGCTGTATTTGCACCTGAGACCAGGCTGTTCACTATAAACGTAATTAGACATACTGCCTATATATTTTGCAAAGGAGATTATTCTTGGCGCATCAAAGTGCTGAAAATGACATAGTTCTGTACTTCCTGCATGGTATTCATGTCATATCTTCAACTCTCATTAAGTTTTTACTCTGAACAGAGCTAACTGCAGAGTTATACCTTATATTATTAAATCAATCCAGGAAGATTCTGTGGGTCTATGTGTCCATATAATCACAATTTGCAAAGAATAAGAAAATAAAATTAGTGGTTTATGTTGGATTGACTGACAGAGCCAAAGAGAAACAGGGCACTAAATCACGTTGTTTAGATGTGGACCAGAAAGAGGAAAGTGAAAAATTAGCTACTGGGTAGAAACAGTTGTGTTTAGTTTCAAACTGCTAATCAGTAAAGCAATTTGAGAGAAAAAGGAGGTTGGCAGTTGGTGAAAGAAGAGGATGTTAATAAAGCAGAGGTGGGAAGATCATTATTCTGCACAGAGCTGACAGAAGCAGGTGGTGAATGCCTATGAAATGTTCAGGGATAGTTGGCAGGGTGTCACTGGGAAAAATGGAATGTGCAATAACTTTATTCAGTCCATAACTTTTACTGTCCGGTATAATAATGGGTTTTAGTTTCCAGGCTCATATGTTGAAGCTATTTTATAGGTCTCACTTGAGGTTCGGGACAGAGAGAACAGTGATAGAGAGACTGTTCTGAGAAAAATGGTTTTCTACAATGACTGGATGTTTCTGTCTTCTGCCAGTTGGCTTTTCTTTTTTGAATACATTGTTCATTTGGTTTCAACTATATGGCTTCTACAAGGACATTCTGTGCAGTGACAGAAATGTATTACAGCCTGGAATCAATGGCTATAAGGCATGTAGCTTTTGATGACTCAGTTGTTCAACTAATTAACTGTGGTACCTTAGGAGATAAAGTGAAAAGTTTTACTCTGTAGTGGTCTCATGTCACTGATGTTTGTTGATTATGAGGAATTCTCCCTCTAATAGTATTAAGTGACATTAGAATGCTTTCTAGACTAGGAAAAAGCAGAGTGCCAGGATTTTTTTTCCAATAGATGGTCTTTTTTTTTATAGATTGCAATGGGTTAGTATTTTTAAAAATACATTTCAGAGTAGAATGATATGTAACACAGAAAAATCTCAGTTAAGCAAGCTAGGAAGGTCTTTTTCATGGCAGGGATAAGTAACATCATAAGGATACATAGAATTCATGTATAGTTCAGGTCTGCTCTAAGATACAGTCCTGTTTTGCCAGAGGACTACTGAGTGAAAGTCGTCTTTCAGTTAAGATAGCATTCTCCTCTAATCAAATGCTCTGACATTTGAGAACTTAATTGTGTGTCACTTTTTCCTTTTTTCGCGGTGGTTGATAATAATGCATAATACTCTGACAGAGGCTTATAGGCATTCAACTGGGCATTGAATTTACAAAACATTCAAACATCCTATTAATGTTAAAGAAAGACCTCATGACACAAACATGAAGCATGATGAACAGTCCTCTTTGAAACATAATAGCTTGATCATCATTAATTTACCAAAGTCTCATTAGAAATGAGCATGTAGAAATTCAGTATGAAATTCTTTCATGTTTTATATTTGATTATATTTTATTCTTTGGTAGAAATCAACATCACTTACATTAAGAAATGAAATACCCTTTGTTTGAACCACTAGAAGATTTTAAATAAGTAGAAAAAATATGTTCTGGTACACTGATGTATCATTGATAATAATGCTGGCAGCTCTGGGCAAAATCATACTTAGTGGATAGTACTGTGAATCACTGGTTATTTTGACTAACCACTTGAATAAGCAGAACTCTGAAGTAATGCAATGCCTATATGCATATAGCTCAATAAATATAAAGGCCCTGGAAATTATCTTCAAATTTCTACCTAGATTTTGTCTAAGTGATACAGAGAAATAAATATTAGGAAGGAAGGGGACTTAGAAGATGATTAATTTTTTTAGAAATTCACAGTGATACATTGGACTTTTAACTGCATTTTTCCATCCTGATTCATGTTTTTTATGCTGGGAATAATATTTCCCAATAGAACTAAGACAAAACTTTGCTTTTAAGTCTGTCACATTAATCCTTCTGAGCATTCTTGATTGGTTCTGCCTTTTGAAGAGATAGCATAAAATCTGTTTCCTGTGAGGTTTACAAGTAAAAAGAGTGAAACTGATTTTTCAGTAGTGTCACACTGTACTTGATATGTGTCTGAATTACACTGTATCAGTAGCTGAAGACAAACTGCACACTTGCATCATGTTTCCCAATGGCCGTAATTGTTTTAAAGGATTTAAAGGAATGAATGAGTATATTAGTACCAAAAGCATGAAAAGCAGTTTAAGTATATAAAAAAAAAACCAAACCAAACCAAAACAAAACAAAAAAAAAAAAACAAAACACAAAACCCACAACAAACAAACAAAAAAACAACCAAAACCAAAAAACACACCATGTGTTTGAACCTTAAATGGACCAAAATTAACATTTTCAATATGACAAATCTACTATGGTGAAGGTGCTGGAAATGAAGTGAAACAATACAAGGTTCAAAAGTGTCTGAATGAATGAGGACCTGCAAGGTGAGCTTTAGGAAGTTACAGTGAGATGCACGCTCAGTAACTAGCAACCAGCATACTTTAGGCACTGGGTCGCTGTAAATGATCGAAGTGGTAACAAAGGTCTGATACAGGCCTTGAAAATTATAATTATAATAATCCTTTGAATGTGATAGATAAATGACTAAGGAAAAGGTAGCACAGCATAAAAAAAAAAAAGTATCTTGCATTTTTGAGTTTGTTCACTGCATTCTTATGTACATATCTGTGATGGCTGGGTAAAATATTCAGCAGTTGAACTGAAGGTCAACAGCACTGATGTAGTCATTCATATCCCAGGAAAGCTTAGCTAAGTGGACAGGTATCACACTTTCCTTTCCTCTTTATCTCTTCTAGTACAAGGGCAGGTTTAATATTGCATTCTTGACTCATGAACTGCATTAAAAAATAAGAGATTCCTAAACTGGAATTGAGTTGTCCATAGCATTGAGATTATGTCAGTGTCATTGTAACAGTTTATATCCATATCTTGGTTTATATTCATGCAAATTTCTGAGCTGGTGAAGTCCCTTAAATTCCTTAATAACTGAGGTACTCCTGAGATTGTGGCTTCAGGATTCCCAAACATGCTAGTTCATATGGCTTGATCCAAAGTCCTCTGTAGTTACTGGACCCCTGTTGACTTCAATGTAATTTCGGTCTAACTCATATGAATTATGAGCCACTGTATAACAAAATTAGAACAAACAGTTATCTATCATTTTTGCAAGAATAATGACTATTGGCATCCTCAGCTTCATTGTAAGGGAAAACTCCTTTGGTAAAGAGATGGACATACTCATCTATTGGCCATGTATTGTCAAGGAGAAGTGGTCTTGAATGATATTATGTGCTTTCTTTAAATCATCAAGAATCATTTCTCATCTATTCCTCTGCTTTTCTAGATTATTATACTATGACCGTAATGCCAAAGTACTGTTTGCATACTCTTCCAGACCATGACTGTTGACAAATCTGTCCTGCTTTTGTGGAATTTGAAGATTACTTTGGAGGCAAATCTGTCTTTTGTTATACTTCTCAATTTGTTTTCTTCTTGGTTTGGTTTGGTTTGGTTTACCTTTTTCTTCCTTTGCTCTGTTATACAGAGCTAGAAAATTTTTTTGGTCCCTTCATATTTCATTACTTGTGACAGAGTGTGCCTTGGGAAGCTCTGCATCACTCCAGGTAATTTCATCAGTGTCGAAATGGATGTTAGCCAGTGGCCTTGACACTGCAAGTTAGACTTTCATGAAAGATATAAACAGACAACAGTAAGGCATAGGGTGGTATCTTTAGACTATACTGTGAAGAACTCAAATGTCAAAAGCATAAAATATTCTGTTTAGTGTTTTTCAAATTTTCTTGAAGGTTTTACATTTGCAACGAGACACATACATTGAAAAATCAAAGCAGCAGTGGTAATTTCCAATCAATTCTCAGACTTACATTTCAGAATCTCTTTCCTCTTGCTTGGATGTAATAAAATGCCATAAAGTCTGACAGTCACCCATATATACTAATATATTAAAGTTCCTGTGAAATAAACCCCCAGACTTTAAAGTGCTGACTTTTATCTCCTGCATGTGCTGTGTAGTAATCACACAGATGAAGTATTCAGTTTGTACAGTAAAAAAGTTAACAGTTTTCCTAGGGAATGTGGCACTACTGAAAACAATTTTGAGTCTTTAAAATATATAAACTGAAATGTTAAGTGTTGATCAGCTTATGTCATTAATACACATGTTAAAAAGACTTCTAAAACTGAGAAGTTTGTGATGTGTGTTGTTGGAGTTTTGTATGATGTATTTTACAATAAAAATAAGTCTGAAATGTGTCTTATTGTGTAACGTTTCAGAATGTATTCAGCGAATTCAAGGACTGTCTAATTTTTAAAATAATAACTCTAAAATAACAAATAATAGAAAAGCAGTCTGAACAGATAGAATCATTGTTATTTACGCAATTAGCTTCCAGGGAGACCTCAGAAGATGAGACAGGATGGTGATTGAAGGGGCACTTCTTCCAAAGTACCACCATTTGTATCTACACCCTTACTTTATGTTTTGCCAACTTGATTTATCTACTTAAGAAGAATCTTCTTTTTATCTGTTTTGATTATCAGGCTAACTTTAATTTAGGATCCCTATTTTTGACAAGTTAATAATCCTCCATCTGTTAGAACAATTAATGCTATATTAGTTGGTTGCCATGGAAAAATTTTCTACAGTCTGTCTAGGCTTGAAGAGTGTTAGGTACCCATTCTTTATCTGAACAGTTCGCTTCTTTGTATTAATTGCTCATAGCACTCCACAGCATTCCTGGAAGAATGCTGAGATCTTGTATCTGAACCTTGGTTTTGCTTATTTAACCAGTAATTCTGTAGCCCCCTCTTACATGTTCAAGTATATTAGTACTGCTTCTACTGTAACATAATCTTTAGATAATTATATCAGTGTTAAGTGCATCAGTGTCTAGTGATGATCATCAAAACAAGATATTTGGGTTCTGATGGTCACAGAAGCAGCAAGAGAGTTTTAAAATATGCCATACCAGTTTTAAAAGCATAACATACCAGTTGTTAGTCCTTCTAACAATGTGAATCTTACCAAAAGTGTGAAAGGATGTGACAAAGCACACTAAACCCTACATCAAACTCGTCTATTAAAAAACAGAGCCTGTTTTCTGACAGTTGAGTAACAGCAGTGAGCATAGAGGTTTTTTGTAATCAAGCTGTTGCTAACACAGTCTTTTCCTTTGTGATACTGTTTCATAATTAGATTTGAAAAAAAAAAAAAAAATTGACCAAACAAGGTGCTATCATAAATCTTTGTTCCTTGGAAGTATTTAATTTCTAATGTAGGCACATTACCTGCTAATATATCATATGTATTCATCTGCAGGCTGTTTTGACATTTACTAGATGAAAGACATGAAGGTAAATCCATCTCTGTATGAGTTAGTATAACAATATCAAGAATGTACTAAAAATAAATAACAAATAATTAAAAATAAGAAAAAAAAAAAAAAGATTTCAAACTGTATGGCGGTATCTGGACATTTCCCTTAAGAGCAAGTTTCTGATTTGTCTGTTGCTGACACGACATAAACCAGAAATGATTCTACCTTCCTATGAGGAGTTCCAGTCAAGAGCAAGACTGTCAAGTAATGTGTGTCTCTCAAACCTTCTTTTTTGCATTTCTGATATTGATCTCTTAACTTCTCACGGCTGTGGTTTATCCTTTTGGTGTATTTATGTGTGACAATTGCTCTCTCTTCTCTCAGCTACTGGAATATATAATATGCTTACAGCTTATATATGTTGTAATGATGGAAAAAAAAAGATGCAGTAAAAGAGTATTTAGAAAGAATAGGAAACATGAATGGACTTTTCACTTATTTTTAACTTTTCTAAGGATATATAGAATTCAGTAGCAAAAATGGAAACACTTCCTTATGTTTTTAAATATAAACTCAGGAAAAACAAACAAAACCCCAAGCTTGAAAAGAGAAATTAATCTTCCCTGCCTTGAAACATCCAGAGCATAGATGTGTAAATCTCAGGTAGTTCCCAAGGCTTCTTTTAGAGTCAGCAGAGATAAAGATTCCAGAGAGTAATTCATCTTACTCTTCTTAGGTGCCTTTCTTAGCATGAGATTAATTTCCATTCATGAATTGTAAAGGGAGCCTAGAATTACTAGTTGAGACTTAAATGCCTAACCTAGAGATGTCTAAACTAGGGCTAACTAATCTGTCCCATCATTTAAAGCAGAAGGCACTGTTAGACCATTCAGTCTGAATTTCTATGTATGATATTCAGTAGCTGAATCAAATAACTTCAGCTAAAGCTGACATGAAACACAGCAATCATTAAGGTCATCTTTAGCACACCTATTACAGAGGCTTTTGTCATCGTGTACCAATCTGAATTCCAAAACCTGTATTGGATCACATGCCACTTCTAGAAAGTGGATGGGTGAGCTCTCAGCCTTCTATTTTTCTATCTCAGACGCTGAGCTACAACAAAAACCTGTCTTCTATGCAAGTGAGCTGAGTTTTCTGATTGCAAATGATGAACACAGAGAATTATTCTATTCCCAATACTAAGACAATGTTTCATTCTAGTTGATTTTCTTGCCTACCTGTGGTCTGGTTCCAGACATGAAATAATTGTTGCAAATCATTGCTCTGCTTCAAACAGCAGTAACTTTGTTCCAGCCTAGGCAATAACTTTCAATATCCTCTCAAAACATCATTTCCATGTATTAGGTGTGAAAAGGTCCCTCTGAATGCTACAGTTTCCTCTCTATTTTATAGAATCTGGTTCTTGCTGTATCTTAAGTTTAATTTTCCTACCTTCAAAATATTGCCATATTGAGACTCAGCTACTATCAAATGCTGTAGCTTGAATTCTGTCTGATTCCAGTCTGTCTCATTATATTACACCTCTTTGCTAGCTTTCTATAACATATACATTTAAAAGTGGCTATTTTTTTCCCCTTACAAATGCTTCCACAATAGTGTCACAGTATGCTATGACTCTCTGACCATCTTTTATCACATGCCCCTAGTTCTCAATCTAGGCATTTATGCATCAGACTGTTATTTGAAATGTCCTCATTATCAGCTGGATTTAGTCTTTAGCAGCTTATAGCTCTGACTGTAGAGTTACCCTATGATCCAAATTCAGCAACTGACACCATCCTGTCTTTCAAGCCCACATTTAAGGAACACTGGTATGCTGGAGATTTTTAATGAGTTTTTAGCCTGTCAAACACAAAGTGTCTACTGTGAGGAAAGCCCTTGATGTTTGTGGTTTTAATACTGAGAACATTTAGGATTTAACTTATGATGTAATAGCATTCACCAGAGGAAATCACATGCCATGCTTTGGGCCAGTTTTTAAAATATGTTCATTTTCAGTAAATCACTGACTTTTTGTGGTTACTGAGATGACAGATGGAGATGAGGGTTATTGAGATTGACTGATCATCTAGTATCAATGTCTCAAAATACAGGATAATTTAAAATAAGCAACAGTTGCAACAGTATGTATTAGCTTGTCAGTTGACAGGCTTCCTGTGCCTGAAGGTCATCCTTTTTTTTTTTTTTTCCTTTTTTTTTTCCTCATTGTTTGTCATGTTTTCATACTGATCTGCAAGTATAGCAACAAGCTTTTTTTTCCTCTCAGACTAATTTCAGTCAACTTCTGACTCCTCAAACCAGAGTTTCACTACCAGAATGCCTAAGGGACACAAGCTGCTTGCAGACATCTATGCATATCTCAAAACAATATGATCTTGCTTTGCATAACTGGGATTTAGATGCTCTTGCTTAGCCTTCTCCTCTTTTGTCTTGCTCACCTTTCACAGAGTGGCTTAATCTTTCCCAGCCTCATCATCCATCACTATCACATGTATACAAAGTAATACATTGATGTTTACAACCCTTTCACCCCTGGATGCTATTCCACTTGATAAATATCAGCAACTAAACACACTTGGAGTCATGAGGTTCATCAGGGCTCAGATTTCTGCCAAACTTGAGCACTGCAGATATTTATGTGAGTATTGCAGTACACAAGAGGGAAACATTTAATGAAGAAAATACCTTCCTTTTCACCCTTTGCCATATCTTAATGTAAGGTTTTTTTTTTTCCTCTTTCCCTTTTAGTCCAGCTCTGGTCCATTTATTCTGACATAAAATAAGAATTGCATCAGTTGATCAGCAATCACGTTAGAAAACTGTGCTGCAGTGGAAGAGATTTCCTCTGGCACCTGGGAGTAGAAGGCTCTAGGCTTGGGCAGCAGTTCACCCTTCCCACCAGCAGTGGCTGGTGCACCTGTGGGAAAAGTAGATGCACAGTTACAGAGAAGAAACTAGGATGTGAATATGACTAAATGAGAAATACAGAAGTTTTAATCTACCAGGGCTGTGTACCTTCAGCAGTCTAAGAAGTCCAAACAGCTACATAGACAGCAGAATCACAAGTATATGGGGGAAGGTGTGGGTAGGTGTGGGGAGGGTAAATAACATATACATTCAGTTGGTATTTAGCAGGAGGTTGGCTGTCAGCTGGTATAGTTAGTTCTTATTTAGCAGGAATATAAGTACCTTGTACAAGCAGGAAATGTGGTTATTTTCTTGGACACAGCAGTTCCTTGTTTCTACCAATCAGTGTATTTTGGCTTTCTTTCTAGCTTCATCCTTTTCCCATTTATGTAGTAATATTTATTCAAAAGAAAATTAGCTTCATACTAACCAATGGGAATGACAATGTTAAAATACCTTTTGAAATATACTTCCATATGATTCAGTGAGATTTGCTTACGTTCATACCTAGCCAATATAGACATATACATGAGAGTATATATATATACTTTGTGATATATTTGTGTTTTACATGCAAATACGCAAACACTTTAAAAAAAACTACAGCAGGGAACATTATTGAATTTCTGCTTAGAACTCCTAGCATTACAGAATGTTAAAATGAAGGTCTGCACACATGAATGATAACAAAGTCTTTGCTTTTATGATCATGTAGATATTTAATAGAAGCATTAACCCAATGTCTCATTCTCTCAGGCTGCGTTGAAAGAAAATGCTGTCTGTAGGATGCCTGATTCATTTGTTTCTGGTTTGAAGATGTGTGTCACCAGTGATGGAACTGATGGATGTGAAAGAGGATGATACCATCATTAATGAATCCATGTTAAAAGTAGTGTCTTTATGAGCTGAAAAAATGAGACAAGCTTTCGGGAATGTATGCCCTTTTCCCATTCTTAAATTGAAGCAGCAGATTTTGAAGTTGAATACGTCTTTTAAGAACAATTGCTCAGATCAATTAGACCACCTCTGGTAGGAAGAAGAAGCCTAAGGAGCACAGATCAACGAGAGGAAAAACAGAGAGGTGGTAGACTAGTTATCTTCTAGAGGAAAGTGAGAAAGTTTTAAAACATGGCAGAATCTGGAGGAAAGGAAAAGGAAAATTCTGGAACCCACACCTTAATTTCAAAAAATATATCATTCGTCTAGTGCATTAAATACTCCTGTAACTATGTTTCTTATTTTCCAGATACACCATGGAAAATGTAGGGTCAGATTTGTGGAACCATTGTGCTTCCAGTCATAAATAAATTCAATTAAAAGACTGCTCTGAACGAGGACAATATTATAGATTAGTGTATGAAGCAGTCAGGTCTCAAGCAAACAAAACTGCGTACCCCAAACTAGGGGGCATCTTAGTACAACTGTGATTAATTTTCAAACTGAAAAAGCACTATAGTAAATTGAATCTTAGGAATTTGTATTTATGAAGCATTTATTTTGATACAGCAAAAACACCATGGAAATGGTGATGAAGAAAATAATTATACTTTCAATAAAAACTTCGAATGATGTGTACTAAATAAGGTATGGGGTCAAACACTGAATAAGGTAACCAAAAAGAAATATACCACCTGGAATTGCAATAAATGCAACTAGAAGCTTTGAGGAAGAAATATAATGAGTCATGTAACTAAAATATTATGACAAATGTATCCACAAGGATATAAAGTTGCACACACATAGGCAATTTTTCTGACAAACTTCTCAGTGCTCAAATACGTAACCATGACATTCTGCTCTCAAAGGGGTGTGTGTGCTCCAGATTAATAGAATATTCCATATTTCTAACTTCTTAGGAAACAATCTGCCATCTGATCAGCTATAACTGTGTTGGTAATGAATTAGGATCATCAGCATTTTTGCAATCAGTGCCACAAACTGCTTCAGCTGCAGGCAGCGGAGTAACAAGTAACAGTAGTAGACTATGCATCATCTATGTACCAGCTGCTATGAATAATGAGACATAAGGAATTCAAAGTATAAAAATATTAAGGAACTTTGAAATTCAATTACAATTTCTTTAAGGAAATGTACCTCACTGATTAGATGCACTTCTGCCCACATAACATCAGCTAATCTAGTCCTCTGTTTCTATATACCTGCATCTGAGTTTTTCTCCATCACGACTCCTATTTCTCATGCTTCTGCAGAATATTCAGGCAATTGTCTCCACTCTCATTTTCATTTATGCCAAGGAGTTATAATAAATTATTTTTAGATTAATGGTTGAGCTCCCAGCCATAGCCAGTCCTCTCATCATGGAACACAGTCAGGTTGGTCGGACACAACTCACCCTTAGTGGTGCCAAGCTGCCTGTTCCCAGACCACTGCTTGTCCTTCATGCACTTGGAAATGATTTGCAGGAGGATTTGATCCATTACCTTCCTAAGTACTGAATGACAGTGACTAGCCTGTAGTTTTCCTGATCGTCATTTCTCTTTTGGACGGTAGGTATGGCACCAGCTGCCCTATGGCTACTGTTTCTCTCCCACAGACTGGGGCACCTGAAAACAAACCTGACCAATGGAAACCAAGAAAAATAAGTCATTGAGTATATTTACCTTTTCCAAGTCTTCTAAGTGGACCCCCACTTCCCTTAGATGCCAATATACATACAGAAATTACTTGTTGCCCTTCACCTCCCTAGTTTGTTTCAACTCCAGCTGAACTCTGTCCTTCCTCACAGCATCCTTTCATAGTGGGACAGTGCCCCTGCATTCTTCCTGGGCAGCCTATCCCTGCTTTCACATTCTCCGTACTTTGTTTTTGCTTTTGAACTTACTCAAGTGTTCCTTGACCATCCATGCTGGCCTTCTGCCTTGATTGCTTGACTTTCTGCACATTGGAATGGATCATTCTTGCACTCTGAGGAGGTTGTCCTTCTCTTCCTCTCTTTCCTCTGCTCAGCCAGGTGGTCTACAGCAGAAGCATACCATAGTGTCCAGTGTGTCAGTGTGTCCTCTGATCATTCCCTATAAGCTCTGAACTGGTCCATCACCAGTCCTAAGGCCAAACTCTAGGGATCCATCACACTCTTCTGCACAGAGCTCACCTCTCCTCCTCACTTTTCAAGCTGGTCTTTCCTGAACAGCTTGTATCTACCCATTGCAGTTCCCATCCACTGGTACAAGCTCCTGGTGCACCTCATTGCCATGTGTGGGATCATTTCAGTGGCAATTCCAGTAAATAATACAGCCTTTTTCAGACTGCTTTTGCAACTCAGTGACTATTAGGGTGGCCACCATGTGCAATCATTCCTTTTATGCAATCCTGTAATTAAAGTCACATTACTCTAGTTAGCCAGTAGCCATTTTGGAAAGCCACGGAGCAATGAATACTTCAGTCAGTCCCTTAGTGTTTCAGGTGGTCAACAGTATAGGATAAAGTGAGAATGCACTTAATGGTAATGGAAAGCCTCTTTCTAAATAAATAAAAATGCAGTCTTCACATTTAATTAAAATATTCTCTAATAAATTGGCACATCACTAATGGGGCAGAAGACTAGCTATAAATATTGGACCTCTGAAGTGTCATAAACCCATCCAACAAGGAAATTAACATATGATTTAAACTGTCAGATTATTACTGTTATAAATTATGTTGAGTAGTAGCTACTTTGTATGCAGCTTTAATATATACATTCATTTATTTTATTTCAAAATAGAGAACCTGTCAGTTAAATCATGCAGTTTATTGTAATGTGTTATGAAGGCTAATAATATACATGATATGAGAAGTTTGCTATTAAAGTTTCTCTAATACTATTACACAATACTACACAAAGCTGTGGGTTGAAGAAAATCAGAGGAGATAAGATCAAGGATAAATTTGTTTCACCTGATAACTTACATGTATTCTGGACATGTATGATAGAGAAATGGCATATTTTGTATGAATATTTAATCATTATGAAAAACAGGGATGTAAGTATGCCAGAATCCGTTTTAGTAGACAAGGACTGAACTGATTCTTACAATAAGTCTGTTTCTGTCATCTGAGCAAAGTGCCACAAATCCCAGAAGTCAGTGCAGCAGGTGTGTAAATTTGAGTAAAAAGAGAGGTGGTAACCATTACTAGATCAAGCACAGTTTATTTACTAAAGTATCACAGAACTTAAGATCAGACAACACTATAAAATATGAAGTCTAGCCTTTAGGTCTTTGTCTTGGCAATATCTGAGGTTTGAGAAGGCTCAGGATGCAATATTAATCTATAAAGCTATGTGTGACAATATAATACGTATACAACACAAAAGTTAGATTAAACCACTTGAAACTTCAGGCGACTAGGCTGTGTGCCAGAGAAATGAAACAGTATGCAACCAGAAGTACAGTGAAAGAAGCATATTATTTAGGTGAGGTGTGCAAGATTTGAGTGCAGCATATCTTGCCTTTTGGAAGAAAGGTGCAAAAGAAAAAAAGAAAAGTCCAAATTCTTTGTTTAAAGAGGGGAAGAAATTCCTTCCAGACCCCAAACAAATTACCAATTAGCTTGATCTTGATTTTTTTTTTAGGGCATTTATATTAAGTGTCAAACATCCTAGTTAGGGTATGCCTGCAGCATTGTATTGAAAAACTAGTCTTTTGGACATCCCTGGTACTCTGCATTTCCCGGAGGAACCTGAGGCAGCCTCATGATTCTCTCTGTGTATCTAGCATTAGGAATAGGTGGTAGAAAGATATTTTGAGTGCTGTACTGGAATGTAATGTGCAGACATGCATTAAATCTGCACGCCTGTTCCTGACCTCCCATGTTGCACTCATTTTAGTGTACTGCTTTGTTCTACTGGATGAAATTAGTCAATAAATGAAGGAATTTTAAAAATGAAGCAATTGCTGTTTCAAATTTGAAAGTAATTCCTTAGGGAACATGTGTGTTGTGGAGAAGTAAACAAAGAAGTTTACAGACATGATTTAACACAGCTCTTTAGTACCTTTATGAACCTTTCATGTTTTCATTTCATTTCAGAACTGTAAAGTTGGGTAAGTCTGATGAGGTTTCAGGAAGGTTTCCAAACCCCTGACATTTACTGCTATGGTCTCTGAATCCAGGTGTAAATGTGCTAGTGTATGTTGGCTCATCTGGAATTTTGGCAATGGCTGGGACTAATTCAGTGCCTCCTCCTGTGTGTATTCTGGCAATGCCAGGGGGCTGGGCAGCCATATGCTTCTATATTAATTTTGGCAAGGCTAGCATTGCTTCAGTGCACATTCCACAACACATTCATAATGTAGAAACTACCGTCATCCCAGCGGCATTGCTGGTGACATTACTTTAAAATCCTAGGGGTAAGGCAATAGAGGGGGTTTTGTTGTTGGGAAGGGGGTTATGACTTTTGTTGTTGTTGTTGTTGTAAATGCTGAAAGTAAGCGAGGGAACAATATCGTTTGTAAAATACTCCATGTTTCTATAAGATGTGAGAACTCAAATTCTTAGTTTTGCTTTTGGATATGAAATATATTGTGAGTCAGTGCAACAGATGCTAGATCTTGACTGTCTGAGACAGTTTAGAGTAATATTAGTAAATTTCCTGGGGTTTAAGATAAAAATGGCTGACAGTCTTAAGTGTTCATTCTTGTTCCTAATAAAGCTAAAACTTAAATACCTTCAAAACAAAGTAGGCCTCTATACATGTGCTTTTGCTAGATGTTGTTCACATAAAATAATACTAATAAAATAGAAAAAATGTATTTTTGATTTTTCATTATTTTACATCTGAAAAAAGTTGTCTGAACAGGTCAGACAAATCAAAACAAAATTTCTGATTGATGAAAAGCTAATACATCTGATTCAGAAAGTTACTTTGTCAAAGAATAATTTTGATACTTTTGGCAAAACTGTTTTATGAAAGCATACTGTACAGCAGAGTGGGGATAAACATAATGGACTTGAAAGTTCTTGCAGATTTCTGCATTTACTGAACAATGTATCATAAAAACAAACTCAGATTTACTGTGGGAACTCAGCTTTATGGTCTCTGGGTATTCGTAAAAAGTATTTCAAGAAAGCCCTTTATTTCAAAGGTGTTTCTTTGTTAACATGTCTCCCTGCAAGGTAGTTTTTCTTTAAATGAGAACTGTCTATTTTATTTTATTGTATATCCATTTAAGAAAAAGGTAGCATTTTAGTTCTGTGTGACAAGTAATGCTAATGAGAAGCTGAACATATACCTGAAAAAGATATAAAAATCTAGTTAGTGAAGCATGACCATTTTTACCTATTGTCTTGGCTTTTACTGGTATGTAAAGAAACCAACAGTGCATCTTAAATCCCTGTGGACCAGTAAGGGGCATTTTAGAAGGTACTCTTCCCTACAGTTTCCTACTCTTTGCCAATAATTATATAACATTAATGTAAACATTTTCATGGCTAACCTAGTCACTTCCTTCTTGCTAATTCAAGTTACAGACTGTAGCAATCAACTTGGTCAGTAGTATGATCACTGTGGTAAAAAGTAGACCATAGAGAAGAAGAAACATATTCTTTCTGTTGAACAAAGATATTCAATTACATGGTTTAGTATCCATAGCAGTGAATATTTAAAGAATCTTTCTGAAGTTTCATTTTAAAAAATCTACAGTACATTTTTTTCAATATTCTTTGTTTATTTCTTTAACACAAAGCATTTGCTTTTAATTTATGCATAATGCCACAGAAGGAAATTCATGCATCAGTCCTCTACTGAAGCTGATCCAAATTGTTTGATTCATGAAATGACTTGGAGAGGAAAATCTACCTGACATTTGTCTCTGCAAATTAATGCAGGCTTTAGTGTAGTCAGATAAAATCCAGTTTCCATATATGCCTCATTAAACCAAGAGAACTGTAGAAGTGTATTTTCAGAAGTATAAAAATGTCAAAGAAAAAGTGTGCAATCACTCAGAGAAGAATAATATATAGGTCTATCAACCATGAGAAGTATCTGGGGTAAGAATATTATATTAATATTCTTACTCCAGATATTTTCTTCCCCTTCTGAATTTTGCACCACAGACTTCCACCTGACATTTCCTTGTAGTTTTGCATTTAAAGTTCTTGTTGTTAAATGTATATTGGCTCAAGACTTCTAAGGAGGCTCAGAGGGTCATTGGATCTTCCAGTCTGGGCACAACAGCTGGAGGTTTATGGTTGGTCTTTCTATATTTCTTTCATTGCGTAAGACTGCATCTTTTTAAAAAAATATCAATGAAAAGGATTAATGGGACATTCATTCAGAGATATGTGTTAGGCTGGGTGAATATTTTCAAGAAAGGCTTTGGAATCACAGATGAACCAATTCTTCCCTTTTATACTTGAATTTTTATTTATATTATGAAGTAAATCTTGCCATTGAACATTAAAAATGAGGATGCACAAGAGAATAGGTCAACATGGATTCACCAAGGGGAATTCATGCTTGACCAATCTGATAGCCTTCTATGATGTCATAACTGGCTGCTTAGATGAGGGGAGAGTGATTGATGTCATCTACCTTGACTTCAGCAAGGCTTTTAACATTGTCTCTCATCCTCGTTAGGAACCTCAGATGTATGGGTTAGATGAGTGCACAACGGATTGAGAGCTGGTTGAATAACAGAGCTCTGAGAGTTATGATCAGTGGTGCAAGGTAGAGTTGGAGGCCTGTAACCAGCGGTGGTCCCCCAGTGTCAGTACTGGGTCCAGTCTTATTTAACATATTCATCAATGACCTAGGCAGGGAGACAGAATGTATCCCCAGCAAGTTTGCTGATGACTCAAAACTGGGAGGTGTAACAGACACACCAGAGGGCTGTGCTGCCATCCAGTGTGACTTTGACAGGCTGGAGTGTTAAGCAGAGGAGAACTTAATGAGGTTCAACAAGTGCAAATGTAGAGTCCTGCACCTGAGGAGGAACAACCCCATGCATCAATGTAGGTTAGGGGTAGACCTGCTGGAAAGCAGCCCTGAGGAAAAGGATCTTGGAGTCCTGGTAGGTAGTAAGTTAACCATGTTCCAGCAATGCAACCTTGTGACCAAGAGGGCCAATGGTATCTTGTGGTGCATAAAGAAGAGTGTGGCCAGCAGGTCAAGGGAGGCTATCCACCCCCTCTATTATGCACTAGTGAACCTGCATTTGGAATATCGTGTCCTATTCTGGGATCCCCAGTTCAAAAGAGACAGGGAACTAGTAGAGAGAGGCAGTGGAGGGCAACAAAGATGACTGAGGGATTGAAACACCTCTTTTACAAGGAAGGGTTGAGAGAGCTGGTAATATTTAGCATGGAGAAGACCAAAAGGAGACCCTATCAATGTCTTATAAGTATCTAAAGGGTGGTTGCAAGGAGGATAGAGCTGGACTCTTTTCAGTGGTACCCAGTGACAGGGCAAGGGGCAACAGGCACAAACTGGAACACAGGAGGTTCCATCTAAATGTGAGGAAAAACTTCTTGATTGTGAGGGTGACGGAGACTGGAAAAGGCTGCCCAGAGAGGTTGTGGAGTCTCCTTCTCTGGAGACTTTCAAAACCTGCCTGGATGGAATCCTGTGTAATGTGCTCTAGGGAAGCCTGCTTGGGGGGTGGTCCCTTCCAATTCCAATGATTCTGTGATTCTGTAATATTTTCTGAGATATATGTCTATTTTCACTGTAGTACTAAGACCAAAATATGGTAAAATCTGTTATACAAGGCTGGGTTGAACTGACCAATCTAAATTGTTTTGCAAATTACAAAGACAGTCGTGACACTGATGAATGAGAAAATATAAAACATGTTATCAAAACCCACGTGGAGTTAAACAAAGGAAGGACAAACTCCACAGAATTCGGTGACTTTACAGAGTAGAAAAACAATGTGACAGTTGCTTATCTGAAACATTATAGGTACTATTCAATATGCTAAATCAAAACAGTACTCTGTAAGTTGTGCTAAATGTATATCTACTGTGTAGTTTATGAAGAGCAAAATGTCCCAAAGTCAGTTTTCTTGTTAATAATTTGTTGCTGTTGAATTGCCTAATTTCTAGCCATGAAGCAATTTAAAAGGGAGTATATTATGTACAACATTCCCCTGACATTTTCTTTCACCTTGATTCTGTCCTTATAATGCTACTGTTGACATTCCTTCTTTGACATTTATTTTACTACCTTCGGTAGTTTTGTAGTTCTATGAGAAATTAACAGATTAACAGATTCCCCCTCTTAATTTCATTCAGTATTATCTTTTTATTGGCAATACGGCTTATTACTTGTATGAAAGAAGTTTCTCTTGTTTCCTGCCCAAAAATGTTAGTTAAATGATGGAAACCCAGTGGAATAAGCTCATCTAAATCTGAAATGTTTATATTAATCAAAAGAGGTAAATTTGCTTAACCACAGTGATGCATCCAAAGTCTTAGGAAGAGTTTGGACATTTCCCTAATTAGCAATGACCTTAAAAGTCGTTATGTTTAAAAATGGATTAAAGATAATCCACCACTACACTCAGTAAGACAGATCCTGTCATGACAACTCAGAATAAAAATGGGGGTGATATAGAATACATTTTTCTTTAGTTTGTTTAATAACATTGAACATGCAGCTTTCACAACTTAATTGGGAAATCTGGAGTAGCACAAGGACATTTTATTTTCAGAGGGTTGACTGAACTGCATGACTACTTTTTTTTTTTTTTTTGCTTTAAATCATATATGTGGTTATATATGGACTGCCCTGTGGGCTCTTAATTTTTTAAAAAATATTTTGTTTTCTCTATTTAATTTTGCTATGGTTTCATCTTTACACTGATTTTTAGAAGTCAGAATTTTGACTTCCAAACTTCAGCAGACATAAATGTCTGTTAAACAGTAGTATTTTCCTAGGCAGTAGTTTGTAGTTTAATTTTTCCAAAGCTTTTTTAGCCCTATGAGGTTTTGGCTTTGTAAGGTAAGGGAAAAATCACGTAATTTTCTGTGCTTGGAATTTAATTTCTTTTCCCAAATATTATATAATATTCTGATTCATTTCAGAAAAACTACATTACTTATTAGATGTACCTCTGTGTATTGTATTTTACAGTTAAGTACCATCTTAGCTTAAAGATAAAGATTCTGAATATAATTTTGAGGAATGGATGTTGGTCGGTATCTGTATTGTCTCTATCTAGATTGGGTTTTTTCTATTTAAAGGAGCAGACATCAGCAGTCCATTTACTGAAGATTTTATTTACTCTCCTTTTATGTATAGAAACCCTTACTGAGCTTTCCCAACTGTATCATAAAATCTTGTATTTGAAATTAGTTTCTGAAATGAACTACTGCTCTTATACAATGTAGCATACAGTATTTGAAACAAAGTTCAATAAAATATTTTTTATTTATGTTCAGTTACTGTGTTTCTTCATACATAAATGTATCAATGAAAATATATGTTTTTCTCCAGTCACCCCCAAAAATACAGAAAATTATTCTCTTTAAGCATAATTTCAAAGGAATATGAGTTATTGGAAGATTTATTGAGTAGCTTTCTGAGATCCACCTTCCTGAGAGGTTCTGATGTTGATATCATAGACACATGGGAGGCCTACTGACCAAATACAGCAAGCTGAAGGGAAGTCAGTATCAGTGAATAGAAAGACTTCTTTCAGTCTGACAGGAAAGTCGGTATCAGTGAATAGAAAGACTTCTTTCAGTCTGACACCGTTTGACCTTCTTAAATTTCTTACACGCTGTATAGAGGTAGAACTTTATAGTTACTGATCTCCGTATCTACCTAGAGATGCTCCATAAATGATGTCCAACTCTGTATGTGATGGAGCAACAAAATGTGTTCCAATGCACGCAGCATGGGCAACGAGCTGCCTGGGGAGGTGGTGGACTCTTCGTCTTTGGAGACATTTAAAAAGAGACTTGATGTGGCACTCAGTGCCATGGTCTAGTGACTGTGGCAGTAATTGATCAAGGGTTGGACTCGATGATCTCTGAGGTCCCTTCCAACCCAGCCTATTCTATGATTCTATGATTCTATGACTCTCTGCTCCTTCTACCCATAGAAATTCGCAGAGTATGTTTCAAACACTGATAGGTATGATTGCTGATACATAATCTGTGGCAGCACTTTTTATATAACATAGTGAAGTTTAACCAGGAATGAAGGTGTCAGAGGGTGTGTAGTACTCAGGAGAGAACAAAAACTGACTGGGATGTCATCTCAGTGTGGAAACTTTCCACTCTTTCACATAAAGTACTTACTTGGTTTAAAAAAAACTCTTTAAGTGTTGTTAAACTAAAGAAAGAATATAAAAGGAAACATGAACCTGTGACCCAATAATTAAAAAATGCATCTATAAATAGGACCTTTAGTGGTACCTGATGCAAGGATTAACTTTTGCACTTTACATAAAACAGTCACAGGAAAAATATATAAAAAGGAATTACCTTTTCCTGACTCATTTAAAAAAAATAAAAGTTCCCTGTAAGTTTTGCCAAAGATGTACTTGTAGACTGGTGGTAGCAAGTGAGCAGTGTTGCCCAAAGCCTAGAGCACATCTGAGTCTCCAGCAGGAAAGCGTAAGAAAGGATTGTAGAGATCCCCACTGCACAGTGTTTCCTACATGCTGGCTCAGGCTGAGCTTTGGCATCCTGGTTGGTTTGGATCTCCTTGGCTCTTAATACTCTAGTAACAGTAATTGTAGCTCCTAAAATTATCCTTTGGAAATAAGACATAGCTGCACCTAATATATAGGTACCAGAACCTTCTGTTAAGACTGTCTTCATTGTTTTATACCTAACATTTCCTAGAGCAGGCCACATGTCTAAAAAGTTATGCCTACAGGCACAAGGATTAGTTCTTTAATTTCCCTTTGTAGAACTAATTGGAAGTGGAATCAATGACGATAAAGAATTCAAGTGCTTTTTGTTGTTGAAGTGCCTTTCCCATGTTTATGGGGGATTGAGGTCACATCAGCTTGTGGCTTCCTCTGTGGGAGGAGAAGTTATTGCAGTAGCAGGAGAGGTTTCAGAGTGAAGATTGCTTTGAGAAAAGAAAAGCATGGATGGAGAGTCCTGTCAAATTACTGCTAAGAAGTGAGCAAGTAGAAGGGCTATAACACCCCTCCCGAAAAGGCAGTTTAGATTAAAAAATAAAATCTTTTGTATTAATAAATTGTGACTAGAAATTGGGTAACTGAGAGGCTACAATAGAGGAGTATTAAAAAATGAGACACGTGATTCTACACTATTCCATTACTTTTACTAACCTGAAAGAAAACTAAACAGGATTAAAAAAAAATTTACAAAAAAAAAATTACAAAAAGGAGAAATTACAAAACAAAGGAGAGAAAATAACCATGGAATGTTGTTATCTTTGATCACTGAAAACTGCAGTTTCATTTGAGGAGTAGCTGCTGTAGTACAGTTTAATATAAAAAAAGTAGTTCTTTAACACTGAATGTTGTACCTGCTAGATGTATCCTCAAGTACAGTGACAATAAAAAGGATCTTGAGGTCAGGGTTGAATATGAGTTGCCAGTGAAGACCTACAGTCAAAAAATACACTCTAACTACTGGGAGGGGCTTCCAGGAACCAGGACTAGGGAAGATTACTTGATATGCAGCATCAGTGATAATGTTACTGAAGTACTACATTCAGTTCTGATGGTGGTGCTTTAAAAGCTGTTGAAGTAGATTAATTACTGGAGGATTAAAAGAATAGTTAAATTCAGATTTATCTCTCATATTATGTATTTAAAGTATTTTTCTAGTTTATCAAGTAGAAAGCAAAGGCTGACTCATTCTAAGGTTCCAAATGAATAAATGGTTTCTAACAATAAACAGCTCTATAACATATCAGAAGTTCAAAAAACAATCAAAAAGCAAAACAAAACAAACAAAAAACAAAACCAAAACCAAATCANTGCCAGTGAAGACCTACAGTCAAAAAATACACTCTAACTACTGGGAGGGGCTTCCAGGAACCAGGACTAGGGAAGATTACTTGATATGCAGCATCAGTGATAATGTTACTGAAGTACTACATTCAGTTCTGATGGTGGTGCTTTAAAAGCTGTTGAAGTAGATTAATTACTGGAGGATTAAAAGAATAGTTAAATTCAGATTTATCTCTCATATTATGTATTTAAAGTATTTTTCTAGTTTATCAAGTAGAAAGCAAAGGCTGACTCATTCTAAGGTTCCAAATGAATAAATGGTTTCTAACAATAAACAGCTCTATAACATATCAGAAGTTCAAAAAACAATCAAAAAGCAAAACAAAACAAACAAAAAACAAAACCAAAACCAAATCAAAAACAAACAAGCAAATAAACAGTCAAAAAAAGACCAACCAAAAAACCCCAACCCTGTACATGGAAACAGAAAGTAGTTAAAAAATCAATCTAGATGAAGGCACTATGCTTTCATATGTAGTCATTGGGAAAATATGTTAAATGATATGGTGACTTCTAATTCAAGTCACTGCATTTCTCTCAGACACATATGATAACCCTAAAAGAAATGAAGGACTTAATTCCTGAATTATTGCATCACTTTTTTTATAACCTCTGTTATGAAAAAAACAGAGTTCCTTCTGGCCTTTATGTCTAAACCTCTGCAATGAGGGCACTGAAAAAAAAAGAGCTCACAGAAATTGGAGCTGTCACTGGAATCTAGACCCCAAGAAACAAAATGAATAAAATAGTGGTCCCCTGGAGAAGATGCAATATTCCCTTTTATTCACTAATTTCATCCCACATGACCAAGCTTTTAAATTATAGGCCAAATGCAAAGACTGATTTTTGCTGATTATCATAGAGTAGTAGTATGTAATATTGTCATCTGATTAAGTGTCTAGATATGCCTTTATTACTTTTGTTCATTGAAAAAAATATTACATTCTTACTTGTAAGAAAATACAGTGACCAAAATTACAAGATGTTACATGTGGGGTTTTTTTAGTTGAATTAAATCATTTTGTATTGAAAATTTTGTGAGAAAATGAGCTGACATATTTGAGGGTTTCTTCAGGAAGCTGTAACTGTCTGGTCAAACTTGCACTTTTCAGACTGTGCTACTGTGTCTAACCATGGTTTGTCTATGAACAATAATTAGATGGCTTAGAATGACATTGCTCATGATCCATCCAAGCTGAAGTTAGATGCTGTGAATTTGTAGTACTAGTTCTTATGTAAAAAAAAGACAAATGCTGTAGTATTTTTTCTTTTTCTTTTATTTTCTTTTTATATATATATATATATGGGAATATATATGTTCTGGACAGACTGGAGACCTGCACAAAGGGAAACCTAATGCAATTCAACAAGGATAAGTGTAGAGTCCTACACCTGGAGAGGAAGAACACCCTATACTGGTACAGGTTAGGAGTAGACCTGCTGGAAAGCAGCCCCATGGAGAGGGACCTCAGTGTCCTGGTGCACAATAAGGTCTCCACAGAACAGCAATATGCCCTTGTGGCCAGGAAGGCCAATGGTATCCTGGGGTGCATAAAGAAGAGTGTGGCCAGCAGGTTGATAGAGGTTCTTCTCCCCATCTACTCTGCACTAGTGAGACGACATTTGGAGTATTGTGTCCTGGTCTGGTCTCTCCAGTTCAAGAGAGACAGGGAAATACTAGATAGAGTCCACTGGAGAGCTGCAAAGATGGTGAAGGGACTGGAACATCTCTTTCATGAGGAAAGGCTGAGAGACCTGGGACTGATTAGCCTGGAAAAGAAGACTGAGGGGATCTTATTAAATTCTAATATCTGAAGGGTTGGTGTGAAGTAGAAGGGGCCAGTCTCTTTTCAGTGGTGCCCTGTGATAGGACGAGACGTAGTGGTCACAAGGTGAAATACAGGAAGTTCCACCTCAACATGAGGAAAAACTTCACTGTGAGGGTGACAGAGCACTGGAACAGGATGCTGAGAGAGGTTGTGAAGTTTCCTTCTCTAGTGACTTTCAAGACCCTCCTGGATCTGTTCCTGTGTGGCCTGCCCTCGGTGTTCCTGCATTGGCAGGGGGATTGGACTCGATGATCTCCAGAGGTCCCTTCCAACCTCTAACATTCTATGATTCTATATATGACTAAGCTACATAAATACTTAAAGAATTAAGTAAGCCTTATGAAGGTGAGCTGTAGCTCCACTGGTAACATCATAAGTACTGATGGAAACCGGGAAAGTGACTCCCACTTTATGTTAATTAAAGATCACCTTGACAACTGAAGAAACCCTTTATAGACTTCTTAGAATTCATTTACATTTAATTAATCAAAATATTATTTGCAAAGACTTATATTTGTTTCAAGAAAACATAGAAGTGTTATTTCCTGTTTTAAGAGTGTGTTTGAAGCATTGTATGAAATGCAAATTCTTAGCTCGTGACGCTGGTTTCCAAATTTCTTTGCTGTGAGCAAATAAGAAAAATGGGACATTTTTGCAATGACCTTTTAAAAATCTTGTTAATTAATAACTATTTTCTCGTTTATGGAATACTTTTAGTATATTTAAGGACAGAAAAAACCACAAAGGACCATGCTAAGGATCATGCTGATTGGATAACTACACTTTAAAATAGCAATTAAAACTACTATTTGTTTCCTACAACAGCAGTTATGTTCTCTGCCACTTGTTCACTTTCCACAAGCCCACAATCCACAAGATTGAAAAATCTATTAAGAGTCACATGTGAGTGAACCCACTAGCCTTAATGTGCAAGAATAGTCATCAGTCATTTCTCTATCCTTTCTTTGTTCTAGTTTTACTCATCGACTAGGAGTGAATACTGCATGAGAATTGTACATAGGATTACCTGTTTCAGTGGTTGAGCCCCTTAAAGTTAATACTCATATCTGAAGACTGTGCAATGCAAACCCCATTGCAGTTCTGCAGCTTTGCATGTTCAAAGTAATGTGTGTCCATCCCACCTTAATTAATTGTGTGATAATGCAAGAAATTATGATAAAGCCTAATTAATTTTATGTTTGGATATAGACTTGGTCTTTTGTTTTTCAGTAATTGAAATGCACATATCTCTTTATAATAAAGACAGGCTTCACTGTCATAAACAGTTTGCAAGTGTAGATCATAAAGGTGTAATATAAACAAATGAGTCAAGAAAGCGAAACTAAAGTTTATTGGAGAGAATATAATTTCACATTGTCTTTAATGTGTCAAAAGCTTTAGCCTGCCAAACCAAAGATCTGCCTAGGAGTTATCAATGAGATGTTCAGGGAAGAATATAAATAGTCCAGCTCTTTTAGATTAAGCTTTTAGAATAATTCCAATTCTTGCCAATAATCCTACAATACATAATCAGGTACTTCATGAGCCAGGGCTAGTTGTCTTTACATAAATTCTCTTGATGTTTTTTCTTTTCCATCAGTGGGGCCCTTTTTGGCCCTATGCATATGCCATTGACAGCTTTCAGATGTTAGAAAGGCAAAATGAGAAAATGGGTTTTAAAGGAGCTAATGAACATCAGTTAGTGCAAATGAAGGAGAGGGACCTCTCAAGTGCAGGAAACAGAATTTAAGAAAAATATATTAACAGTACTTTGTATGTGTAGCCCTTCTGTTTGTACACAGCACCGATGAGGTTTCAAAACAGACTAAATGTATAAATATGAAAACTGTCTGTTGTACCTTTACTGAACGGTGGCTTATGTCATCAGTGCAAAAGGATTGGCAGGAACTCAGGTGGATTAACAGATCAAGCTGCAATCCAATGCATTTTTGGTTATTAAAGGGTAAATTCTTGCATTTGCCTATGATGCAAGACTTGATGCCTTTAAATGAAAACATGTAGTGTAGTTTTACTAACCAAGCTTGACCAGGAGTGGGATTGTATTTCACACCTGAAATATGATGTCCCCCACATCACCGTCCTGATGCTGCTTTTTGCACCTGACAGGTGTTTTATCAAAACAGAGAAGCAGCCACACCGACTGAGCGTTGAGCCCCGTCTAGCTCAGAATTTGTCTCTGACAGTTGCCAGTAATGGATGATTACAAGAGCGGGGCAAACAGTGATCAGTCACTACCTTGTTTAGGTCTTAGCCTTCCATAGAAAATAGCAGTTCTGCAGAATAATGTGCTGCATTTTGACATATTTTAAAGCTAGCGCTTTCTGATATTAGAAACCACAGGTATCACTTTGGCTGTTTTCTTGAGCAGTAGGAATGCTGAGAGCAGTTGTACAATGAAACCTGATATAACCATTGTGCATTCCCTGTATTTGTTGAAGTGCTAGCTGCTGATATTTAGGGATTCCTCATTTCTATTTATTTTTCGTTCGATCTGCTTTTGTAAGTGGGCTAGGCTGTTCACTGAGTAATTTTTCCCCCACAGCTTCTGGTGATAAACACCAGCTGTCAACAGTGAATGCAGGGACATGAGATGCATACAGTGATTTTCAAGACAAGGTCAAATGACAGGTAGTTAAATAATGTAGAAGGAATAATCTTTTGAACAATCAAAAATCCGAGGTTGGCACAATGTTTTTCACAAAATTTACAATCAGCAGATGGCAATTCAGAGGTCAAGCTCCCAGACAGAGTATATCATGTACCTGAATAGATAATTTGTGTATAAATTATATTCTATGAAAACTACTTTTTTTTTTTGCTGTTGAGATACCTACCTGACCTTCTGATGTTACTGTTAATGTTCTTTAAATTATTGTCTGAATTGCATTATGAGGTAGTACTTGAAATCATATGTTGCTACTACAGTCACATTTATATGGTTATACACATATGTTTAAAGGTCTGATGATTTTGAAAGCTTTGTTTTCTGTTCTGCTGTACATCCATGGAAGTGTCTTGTGATGGGAACGTAACAGAAATCATATTCTACAGTATTTAAGCTAAACATAGCTAATTTTAGGATTTTGTCTCGTCAGTCTACTGCTTTTCCTTGTATATTCATTTTTTAACTTTCATCTGGCTTCCTGTGTTTCATAGTGGCTCTTGAGAGATATTCCTTTACATTGTACAAAAGCCTACATTTTACTGATATAAAATTAGCAAACCTACTTTCAAAGCTTAATTTCATTTCTCCCTTAATCAAGAAGTTCCTTCAATTTCTTTAAATTAAGAACATCATTATACACTTTTGCAACTTTAACTCGAGACAGTAAATATCTCCTCCTGCCCTTTTAAGACAAAACCAAATTACTGTTATTCTAAACTGGACCTCTTATGTACTTTGAAAAAAATGCAGTAAAGTGATTGTCTAAAATCAGTATATAACCATAGAACCCACAGTGAACTGTCATAATCACAATAATATAACACTAGTGGAAGATTTTTTAATGGAAATGTCAAATACAATTGTATAAATAGCAAGTTATCTCCCTGTGACAATATAAGTATCATTTCATTGTCAGTTGGGAGCTTAAAAGATTCTCTTCCTTTTGTATATCATATTTTAATAAAGGAATTTAAAATATCAATCAAAATCCATCCTATAATCATGTTAAAGTTTTTAAGGAACTAGGCAATATAGGAAAATTCACAGATAAAACTGCCACAATATGCAGAGCTTAAAAGCATTGAAACAACTCTCAGGAATTGCTTCCCTTCCATGAATTGTCAGTTGATGATGAACTAATAGCAAAGTGAAATATTTCTTCCCAGTTAGCTGAAGGTGTGATATTGACTTATGAAGGTGCAAAGATAACTTGATTACAGTGAATTCATTCTGAATTTGCTTTCTAGTTTTAAAGAGACAGGATTCCTTTGAGTTAGTGGGATACTAGTAAGTGGATTCTCATATATTATATTGGTTTTAACACCCAGGTTATTCTCCAAAATAAAAAAGTCTTTATGAATTAGTGCAACTACACTGATTTTAAAGATCACAAAATCTTATTTGACCATCAAGACAGAGAAGGCAGTTTTGAAGATGGTGTTTCCAGCTGCCCTACTTATTAACGTTACAGCCTTCACTTAGAAAAGGAAGTTAATAGTGAATATGAAGAAGCAGAGGACTAACAAAAACAAACAAACAAACAAAAAATACAAAACAAAACAAAAAAACCTGACCCAAACAAACTCTGCACTTTGTGCTCATTATATTCCTTCACTGTGCCAGAAAGTGTAAATAAACTGTAGGGTTCATATCCAGCAAAACAAGAAAAAATGTTATTGACAGCTTGAAGATTATAAAAATTATGGGCTATGAAAGTGTTTATGTAACTCAGAGGAAACTGTTTTATAAAATGGCTTTATACTCCATTTATTCAATAGTACAGCCAGTAGCTATAACTTGTTCAAATGCAATTAATTATTATTTTTCTTTTTATAACATTCAAAAAAGAAAAGCAAGTTCCATCTTACCGAAATAATAAGGATGAATTACATTGCAATATTATATACACCAAGAGAAGCATAAAGGATGTAATCAGATTCTAATATTGCTGTTTCTGGCATTTAAAGATGACCTCCAATAGTTTAGCATATAGTATTTTTATGAGCATCTCTAGCTGTAAGTAAAGAAAATTTTTTTATATATGTTTCTCTTTGTCTTAACTGAGAAGGTTTGGGACTTAGAATGTTGGGGGTTTTGCTTTTCAATCCACACTTCTTTTGTTTTTGAAGTTGTTGTGCAATATTTACAAGCTGACATTTCAAACAACCTAACAGTTGTCATTAGTCATAAATAGTCATTTGATATTGGACATGCATTTCCATTCCTACCATCAGTACTTTTGAATGATCTAGTTATTAGAATAGGTTGGAAATTATTGAAAAGATTTAATAGCTGTTGTAGTGAGAAGAGGGTCTGTCTGCAAGTAAGAGAGTTCCATGTAAATGTTAATTGTCTTG
Organism: Chloroceryle aenea; assembly: GCA_013399075.1. Lineage (NCBI taxonomy): Eukaryota > Metazoa > Chordata > Aves > Coraciiformes > Cerylidae > Chloroceryle > Chloroceryle aenea. The sequence goes on along the minus strand of VWZY01006774.1, from coordinate 334,016 downwards.
GCATACTTTACCTTTTATGATGCTAAGTTGCTAGCTGGCACAACTTGTGTATCTCTGACAAACCTGAGCTGGTAAAAAGCATCTAAGAAGTGAACAAAGGGATTCAAGTTGTGTTTCTGAGTAGAAGGCAAATTTTAACAACCATATTTCCTCCACGGTTACATAAAATATGTGCAGATCACATTGAAAGTCTAATAGAAATAAGAAATAATTATCTTTTTTTTTTTTTTTCTGAATCCTCTGTCTGCATATCTGTTCTCCAAATTAATTTAGCAATGATTATTGAAACAAAAAAGATAGACATCAGGATGCAGTTGTAGCTACATCAGAAGTGAAACTCAACAGTGAATTCAATTACTGTGTATTTTTCCACCACTTACACATTTTTGTGAACCTGCTGCTCCTGAGACCTTAAGTTACAGTCTTAAAGAGCAAAGTCCTCTGTTTAACTGCAAAATAGTTATAGGACAGAAGCAACAAAACATGTGACACATAAAGATTGAAATTAATTTCTCATCACTGCAGTACCTGGTAGGAGCCATGAGAAAGGAGTAAGGAATGTTTAACAAAATAGCATGCAATGCTTGGTCAGGTTGAATGTAATTAGAGTCTGCATGCTTTTAAGTGTTGTTAGCTTTTGTGAATCTTTCCTGCATAGAAAAATGACTGGGGGATACTTACCAGTAATTTTGTAGATTATGATTTATATGAGGAATATTTCGGCATCAGATTTTCATAGATATTTAATCAAGTAAATCAGTGAAGAAAGATCAAAAAAAGATTTTGATCTGAGATGTTGGGGAATACTTTGAATCACACTGCCTTAAAAATAAACACTAAATATTGCCAAACCCTTTCTGTTTCTCCAAAACAGATTCTGCAATGCTTCCAATAGTGTAAAATATACAGAAGGTGGGGTGCCATGACAAGGAACCGTGGCTCTCCTGTCACCCAATTTATCTTTCATCTATTCCACCAGAATTATGTCTTGGATGATAGTCATTTTATATGATGCATACCATAGTTTTATAATATTTTCTGATCAACATTTTTATTGATTTACATTAACATTTGTATTTTTAATGATTTATCTTCTAATCAGGTGTAATCTAGTGTAAGAACAGTCATGTATATATTTTATAATGAAAGCACTCCAGATGTGTCAGCCTATTCACTGAAAACAAAGCCTACATGATCAGTTTTGGGTGACTACTGCCAGTTATAGGACAAGCAAAGATTAATCCAGACTTCTGGTGTTAATCAATCTGCAACAATGTGCATCCATTGACACTTTAATCTCACATAGAAATGAAGTTTTGAAAGGAGTGATTCATATCAGTATAAACATATCCATATATGAGATCTTTAGTTAAGATGTTATAATATTTTAAAACTCTGTTTTTAAGGGTAATTTATTTATAGAGGAGATTTATCTCCTACCATTTAAGATAATGAACATATTTGAGTTTCATTGAGATTATTTTAGAATATTGGGGGGATTTCTTTTTCCTTTCATAGAGCTACATATTTAATTCAGAAATAATGGTTCAGTATATCATGCTCTATATTGAAGAATTAGCCCCCTACTATTCTTTAAGCATTCTGAAGTTTTACATATCGCAAAAGAAGATGAGAACAAGAAAAGCATTTTAATCCTTCATGATGAGTTAAATAGCTATGTGTGTTCCTGAATGTTTGAGGAATACAAAAATGTATTTCCAACCTGATATTCACAAGATAAATCCGCAAAGAGTTAGATAGTGTCCTGTGTTATCAGTTCAGTAACAGAAGATGACAAACAGCTGTGAAATCAGGCTGATTAACAAGGTTAATGGTAATCAAAATAAAAACAATAGTTTCATATGAAAAATGTCACATGAATCATGAGTAGATGGGAAAAAGCGATGCATTTCTAGATGTGTCAATTGGAAAAAATATATTTGCAAATTGAAATTTTTTTCCTTTTTAATAAAAAGGAAAATCTTGGTTTTGTTTTGGTTTTTGTTGTTAACACATATTCAAATAAAACTGAATATAATTTAACTTAAAAAACAACTGAAAACCAGCAATAAGCCCATAAAAGGAACATACATCAGAATCAAGCAGTTTGGAAACAAAGTCACACCACCAATCTATAATCCTGTAATGCAGCAAAGGTGAATGAACCTAGTGGCATCATACTGAAGTTTCAGGGGAATTTCCAATTCAAACTAGAATACAGTAAAACATATGCTGGAGATGTTCAGAAAAAAAAACCCAAACATTCACACCTGCAGAAGTTTGGGGTTTTTTTTTTTACTATTTTCAGAATATTGCTCATATATGCTCAGTTTATGCTGATTTACAGAATAGAATTTTTCAGCAACAGCAGTCCTGACACAGTGATGATTCAGCTGTCAGAAATGTTTGCACTATGTAGTGGAAAGGATGTGGTCAAGGCTGCACAGAAATGCAGTGATTAATATCAAGCTTTTTGTATTTTCCGTAGGAGAAACTGTGCAGTCCAGCTACAGTTTCCATCTTCACTTTCCTCTATGGGAAAATTCAGAAGAAAATGTGGCTAGTAGTTTATTTTATCTTTCACTCTGGGCTAGAATAGCATGGGAAGACGTGCATAATTTGTGCTGGATATGATTCTGTATTTCGAAATAGTCTAAAAGGAGACAAAAGGATGCAAAAAAGAAGTCTCAATTCACTTCATACACTCTGTCTTCATATTTCTTCAGAAGAAAAAAAGGTTTATCTGCTTATCTACCTTTAGCACCAATTAGTGGTTAAGTATGCTAATATTAGAGCACATGCATGAACTCACCTCTGACTGAATATATTCTGTTAGGCAAGCTGCCTTCACATCCTTTGCAGTCACATTCTTTCTATGCTTTGTTTCCAGTTGTGCGTGGAGTACATTTATGTACAAAGATATCCTTGTAAAATAGGTAGTGCTGTCTTCTATTTTTATTCCTTTAAAACACGCTAAATATAATATGTAAAAAAATAGAAACAAAAAGACACAAGGAGAAGAGAAAGTGACTTAAAAGTATTTCAACACCAAAGAAAACAATCAGTAAAGTGGAAGTTATACTTCTTGTCATACATCACATTAAATCTTTGGAGAACACTCTGATACCATCATGATGGGCATTAGCATAAGAATATGAACATAATTGCTGTTAAAAAGCATCAATGTGGGAAATTTTCCATTTCACTCATAAGAAAATATAGAATAACTTATTAACAACTTCTGTGGTGATAAGGAGATAAGAGAAAAAAGAAGAAAGCTCTGTTTCTGTTAGTCAGGATTGTAGTTGTTCTAGGCAACTAGGCAAAGATGCACATTTTGTTTTCATTGACATTAGTAAATGTGTAATTACTCAGTCCTTATATTGTAGTTGTTGGCAATAACCATGTCATTAAATAGAGTTAGCATCCAAGAAAATCAGAACATCCAAGAGCATACTGGTTAAATCGTTTGAAGAAGCTCCTAGGGCATAGATCTAGGACATGGTACAGGTAAAATGTAAGTATAAAATCATATGCTATGTATCTGTACCAAAGTAATCACCATCACATGTGTAAATCATAGCTTTTTGAATGTGATTTTTTTATATATATATTCATATGGACTGCAGGAAATTAGTGAAAGCCATACGCTTTACATGTTGGTTTGAAAGAATGCATTAGTCTGAAATTGAGTCACTGCACCTGGTGCATTTACACTTCACAAAGCAGCATTTATAGGAAAACCTGTAAACTTTATCTAGGCCACCATCAGGAAGTGATGAATGAGGTCAGTGGTGGTGTAACCCCAAATCTTATCCCATGGGTGCAATTGGCTCCCTTGGAAATATTTGCTAGCTGGTTTCACAATATGCAAGGGTTTTTTACCGAATATCTGTGGACTAATAACTTTTATATTTCTTCTGAAATCCTTTCTTGTCAATCAGAGCAAACAGTGTGCTGTTTTCAAAAAGCTACATAGTACTGTATCTCATTAACAGAGGTAGAAAGAGTTGTATGTTATGTATGAACATGTACAGATTCACTCACCTATCAACTTTTAAAACTAGCATTTACGTTACAGTAAATCAGTAATATGAAAATTGACTAATTTTTAAGCAGTCTGTTATGAATGAGGCGATGTGTGATTACCCTGTTACCAGTATCAGTAGATTTAGGTGTTAAGTGCAAGGGATACACTGAAGTCTTACTTTCCATGGCAGATTAACAAGAGGTAGCAGCATCCTTTAGTGGTGCTCAGAACCACATCTACCCACCAATCTCTAGTAAATTCTGCTCTGCTAGTAAGGGCATATTCAAAATCATTAACACCTTTTTTTCCCAACTCCCCTTCTGTTGCTCTTATTTTCTTTTGTGGAAATGTAATAATGCACCCCACACTTTCTTTACAGGAATTTTTTATGTCTTGTCAATGTCAAGACCCTTTTTCTTGTTTCCCCCCTGAAATGGCATAGGGCTTTGGTGCACCATCCAGTCCTTTCAAAATTCTATTACTGGGAAACGTTAACCTTTTTGTTTCAGCCTCCTCACTTTTTACTCAGTTCTGAGGACATCTAGTAATGCTAAATATTGATGGAAAATAGATTCCCTTTTTACTCTCTCTCTCTATATACATATAAAAAAAGATGCTTATGTTCTCAGTTCACGCACTGTTTTCTCCTGAGTGTGTCCATTCTTGTGCTGTCAGTTTGTATAGGCGTGTGCATATATGCAATGTACAGTAGGACAGAAAGAACAAAGCTTAAAGATCTTGTTCAATCAAATTAGTGCTGAAGATTAATGAAGAGCCAAATGTTCATGTTGATTTGTATTGTAAGAGATCTTAAAACTGCATATTCCGACAGCTAGAAAGATTTTTAGTTCCATTTTTTATTGCAGATGTGGCCTGATAATTTGAAATAGTTCTTCCTTTTTTTTTCTTCTAACTTTCCCTTTTGAATTCTTCTCTTTCTTCCTGTACTCAGCCTTTTGTACCAATAGTCCCCTGAGTCAGAAAGAATCAACATGACCTTGAACACAGGTCAGAGCAGATGTAATAAATTTACATAGTATCATGCAGTTTCCCTTGAAAATATATCAACTAGTGGAAAATAGGGACGTGCATATGCCTAGACAACATGTAATGAAGGATAGCTCTGACCAGAGGTCTTTGACATATTAAACTGTTCTTTATGAGAAATTACAATTTTGTGCAACTTTTTTCCCTTCCTGAAACTCTGAAATTAAAGGCAATGGGTTGGTATACTGAAAAAAGTGGTGCTGAGTGAGACTTAGACAAGGAGAAACCTCAGGGCTTTTGTGTATCTCTGTGTTATTTGGACTCGTGAATTTGAAAGCCAAACGACTTAAACAGTGCCTTCTTTCAGTTTCTGCCCCTTTCCCTAGTCCAACATGAACACACCAGCATCCAAAATGTTTTTCACATTATTTTCATGTTCTCTTCAATTAAATGCAGCTGTGAGCCTATTTTTCTGCTGACCAGGAACATCATCAGCAGACTAACAGCATGAAGTGTGCAAGTGCATCCTGACTGGGTCACAACAGACCTTGTGAAAAAAGTTTGGAAAGCACCTACATATTTTCTGTGTTAACCCCATAGTACCATGTACAATGCCTTATGTAAAGTAATCAGTATCTGGACTGTTCCTGGTGGCAGAGAAATAGGAAGAAAGCAAGTTTCCTGTGGCTACACATGCTATCCCAGAAGTACCTCTGAAATCCACTTGTGTTTTGAAGGTTCAGATTGGTAGAGCTGGCTGAAGTCTAGCTGCAACTAATATTATTAGTAGTGAGTGTCAGACAATGGAGATTTCCTGCATGTCTGGGAGCCATATTTCATCAGATATTTGGAGAGAAGGAGAAAAACTGACCTGTATATTAGATGCAGGTATGTCAAATGAAGAATGTTAAGATTTGACACAGGACAGTTGTGTCTTACATCAGTGCAATGAATCAGTCAGTCAAAAGCATAGCTGACAGAAAATAACAAAATCGAATAACTACACTAGTTTTTTTTTATTCATTTGCCTTGTCTATAATGATAAGAAAACAGGAATAGGCAAGTATTCAGCACCTGAACTAAGTGCATGAAAAAAATACAGTTAAGCATTGACCTTCAGTTTTGATCCTGTCAATTTTCCCCCCATGGGCTGACTACAGCCTATCATTTTGCAAAATGGAGCTTGGAAACTGCACTTTGCAGTTCAGGTCTTAAAAAATAAAAAGTTAATATGTTAATGCTAGAGGTTAGTGGATGCTGTCAAGATTTGTGACAGCCAGTACCATTTACAGATGTCTTGCAACTATCTTTGCATTGCTCTTCACTATTATTTTATTCTATAGTCCTGAAATACTAAGCAACCAAGCATATAGTAGAGAGCTCAGACTTTTGATCACTGAGTTAAATTTGTCTAGCAAGAACATAGAGCTCAAGGAGGGTATTCCTGCAGGATGCAAGGAAGACAAAAATTAATGTTCCTCTTGAAATAGAGTGATACAGATGTTTCTATGTTATAGCTACCTTCAAACACCAACTGCCAAGCTCCTTTGAAACCAAGAAAAGACACTGTAAAAACTTAAATATAATCTCCTTACAGAGTACATGAGATTACTAAATGCTTTGTGAAACTTTTACACTTGTTGAAATGATGCATTAAGCAAATTGTATACTGATGTAAGTAACATGACAAAAGTCTGGGGAATATTAGCATGGATGAACAAATGATGTCATGTTCCAACATATCTGACTATGCTACGGTGTTGTGCTGGGCAGTTTCTGAAGTACATTTCCTTGGCACAGATATGTTGAGGGTTTTTTGAAATTATCATCCATACTCTGCTTATGTTTATTATTTGGAAACACAAAAGGGCTGGAGAAATACATTTAAATTTTATGCAGGTTAACTTTGCAAGGCTATTTATTTGAAAGACGGTAATTTGGTGCTGACTAATCACGTATGACCTATATTATCTATATGCTTATTTTAAACATGTAATCCTGTATTATATAATCTGGTACTTTGAAAAGGTTTATTCTGGTTACTATATTGGATTAGTGTTTATTATTTAAGGATCAGATCCAGTGCCCATTAAAGAGTAGGATCAGGTACTAACAGAAAACTGGTTAGCTCCCTCAGGACTCAATTTGTGCGAGTATCATATGAAAAAAAAAATAAAAAAATCTATGTTTATGTTCATTGTTTTGAGAAGAAAAATGCACTTGGAAATTAAAAAAGAAGAAAAAAGTGAAGATTTAATTTGTGTCGTATTTGATCTCTGTTACAGAATAAACTTAAAGATTTCTAACTACTGAAGGATTTCTTAACTTCATAGAGATACTGAAAATTGCTACTCTTTAGCAGTTTCATGAACTTTTCATGTTAATTAGTCCCTTTGGTAGGTTCCTTTTCTGATGAGCTGTACCCACTCTTCATGAAACTATTACTCTTTATATAACTATTTTTTCTAGTTTATTTATCTGCCAGCTGTTCTTTTTATTATGGTCACAGGCTTCTGAGGAGCTGAACTTCTATGGTAAACTAAGCTGTCACAGAAGCAATATAGTTTTATATTTGTCTTTTTTTCTTCCTGTCTAATGCAACTCTCCCCCTAGCATAAGGTTTCTTCACACTTAATTAGAGAAACCTTTAAAACAGATTGTGCTGGCAAAAGAGTTGTGAGGATTTTTTTGATTTAGAAGAAGTGTGGTCATTTAGACAATATTATCTTCATCTTAGGAAATGTGTGAATACAGAGCTGATGGATTTCTTAGTGCAGGGAATGATTTTATGAAGAACTCTGAGCTTCATTGCTGTTAGTAACGGAGGAGAGTAGAATGAAGAGCAGTTCCAGCAGTTTTACTCATTGATTTCGAACAGTGAATCTCTTACAAGCAGTAAACATAAGTAATCATGCACTGATGTCTTCTTAAAGCAGTAAAATGAAAACCAATTCAGAAGTTGGTCAACTTTCAGTCAAAGTCACACTGAGACCCTTGTTCATCAGGTTTATGGCCATAACAATATGCCTCAGAGCCAGAGCACGATGAGGAGGGTGCTAGTGATAAATGACAGGTATGGGCCATTCTGGATCACCCTGTCCCAAGGAAGAGCTAGGTTGGGCCACCAATACTGCTAAATCAAAGAGGACCACTTCTTGTCCCTAACAGCAAGTGACATGGACAGTCTCACAGCTATACTATGACTTCACTACCTCCCACATCATTCCTCTCTTGAAAAAAAAAAATTTATACCAGTTCAAAATGGAACCAGAAAGTACACTAACAAAGATAAGGCAATATGGCGTCTGATGAAATTACTTGCTTGACCTCTCATTTATGCCCTTAAACCTAGCCTCAGGGGGCCACGGATGTCCATATCGGTGGCCACTGCTGGCTTACCTTCCCAGGCCTACCCAGAGCCTTGTCTTCCTTGCAGCTAGTCTCTTTGCTAGGCACATCACTCCACAGTGCACATCCATGCATCAACACCTTTCAACAGATGAAGTTTGGTTGTTCCTACCACAACAGCTTGATTCCACGCCAACCGCATCTTCAGTTCATGAGGCTGCATAGTACATATATGGATTTCATCTTGTATGCTTACTATACATGCATGTGGCTTGTGTGTGTTTACATCTTATGAGCACATTTTGTGACTATGATGTCTTAAGGAGTAATCACACAGACCTCTTTATAGAACCCAGAGGAGACTTCATTGGATTGGAAGAACTAGCTGGATTTGGCAACCTGTTAAGTTTTTTACATTTGTAACTTTGGTTACAGGTCCTGGTAGATGGTGTTTGTTTTCAAAGAAATTGGAAATATCAGCTCTTCATTTTCCAAAACTGTATTCAGTTAAGACATATAATAGCTTGGAATGAAAATAAGAACACCACTTCATGAAAACACAAACCAGTGAAGCAGACCTGCTAATTTTGTTTAAGAGAAAGAGAAAAAAAAACCAACACTGATTATTAAAAGGCAAAGTGAAATCTTCACCATTTCCTGAAGCTACAATTTTATGTTCTTTGTTGAGAAGGGGCATTTATATTAGAAACTTGCTTTGCCTTACTGAAGTTTCTCAATCATTAATGACAATAATATTATAATAAAGGATTAGGGCAGAATCAAGTGTTTCCATCTTTAAGAACTCTCATTATGTAAGTCACCTGAAAAAGGACCTTCTACAACAACAGCAGCAGCACCAGCCTTATTTTTTCACCTGCAGACACATGCATGTAGAGAAAAATTCTCTCCTCTACTCCTTCTCTTCTTTTACTACAGGAGATGAACTCTTAGGCTTTATATGTTGACATTACCATTTTCCCTTTTGTTTTGCTAACATGTACTCACCATAGCATTGAATGTATTGTGCTTGGAACAGCACATGCCCTAGGAAATTTTCTTTCAGGTAGCATCCCTGTTCCTTATCTCTTCTTTGTGACCTGGGACACAAAAGTTATGGTGCAGTTCACTAATCTGCAGGGTTTAGAGCCTCTCTTAGGCAGATCTTTGTAGACGTGAATGACATCAAAACCTGCTAGATCTGGCCAAGGTAGACCTTTTGGGGGAAATCACAGCTGTGCATTCAAAACTGGCCAGCACTCTTCCTGCCTATGGGGTAATGGTGTTATGTGAAGCATTTAGTATGACCAAAGACAGAAAAGTTTTAGAGTCTTCACCTCAAGAGTCTTCAGTTTCATGAGGATTTTTGCAGCATGAGTGGTTAGGGAACACTCTTTTCTTTTATGGGTACTGTAGCCAATTTCTGTTGGCCAGTAAATCAAGAATCTTCCAACAGTCCTCTCTTATTCTCACTCATTTTATTTTCCAACACTGAGCTCATGTACCATTAAAACCTATCACTCACCAAATCTGAACAAGCATAGTTGTTTGCTTGTTGTTATTTTTTTTTCTGAGTGAAAATATACTGAAATTTTTAGACACACATTATAATGAGTATATGTATAAATTAATTACAGGATCTTTCTAAATAGGATGCTAGCAGATTAAAACATAATTAAGAAGTCAAATATAATTTTCAGTATATAGATCAAGTTTTAATTGCTAGACTAATTACAGAAGGACAAGAGACCTTTGAAATTATTTGACTGAACAATTCATCAAATATGGGATTTGTATTTTTTCCTCTCCTCCTTTCCAAGTAATACTAGTCATCACAAAGTCATGTAATACAAGCTTTTTATTTAGTCATTTAGAAGTTTAACTTCTTGAGAAGACCAATGAAACGTTGCATTAATATGCTAATTGGTACTTTAAAAGGGCCTGGAAATTATTAAAGTCTTAAAATATTTATTGCTGTTTTGCTTTCAGCCAATGTAGGAAGTGAGCATACAGTCCAAGTTTAAAGATTTATTTGTGAAAAGACTCTGAAATAGAAAGAACTTCTGATATAATCAAGAAAAATATTTCTGATATGGATATTTCAGCCTCTTGAATATTTTTGACTGAAATAAGACATTCCCTGTTGGGTATAATTTAATTCTTTTGGGATGTTTTTGCTTATTAAATCAGTTGAAATGTGAGACAGTGTCGTTCAGTGGCTCAGACTTTTTCACCAACTATGAAAAATAATACAGGATGTTAAGGAATGACAAGACCTATTATAATGACAGACTTTTCCATCAGTCCAGGAATGAGGGTCTGTGGGGGCTCTGCAACAACTCATGGATATCATAGAGTATCAACATCAAACATTATACAGAAGGTCTTATAATTAAATTACAGAGGTGAATTTGCACATAAAATATTTTACAGGTACAGGAAAAGAAGCTGCCTTATGAAAATCAGAATTAAATTGAGTTTTGAATTGCTTTAAAAAGTGAAAAACAGATTTTATTTTCCAATATATTTAAAATAATCTGTGACTTAATGACATGTTCTCTAAAGCAGGAAATAAGTATTTAAAATGGGCACTGTAGGACTCATTTTTATTAAAAGGTATGGTTGAAAGTCTCCTAATCTGGTTGCATAAAACCACCCCTAAAGAACTGTGTGCTCTCTGAACTTTTTTGAAATAACACACAATACAAGAAGGATACTGCACCTCTTCGTGAAGGTGGTTTGCAGGAGGAGGTGTGTTCTTTCCTTGGAGGGAGAAAAACAGGTGTGGTGATTTTCGGATTACAAAGAAGGAAATAAAAGAGACAGATGTTGACTATGATAAGGAGATGATGATGTATATATGATTAATACATAACTAAGTATGTTTTGGGACAGTTCTGTATGACCTCTTTCTTCAGATTAAAAGCATGCACTCTAAATGACAGTAGGCTTTTAATTTAATAAGCATTTGCCTTTATACTGCCAGGACTCGAACGGAAATGTCACGGGCATTTAGGGTGATGAGACCTTGCAGCCACTATATCATTCTTGTTAAGGAGAGTATTTGACCTTTCCTGTTACATCCAGTTACACTGTAGATTGAAAAAACTATAGGAGCTGTAAATGTTGTTATTTTGTGCTTTGCTAATGCAGATCAATTATTTTGTAAATATGCACTTCACTGATATTCTTGAATACTATCATTTGTTGTTCACATGGAATCATATCACAACTTACTTTCACAAGACTAAATTTAAATGTATATGAAATATATTGCTTAACATAAATGCTGCTTGCCAATTCTGAATGAAGCTATCTATTAGAAGTTTGATATCACAGTCCCAGATTGTTTATAAACCCAGCAGAAATTCTATGCCTTGGAAATTAAATCCAATGCCTGCAATTTGAAGCCTTGAGTGTTATTGAAACACAACGTAAAAAGAAATCTAAAAAACATATGTTTTTCATCAAACTTCACCTTACCTTGAAAAACATATAAGAGAATGTTGTATACAAATACATTTTGGGATACTTTTTTTTATTATTGTTTGAGGATCATCAAAATCTGGCTTGATAAACAGGAAAAGTCCAGTCAGCCTTCTTATACATTCTGTGAGTTGTATCATGTGACACTGGTACATAATGCAGTAAAAAAACCCTACATTTAGAGGCAAAGCATACTGATAGAGCTCTGGTGCTCTAGTGGCAGGCAGCAATGTATGCACCTATATGACAGTGCAATCTGCTTTTTAAACCCTGAATAACTGCTTCTGTAGTCTTGCAATTAATCACTACTTTTAGACTGGATAAACTTGTCTAATACTAAATCCAAACATTTGACTTAAGTGTCTAAACTATGTCATAGTTAATGAAAATCCAGGATCAATTCAATTACCTAACCACAAGATCAAATTCCACATGATCCACCCTTTGGTATCTACCCTCACACCAGATATCTATGTCTTTGAGGTGTTTGCAGAGACCTTTCATCATATCTACTAGTCTCATGTGAATATTCTGAATATGGCAGGACTTCTCATATGGTGTTGGAAGTGCACTGCCTTTATAATCAGAAAAGTAACTCATCATTTACCTGATAATGGGAGAAATGATCCTGGAAATATTTCTAAAATAAATAGCAAGAGACAGGTAACATACATGACAAGCATATACAAGACTACATTCTGGACAGATAAAATTTGAGGAGGTGTAGCCTATCCCTTTTGCTTTTTTCTCTGCCTCAAACATTTTTTGTAACAATAGATATTACGTCCCGTACCTATTCATTTGTTTTCCACTTCATGGTTTAGAAAACATTATGATTATTAGAATCATAAAATCATAGAATGGTTTGACTTGGAAGGGACCTTAAAGGGACTTCAATTCTTGCAAGAATTGACTTTACATAAAGTGAAATTTTTGTACAATAGATTTGTTTTATCATATCAAATTCCTTTGATTTAAAAAAAAAAATATGCAAATCACTTTCACTTTATACCTACCTTCATTTGTGTGGCTTCCATTTGTAACCCTAATACAGATAAATAAATCTTTCAATCATGATGCACTGTTATGAAATTCCAATAAGAAAAAAAAAGTCGAAGGGTATTTAAAGTTGGGCCACTATTCATAAGACATTTACTTACTGAGAACATAAACAGTATGATCACAAAGAGAGAGAAGGGGATAAATCATTTTTCTGCAGTAGAAGTTTCAGCTTTTCTAAAGTAAGAATTCTCAGAAGTAAGAACAGAGGGGAGGTTTTTCCCTGTCTTTTCTGAAAAATAAATAAATAAATTTCCATTACTTTAGTTGAAAAAAACATGCAATTTTAGCAGTCAATCTATTTTTGCAAAATAGAGTGTCATGGAAATCTTCTGAGATTATTTATCTCTTCAGATGATGTACAAAGTCACTGTGAGTAAAGGGACTGTTAAGTGCCTGTATATCCAATAATGTACAGGAAATTATACGTACTATTGAAATATCTGAATAAATTTAATAAATTTTGCAAAAGAGGCCAGAAAATATACTAGATGTAACTGAAGCCCTTAAACTGTCCTATACTGAAGTTCATGCAGGCCTTAATTATACAATACTTCTGTATTTCCAAACTAAATACCCACTACAGTAGGGTTGGGGTTTTCTTAATATAATGACATTTGGAAGAAAAATCTTTTTAATAAAATGTAAAAGCATGAGTTTTTGAATTGCAATTCACTCCTAATTGTCAAATTTATGTTATTTATTCTGAGAAAATAGTGTTCCTAATTGCTCTGATGTATAGAATTTACAGTATGCTTTAAGAGTGCAGATCTCTGTAAATCTGCTTATACAGATTGCTAGGCTCAAATTAAATTTGGAATTGTGCATTATAGAGAAAACTTTAGTCATTTTGTCAAAATACAATAGAACAGATGCAAGTTAGATACAGACTTGCTGTAAATCATGAAAATGTTCTTTGAAGAGACAACGAATACTATATAATTCTGTATCAGCAGTTTGAACTGAATCTGTTCCTTTTAAAAGGTCTCATTATGACACCATCTTTCATTTTATTACTGTGTACAATGTTTCACTTCTAACTTAATGAGGAGAGTCTCATTGTTTCTTTCCTCCCATGCTTTTGATTGTGATAGACATGAGCATGAGTATGTGTCCTAGTGAGAAAAAGTGATTATATGCATGAATAAGAGAAAGGTCAGGCTTAGCATAGTAATGGCTGGCTTGTGTGTGTTGTATCCCTGGAGATCCAGACTGCATGCACACCTTTGTAATAATGAACTGAAGAGCAAAGCAGAGTAGTTACTCCTTTTCTTGTTGCTCTAATCAATCCATGCCTTTCCCCCCTTCTGTGGCACCATCCTATTTGACTCTCTATCTTCCATCTATCCACAGTTAAGCATTTTGGAGATATACTAATTCTACCAACTGATGGCTTCATAATAACAGAGGAATCATTTCTTCACCCTTTTGACTAACTTTCTTCAGGCAGATCTTGCCTCACAATAATATGAATTTTCTAGCTGAAAGACTTCCAGCTGAAAGCATCTTCTCACAGTCATTTCCAAGATAAAATAAACATCGGAGAAATACAAGTATAGGACTACAATGTGCACATTTCTACTTTAAGATCATACAAAGGTTTGATGAACATGGACAGCATCATCTGAAATACCTGTCTGTTGTTAGGTGTTGGTGCAGTAGGCTGTTTCACCATACTTGTCACCAAGCTTTCTTCTGCTATACAATTAAATATGCAGCAGGGAGCTGCAAAGTAGTACTGACTTAACTTGCTCCACAAGTGGAAGCAATATAGTCGTGCTGGTATAGAATTGAATTTGAACTCATCAAAACTCCTTCTAGGCAGCAAAGTTAATTAGTACCACACTAATTAATTTAGACTGCTTTTGGGACCTCGGGTGCTTTTTTGACCTGATGCTGCACCAATTTTATACAATCTGTCTCCTTTAGGGATGTTTTAGGGATGCTTCTATGCCATGCTCCATTGAAAAAATATAGATATGCTACAGCACAAAGGTATAAATTGGGTAGTCACAAATATGTTTGTCATAGATTAGAATATCAATGCATGATGAAATATTGCTTTGAAAAAAAATAAAAAGGGCTCCCTCTGTTTATTAAATAAGACATGAAATGGTTTTGGTTGGTTTATGCAGTTCTCTAGAATATGTGTAAATGTGAATAATTTGTGGGTGAATTCATGTTACTGAACACACATATCTAAAATACAGATGACTTCATTTGAATTAATCATACTTCCACTTATAATCAGCAGCAAACAACAGAACTTTTAGAGTGTGATTCACTGCATCCTAAAATAGACTTCTAAATCTGCCTATAGGATTACAGTGCCTCTTCCTCCCAATTGACTATACAAGGATCTGACTGTAACTAGCACAGATATAAACTACACTGCAGATACCTTATGTCAGAAATCTCATGTTAAATGACCAAAATAAATTCTCTCTTAACACATATTATAAGGATCTGAATTTCTCTGGAAATGCCATGATAATGAATAATCAGTGTAGGCATTAAAATACCTAATTAACTCCATAATGGTAACATCCCTACTGTATGTTTGTCAAAGTGCTTGTGAAAGTGATGAATACTTTCAATATTTTCTTAAAATATATGGTAGGTTTTCTTCAAATTGTATTAATAAGTTGCAAAGCTAAATGACTATGCCACAGTATGTGATATTTATTGCTTTCAAACATTTCCAGTGGGTCAGCTCAGGTGAATCTGAGTGCCTATACTGATAATATTAATAATAATAATGCAAAAAAGTAATAATAGATAAGAAAATTAGACAAATTCTTATACAAATGTGTGGTAATGGACTGTGCATTTTTTCTTTTTATCTACTAAGTCTCTGAAGCAAAGGATGGCTTCTCTGCTAGCAAAGAGAGATATCTGGCAATATTAAACAATTTAGCACTAGGCCGTTTCCTATTATCTTGTCTTTGTTTTGTCTCTCACATACCTTTCTAGTGTTGAAGTAGTTGATTCAGGGGATCATCTTTATGAGTAACAGCACATTTTAATCAGGAGAGACCACAAAATACTCTTCCCAAGTTACCTAATAGTGTTTTTGAATGTACTGATCATTTTTCCAGTATGCAGAATTATTTGACTTGAAGGTATTGTTCCAAGACCATGGGATAATGGGATTTTGGAAGAAAATCTGAGATCTACAGTCTCAATGCTAAACACTTATTTCTGAATCCTAAATATCATGGGACAATAGATACAAATATGTATCTGTTCTGTAAAAAAATATGCTACATAAGTGTGATAGAGAAATAGGCAGACACTGTATGATGAGAGTTTAAGAGTGGTGCTTGGACCTTATGATAGCAGTCCCCAACCCTAATGGATGCCTGGAAGTATGAAGTCTGAACTTCAGCTAATGACTGTGAGTTTTAAGGTAGGCATCTCTAAAAGTCTTCACCTCTTGGACCCTTATTTTAGGATAAATTAACTTCCTTTTAAACTGAACTGTTTGTCTTCAGAGACTATGAGGAGACTTTAGGTGACTAGTTCAGTTTTAAGTGGTTAGTTTATGTGTCCCCGTGTGATGGAAATAACATTCCCAAAGCAGAACTCAGGTGCCTGAAGGCCACCCAAATCAGTAGGAGCCATGTCCAGATTAATTTTCAGATTTATTATCACTTTCCTCTCCAAAACTGGGCTGAACTGCTGCAAAAATTATGCCAAAAGTGATCAGACCCATAGAAGTCAGAGTTTTAAATTAGCCAGAATAGGGAATGGCAACCCCTTGAAGCTACTGTTGATAGTAAATATTTTCTTCTTTTCCTCCATCGTAGGATAGAGGCCTTATTTTTTTCTTCCTCCTGTTCTATCACCTTTTCAAAATTAGAATTATCTAAACAGATCTTGCAGTAAGCTACTTTTCTTTTGTTGTGCTGAGTGTAGTTATAATTTCCTAGGTTCCTCTTCTGTGAAGGAAAACAACATTACTATTCAATATACAGTCCAGTAATGATTTTGTACTCTTGAATTTAAATATCTCAGTATTTTATAACACTGTCTGTCATAAGAGTTTTTTGGTAGCTAAAACATAAATGAGAGTTTTAAATATGGCTTAACATACTGATAAAATCAGTAACACTGAAAATACAAACAAGCTGTCTTTCCGGTGAGTGTAGATTTCGAGGGGTTGAACTAAAACTCTGACATGTTATAATAATATTGCTTAAAAGGGAAAGATGGTAATGATGATGAAAGAAGCCTCTGGAATAAATGATAGCTGAAATTATTTTACTCTCTGATGTTAAATATTCTCAGACCCCTTTTTAACACACTTTTTTTTTTCATAAATCCTATACACCAGATTGGTTCAGTGAGGAAAGAGCATTTTTTAAAAGAGAAAAAAACCTCTTCCATTGTAAGTGATAATGTAATAAACGGTGACAGAGATTGTATGTTACTCTTGTCCAATCTCAAGATATAATATTTATATTTCTTAATGCTGAAGCAATGGGCATGTCAGTTCAATGAATATTGAGGAGAAGTCAATAGCTGCTTAGGTATACAGACTTAAATATAAAGAGGTTGCATATAAATAAACTGAGTACTAGGAATTATATGGTTGCTGGCTGCTTTTATTATAGACAGAGCTGACACTGATGCTAAAACTTCCTATTACAATCAGTGTTTTCTGTAGGTTAAGTAGATGTGAGACATGAACCAACATTTGGTTTCTACTGAAGGCAGATACTAGTCTTTTAAAAGTTTTATTCAGTTTTATTTATGGAACTTTCTAAGCCTTGCATTCTTGAATTTGCAGTATTTTCTTCTAAGAAGGCTAAAGGTCTTCTCATTTTATATAGTATAATAGTTCAATAAGCAGGAAAATACCTTGTTAGAGAGAACAATCAAAATATGTGCAGTTTTTACTACGTACTTTCCTACTGCAATATTTAGAAGGCTTTAACACTTGATTAAAAAAAAAGCGTAAAAATATAATTAATATGTAATGTCAGAATATTTTGCTGTATTTTTTGGATTATTTCATGAAGATTTATGTATAGCATCATTTTTTCTTACTAAAAAATGCTTACTGTACTTTGTCCCCCTCTTGCTTTCTCTCTTGAAATGCTTATCTTCACTATATAGATTCTATAGACTTATTTAGATTTTGCTCCTTTTTTCACACTCTATCCTTGCAGTTTGAAAGGATGGCTTTGCAAGTGTCACGCTGCATTGCTTCTACCACTCACAGCTTTGGAAATCTTCTCTAATATAGGGTTTTTATTAATTATTGTAGCAGATCTATCACTGAATAATTATATAGTAATAGAAATCCATAAATAGGAAGATCTTTTTGCCTGGCAAGAGATGAAAATACTGAAAGAAGTCAGGCTTGCCTTTTGTGTTGAAATAAAATACCTTACTGCTTCACAAAAACTCCAGTAATTGTCAAATATGGTAGCATTTGAAGGGTAAGAAGACCTTTCATCTGGCTATGTTATCAAAGGGACTTTACTGATATTGTAAGTGAAAGGAAGGAAGAATTACAGTGAAATATCAGAAATGCTAAATTTCTCCTGATAAATACAAAATCAGCTTAATCATCTGATGATACTTGTGGCTAACCTTGGAAAAGACAAATAAATTAACAAATGGCTAATCATTCTGTAAACTGAAATGTCTAAGAAATAAATAATTTGTTGTGGATAGAATTCTTTCTTTTAGTAGAAAGGGGGAAATAGCTAATTCTGCGGTATAAAAAAATGTATTTTCTACCTAAGTGGCCAGAGTATTGTATTCCTTCCATGAACTCTTACCACTGTTCATACATACTGCCTGTGTAAGGCTCAGAACATCAGGTAACCTATTTTCCAAATTTTATCTGTTCTTTTGTTGTTGTTGTTGTGATAACCTGCATGATTTCAATGGTCATAGTAAATACTGATCTTTTTAGGGAATGAAGGAGAAATCCAGCAAACATATTATCTTCTTATACCAACCACAGGCAAGGCAGACTAAAATATGAAGCGGTTTATGGAGCACTAAATTGAAACTGTCTTGGTTAAAATAGAATCAAACGACAGTGAACAGGCATGCTTTATTTTAGTTCATTTCCAGCCTGTCATGACAAACTGGGGATATCAGTCCTCCTCTCTTTTTCATTATTCTGTTATTGAAAGAATGAGGAGTGCCAGAAACATACATGTTGATTTAGTGTTGCACTGATGAAACCATTCTGTTTGTGTGATGTGTCATTTTTCATTGCTTTCTTATCAAGGTGTTTCAGCTGCACCCAACCCAGGTCTTGTAATTGCTTCGGTTGCTTGTGGCAAAGTTACGTCAATGTCAATTGCTAAATAACTTTTGACTGCTTCATGTTGAATCTGTTGGAAAAGAAAGACAGTGCAGAATGAACTTTTACATACCAACGGTGTGTCTCTCTGGATTGCAAAAGAAGGCGTCTACCAAAGTATGTGTCTGCTAGTAAATATATTAAATGTAAAGTATTAAAAATTAAATCCTGATATAGGGTTTAGAGGAGTGAAAAAATATATTTCTATCAGAAAGAACTATAAAGCCATGAGGGCATCAGATGACACATTAATAAAATATAAAGTAGAAATCTTAGGGCAAACCTTGCTATTCATATTAGGTAAAGTTCCTGAATACCAGCCAAAGACAGATCCTCTGCTGAGACTCAGTGGCCACGAAATGCTCACCCAGAGGCAGAGAAAACACCCATTTGAGTACTCCCTGCAGCCATTCCCACATTTCATTGAAATGAGGTGACGGTGTGATAGGGAAGAGTTGTGCATCAGTAGTAATTAGCAGTTACTGGAATGTGGAAGCTTGTTCCTCCTGCTGAGTAGACAGCTGCTGAAGCAGACTCAGGAAGACACCACAATTTTTCCTGATGCCCATTAGACACAAGGAGTGAGAATTTCAGATTCTTGTATCAGCCCGATGTTATTTTAATATTGTATATCAAAAATGAAAATGGAGTAAGTCTAAAAACTAAATGTGCCATGTGCCAGACAAATCAATGTAATAGTCTCTTTAAATAGTCATGTTAACTATTTAGCTTATTACTACTACAGGGTCATATGCCTACATGTAAAATATAAAAGAGAGACAGGCACAAGTAGTTGTTTTTCTGTGTTACATATTTGGAATAAAAAGTTGACTATCAGTTCTCAAATTACATTTCTCAGTGACTGGAGAATAGTCCTAAAAATAATATCATTTTTTTTACCACTCTGAATTTTTCATACCTGTGACATTCACAGACTGCTATTGCTCCCAAGAAGGTCTGACATGTCAGGAACTAGGATCTCAAGTTGTCATGAAGACTTGCAGTAGAAGCAGCTATGGGAAATCTGGAGGAAAAATAAATAGATAGATAGATAGATAGATAGATAAAAAGAGAACATGTTTTGGAAGTACCTTGGGTGAACCGAAGTCAGAATACAGTCCAAGTAAGAAAGAGAACAGATTTATTGACATGACCACCATGTCAGAGACCATCTAGCACCAACCATTCAGACTTACTTTATATCCTGGCTTTAGTATACCTTAGGAATGAAAGACATTTAGTCTTTGTTTCAGAAAATCTGAGGAACATGTAAGATGAATCAGAGTTTTCAGGTTCAGTATAAAATAGGAATAATAAGCAAATATTGCCATAGAATTTCTAGGTGGCCTTGCATCCTTGCTTGACTATGAGTGAGGTCCTAAGTGATAGAACCTACAAGTTTCCTACAAGGAATTTGCAAATGAGTCCTGAATACTATTCATCTATATTTTCTTCATGTCCACTGGGAGACATAACACAAAATAGCTTTTGGGTCTTTATACTTACTCTGAAGTTTTGTAACTGATTAAAGTAATATGACTCATGAATACAGGCAAGTGAGATCACAGCTAATGTTCAATGAGGAATACAAAATGGTTTCCATTACACAGATTGGATGACATGTTCTGGTAGAGTCAATATTTCTTAGCTCTGTTGTATCATCTGAGTCTGAAATCATTATAGACATTTAGTTTATTGTAGAGTCTGGACTTAAACTCCAAAATGATGTTTCCTACACACACACACATATAGATGGCACTACAGTAGATTTTACCTCCTCCTACTTGCCTATTTTCTGAGGGAGGCAATTATGAATGTATTGCATCTACTCGAACAGGCTCTATAGTCCATGCTTTGATGGCAAGTGCAAGAGGTACCTAGTGGTATTGCCTGGGGGAGAATACTCTATACTACACAGACTTTCAGTCAGGTAAGGAACAGTAAAGCTACAGATATGGTACCTATGTGAAGATGTCAGTGCTCCAGGCCCATCAAGGTACTCTGTCAACACGACAGCATTGCCTTCTGTATCTGTACTCTTAGCAGCCCAGTTCTGCTGCACAGAGCAGGAAAAAATGGTATGATTTCAATTTCCTGACCCCACCAGACACATATTGTTCTTGATTCCCCCAAATCAATTTAAGCACTTCCAGATTCCATTAGCTTTTCTGCAACCCCACCCACTCATCCAAGTTGTTACTGTTTAAAATTTTCATTGCATATATGCCAACCCCTAAAGTAAAATCAGTAGAGCCACTGAAGATAATAACATAAACATTTACTTAATACACACTGCTCTATTGCTCAGAGTGGTTGGTGTGTATTTCTGCAACAGATGCCTGAATTGCTCTTTCATTTTCACGGTTGCTCTGTAGTTCCAGTTATTCATTATCCTGCTTTTGTGAGGCAAGCATTTAGTTAAGTGCAAAATGATGACTTTGTGGACAATGATGTACCTTGAATAATCATAACTGAGTGTAAAACTTTGTTAGGAATTAAATATGAATCCTCATTTATAAGGTGGATATATGTCAAATACAGTTGTAACTATGTTTATAACACTATATTTATTAAAAAAGCTCTGGCTAGCTAATTTTCAGATACTGTGTCTACTACTACAGATTCCATAGGAGAAGACCTTGTAATTGTTGCAAACAGCAAGACAATAATAGTTAAATATATGTTTATAAAGAATAGTCTGATGAAGTCTTGAGGAGAACTTCACACCATTTTAATTCTGATTGGAGTCATGCATCATAACCTTCCTTCAGGCTTGGACAGGATTGATGTGTGATGAAAGGAGTCTGTTCTGCCAGTGCTGTGGAATTACGCTGCTATCACAAAGGCTGCACCTACACTGTCAGTTTGAATAATTCAGTTTTTCAATCCAGAAACCTGTTCTTCATGATTGTTCACACTTTGTGCATGCAGAATCACTCCTGGAATCCTTTTTGTAGTGGACCAGCTGTGTCTGTCTGCAGATAAGAGTCAGGAGGGGCTCTGTGAAGAGCAGTCCGTGGATTGCTCCAATGGGCAGGAATGTTGCCATGCCTCTCATCACACAGCACATGCTTTCAGCTTACTGCTATCAAATCAGAAATGTGACAGGCACCAAAGAAGCCATTTATCTTGTCCATTTCATATAGAAATATTAATTTTAAAAGAATTGTTAAAATATTGCTACAGTTTCCTACAGTAAAATGAAATTGACCTCTGTTGAGCCCTTGATGAAAGCTGGTGTGACATGGCAAGAGAATTTCTGTGTATGGTGTGCTGAGTATGTTGAAAAGGCTGGTGAAATACCCATTACATCCATATTATATCTAGCCTGAAGATGCATCCAGACGAATTTAGAAAAACCAGGATGGGCTTGAGTGATTCGGGACTCATTTATTTAAGGCAAGGGTCACTCCCTGGAGCCTATCACAAAGACCACATAACCCAAATGTGTACATACATATATATATATGTATATTATGTATATACATATAAACAGAAAGGTAGAATTTGGTTTTGAAAATCTAAAAACATGGCCTGGTTGCAGGCATGAGGAAATTAATTGTTCTTTTTCTTTCAGTAGGACTGAGGTGTAGGTTTTACAGACATTTTTATAGAAGTCACAACAATGTAAATGTGAATTACCCTCTTAGAGAACTTTGAGATATTTTCCCTTTCACTTGTGATTTTGCTGATAATAGCATTCATTTTTTTTTATCAAAGGTAACAAGGTAAGTTATACCATATTCATTAACTTAATTTATGATGACTTACATATTTTGTCTAAGTAAGCTGGACTAGATAGAAACAGCTCCAAGACATTTTGAGAGAAAACAGTCTCTGGAATCAGAACATCAGACTCATCATTGAATGCAGAATGGTGGGGGTTTGGCAAAAACTTCAAAATTCATGTTAAAATATACACTTCTTTTTGACTATGTAAAGCTAACATTTTCGTTCCAGTGAATCTTTGCAGACTATTAGTATTGCTTTTAAAACACAGTGCTAAGCAACAGTCCTATATATCACTCTGAAAAACACAAAACTGTTTTAACATTCAATACTAACAAATAAAAAACATTGTATCGAAAACAAACAAAAAAAGACATTAGGAGGAAAAAAGTGAGGGGAAGGCTGCATAGACCTTCCTTAAAATGTACCTAGGACAGAAGCTGCCTAGCTCTGATTGCTAAGGCAGTATTATTTTCATGTGTCACTCTTTTGCTTTATATCCTTCTGTTACTGCATATATACTTATGCCTAGAGTAATGAAATGACTTATTTATTGGCATTCTTTAAATATCACTAGACAAAGCATGAGCTCACAAAAGAAACATCTTCCTGATCTGACTAGCCATAACACAGTATAATCTTTTTCCCTATATGTATGTTGATCTTGTCTTCTCTATGTCAAAAAATATTTCTTTCAAAAAATTTTATATATAGACCTTATATGTTGGGCTTTTTTCTGGGAACACAACAGTGAATCTTAATTAAGCACCAGTCACATAGCTGAAATGCTACTGGAGAGTGAAATGATGAAAAAGATAAACTTTATAATACAGAATGCTGTCAGTAGTGTCTGGAGAAAAAAAAAACAACAAAATGAAACATCCACTCATTTCTTGTTTGAAGACCTTTAATAGATTAAAATGGTGGATGAGGAGAAACTTGACAGCATAATCCATTTTCACTTTGAAAGGGACTCCAATGAAGTCCTTCACAAGTGTCTGTTAGCAATAGGGTGTCAAGGACAAGATTCAGAAGTAAGCTCAGTGATGTCTGACTAGTAATTTAGAAGCAAAATTTCCACATTTGAAGGTGATACACAATTATTCAAGAAAAAAAGAAATGGGTAGAACCTCAAAGAAAACTCGACTGATTAAGAAAATGGGATCATGGTTTCTGATTATGTTTGCTGTTGAGAAACGCTAGGAAATCTATTTGAAGAATATGTGAGGTGTTTAACTGGCTCAAACTTAACTGCGTAGATTCAGGAGCAAAAGGAGACCAAAAATACTTCATAACTTCTGTGAAGAAATCAGAGTATAATGGAATGGGCAAGGGTTGATGAAGCTATAAAAACCCAAACAAATGAAAAAAACCCACAGAATAAGGACTCTCACATGAAATGAAAGGATTAAAGCTCTGCAAAGGGAGGGAGAGAAGTGGTAAAGACAGGTTGTCATGGATAAATATGTTTGATTCAGTTTCATTTATCAGCAATTCAAGATTTGTTAATAAAATGAGATAAATCAAAGGCTGATTTAGCAAAGCAGTGACTTAATTACAGATTTGAGAATGATAAAATTGATGCTAACTTACTACAAGGTATCTCCAGTCTTTGTGTATATGCATAAACTTAAATCATACAGACAAAGAATTACTTGGCCAGAGAAATGTGCAGATGCCCACAATCTGAAAAGCAAATGTATAAAATCAAGCAGGTAGATAGGGAGAGAGGTCAGTAAAAAAAGACTAGCCTATAGTTAAAACTTCCCCCTTTGAGCTTAGAGTAAATACTCAAAATGCATCAGCAACTCTCAATGGGCTGGAGTTGAATCTTGAGGAGGTAGTCTCGCTAGGCCATGCATCACCTTCTTTGGCAGGTGGTTCTGACACGTGTCCCAGCTCAGGGGAGATGCTGAATGCAGCCCACTGTAATCCAGGAGACTTCAAAGGTTCTTGTTTTGGATCACTATATTTAGGGTCTGAGATAAGTGATTTTTGTCAGGTACTTCTCCACTTCAGCCGAACTCGGGGGTTGTAATATTCTGGTTTGGGCATGTCCAGAATTTAAAGGTCCTGGTATTTTTCCATCAGCTGCACATGTCCAGAACTTACTGTAGCTCAGGGTCCTGGTATCCCCCCTCCAGGACACAACCGAAGTACAAGTGTGCCAGGTGATAGGGAAGTTGACTGGTCATCCAGGATGACAGAGAGGGGAGTAGAAGCAAGGAAAAAAGTAAAGATTATATGAATCTGTAAGCTGTATTGCTACATTTTCTTTCAAGTTCTCCCAAGGAAGATGAATTTACAACTGCAGAAAATGTGTGCAGATGATTGCAGAAATCATCACACCAGAAAGCTTTACCTAAATTCTATCCAGCCTGGGAACTGAAGTAATCTCTTGAGATGTTCATGACAAGTAGAAAGAACAACAGATTTTTGTTGCATGCCACACAGAAATGTTCAGAATCTAGTAAGCAGAGATTTTTATTTTTTCCATAAATGTCCAAGAACATGGTATATGTGCGTGTGTGAGCTTAAAAAGATGAACTTTATTTGTAGATAAATGCAAAGCAAGAGAAGTTACATTTAAAGAATATCTTGGTCATTTTAAATGAGAAGAACATTCCTAGTATGTATTCACTAAAATGGTACATGAACAGAAAATATTTTTATGAGTCAGAAACTGATAAAATTTCCTGCTTCACACTTACAGTTTTTATGTCTGTGCATTTACCATATTATTTCCCCCTTCTGTTTCTTCCCCTTTCCACAGAGGAAGAAAGGCTTGGGCACTTAATCAGTAAATGTGGAATATGGTGATATTTTTCATCCTTAGTTTAATAAGTCTCAAGGGAAAAAAAAAATGCAGGTTGTCTGAATAAATCCTGGCTTTCTATATCATTCATTGATTTATTTTTAGGGTCCCACATTGTCTTTAACAATCATAAGAATAATAGAGAATAATAAATAGCTGAGTCCCCAACTTTGCTTTTTACCTTCTACTTTGGTCATGCCTGAGTTTAATTGCTTTATTATTTTTAGGAAGATGTTGCCAGTCTCTGTGTGATTGGTAAAGGTCAAAAGTCCTTATTTTTAAAAGTTTAAATAAAGAGGATCAAGTAGGTGCACTCTGTCTATGGACACAAAAATGTTTAGAGCTAGAAGTTTCTTTGTCATAAGTTATTTGTACCCTTTTCTAACATAACATGAAAACTGTTGCCACGATGCACTCGTTCTTTCTGTTCTCTTCTTCATGAAAAACATTAAACCCTCTTCATGGCTTTTTGTTTATTTAGAAGCACAGATTTACTTTTCTATTAAACACCTTGGACCCTGAATGGCAGGCCTGGGATTCAGTTTGCCCTTGTAGCCCCAGAACTGAACACCCACATCTTTGCTTGAAATGGCATTTGCAGCCTTTGCTGCTCCTTGGCACATTCCATACAAAAGCACAGAACCAGCTACTGGAGCACCCTGTGTCCACCCTGCAGCTGGGTCTTGTGGGGCCTCAGGCTTGATTCCCACCAGCAGGGAAAACACTTGCAGAAATTGGTTTTGTGTGCAAATGTGCTGCAAGACTATAGGTCAACTGCAGAAACAAGGGAAATTTTTACCAGAAAGGAACCGTTTGTGTGCTTTCGATGTTACCCCTAAAAATTCAGTTCTGAAGCCAGATTCCAGCTTTGAATTATAGTATAGTATGTGAAAATTATCTATCAGTGGAATTATGAAGTTTACTATATATTTTATACATATACATATGTTCTTCCTATGCACACGTGTATGGTGCCCATCACTATGCTGGGAATATTTTATTAATACTCTACTAGTGTGAAGAAATATACAAAAGAAATACATTTTACATACAGAAATAGTAAATGTTCTTTCAAGATTACAATGTGTCGGTATTGTTATGTCTCTCCAGATAGACTCCCAGTTTTATTTAGTAATGTTAATTTCGAATCATTTCACTGTGGTTTAGGAACTGTAAAACTGGGTACAGACTAAGGTGGGGTGTTGTTTGTTTGTTGTTTTGTTTTTCAGAAAAGTCTGAAGGGCACTTGCAATGGAAGTTGTATTTAATTTTATGAGGGATTAAATTGTTTAAAATAAGCCTTTGTAGGTAAGAGGAATGAAAACTGGTGTGATATCTGAAGATATCAGAAGTATGCAGAAAGTATTATCTAAATTAATGTATAAACAACAGAAATCTTCATGCCTCATTCTGCAGATTTACCTAACTCACACTCTTCAGGCCTTTGATTTACTCTTCACTGTAAGGCACAAAGGGGAGAAGAAGTCAGAAGAAAATGATAGAAAGATCTCACTACAAACCTGAAAAACTTAGAGATGTCCAAGGATAGGTCCACATAAACAGTAAATATGTTTATGGAGACAGAAAATGTATAGGAAAAAAAAAAGACAAATATTTCTTTCTTGGGAAAAATATGAATGAAAGTTGATAGTTACATGCTCATAAAATTGCTTTTGTTACCATGGTCTTGTCTGAACCAAACTTGTGAGAGGTCTAACTCAACCAGGTTTTTGTCATTAGCCGCAGAACATTTACAAGTAAATGTTAATTAATAGAATATTTTCTCACTCAACCCACTAAAAAAATCTTGTGTTTACATCCTCTTTAGACACTGGAAAACCTAAGTATAATCAGAGCATTTTACTGAATATGGGACAATGAGCTTCCATTATTGGTGTCTTGTATTTTTCTTCAGAACTGGACTACATTTATTTAAAAAATAAATAAATAAAATAAGAGACAGGTCATCTACACCTAGGAAACCCTATTTATTTTTAGTGTTTCCTTTAAATATTCTTGAGTTGTTCAGCATCTAACAATCTTTTTAATGTTAAAGTATTTTCATTCCTTCAATATTTTCCAGACTTTAAATGTGATAAAGACGTGTTTGTGAATGACACTACCAACACTGCATCTCATCAGCAATTAAAAAAAAAACCCACTCGTTTTTCAAAAGTTTATTTGTTAGATAAATATTTATTTACTGAGTCCATCTGCTTTATGCACAGAACAACACAACTAAAATTCTTTTTAGATTCATTACATTATTTTTCTTTATGCTATTAGTGTTTTCATGAACTGTTTTATTAAAATAGGGCAAGTTCAGGAAAAAGAGGTTTCTTGTTATTACTAAAATTTATATTCAGAAATGTTAATCTTACACTGTTAATATTCTAATAGCTAATGCTGAGAAATTTTTGTCTGTGAAAATGTATTCAAAAGCATGCAGCAGTTTGCTGATAGGCTTAAGGTAAAGAGTTTCTGAACATTCTGTAATGAGAATGTAATCCAGGAAAATTATTCATTCTTAAGCATAGGTTCTTTAATATAGTTTTGTAACCTCCTGAATATGGTGAGTGTACTTGAAATGACAGAAATCATTATTTCCCACAGATATAAATGTTTCAATGAGACTGGGAAAACTTTGAGTAATTGGGGATTAATGCAATAGATGGCAAAGTCATAAACTCTTCTTTTACACTGAGCTTAACTTGCAGAATATTTTTATTAACTACCTGGAATAACTTTGTGGAAAGGGCACATTTTAAGAAGGTAGAAGTTTATATGAGCAGATTACCATTTAACATATAATCTTGAAACACAGCATTTATAGATATCCTGATTAAGAAAAATATTTCCACTGAAGATAGCATATGCAAAGGTGCTTAAAGCTGACCCTGAAGTTCAATTATAAATAATTTAAGTGAAAGCATGTCAGTAAATTCTTCTCTGTTTTAGTAAACACATATACCTCTGCTTTACAATCACATATACAATGAAGTTCTTTCCCAAATAGGACATGTGAGCTGTCACATACCTAAATGAGGGACTTCTGTTCATACACACACATTGTGTTTGGCATTATACACAAAAACTAAATTTATTTTGCTGCTATTTTTAAGGACTGAAACAATGCATGAAAATGAATTAACTTTCTGGAAGGTGTAAAGCTCTCAGATGTGACTTTCGATGGGGTAGGACTAAATTCCAAACCATGGTATGCTGTCAGAGGCCATATCATGATTTAAGGAGCATTTCTCTTTTCTTTGACAAAACTTGGTCCGTTTCCCTATCCAGTCTCAGTGCTTGCTAAATGCTTCATGTTCAATAAGGTAATCCTACAATAACAACAAAAAAGGAGTTAGTACCTTATGAATTCTGGAAGGATATTTGACTTTCATAAATTTTTCTACCTGCAAATATTGCTCCCAAATGAGTACTCTCAAGTATACTCCCAAATGTGTAGCTGTCCTGACAGCCATAAAATTTTTGATAGAGATGATAGCACAAGTAATCCTCAGTTAAATTAAAGAGAAGATTTTTTTCTTAGACCAGCTTTGAAGGTTACTAAATAAACAAATTTTTAAAAGGTGTGCTTATGCTCAGAATGTGGCATTTTATGTATCTGATATCATATCTACTCCCTTTGATTATGCACATCAGATGATATAAAGATGGCTTACCCCCTTGCTGCTGAATCAATATGAAGTGCCTTTGGAAGGCTCCTAGATCCATTTCTACTTTGTCATTTCAACCTTGATTTTAATTTAACTGTGCATTGTTTTGAAACTAGCAATCAAGACTTCAAGTATGAGGACATAGTAAAAGGTGATTGTTAACATTTAATAGAGAGCATTTAATGTCTCTGAAGTGCCACTACAAACTCTTCTAAAAATTGTTCTCCCCAGCATAGTATCATCTGTATAAAAACAATAAATAAAACAAAAAAATTTAAGGTATGATTGGAGAGAGTTGAGCAGATCGTTTGTTTAGAGATTCTGGGGATGGATAGATGACAGATAGGTAGAGAAATGCACATGCACATA
The DNA here is from genome assembly GCA_013399075.1 of Chloroceryle aenea. Lineage (NCBI taxonomy): Eukaryota > Metazoa > Chordata > Aves > Coraciiformes > Cerylidae > Chloroceryle > Chloroceryle aenea. Next base: position 304,191 of record VWZY01006774.1, on the reverse strand, counting down.
CATGCAAGACCATGAATTCTGCCAGGTGCCCATTTTACTGTATTTGTTCACAGCTCTCATATCTTCTCTGTGTGTCAGGATCTTTTGAAGACATTAACTGTATGGAGAATACAAAAAGAAAGTTTTTAAGCTGTTCTTGTCTTGATAATTTGCACTTTATAATTTCTGTTGGGATGTAGATGCAAAGGGAACCACAAGCCTGATGTACAAAGGTCTATGATGATAACAGAGAAGGGTACTGCTAAGGAGGCATGTCAGAAATGGTTAAAGCTGAAAATGTAAATAATCCTTATTTTTTATTTCTTCTCATAGTTTGGATTTTGTCTTGATTCTTCATAATTAAGAATATACAATCAGTTGTGTTGCACTTGCAAGATTCTCATTACTGTGTAAACCAAAAAAAACAACTAAACTAACTAAAAGTTTTTTTAAAAATGTTACATCTACTAGGATTGTCCTTTAACCTAAAAGGGACGGCAGTCTATAATCTCATATATGTTTCCAAATTTTTCAGGATGTAGAGCAGGAAAAACATTGGTAAGAAACACTTAACTAGCATCTTCAAACAATAAAGACTGAGGATAGGACAACCACAGTATGTATAAAACATAGTAAGATCTGATCCAAACCATTGTCTGCATTGCAAAATATTACAAGTGCAGTGATGGTTCACATGTGGACCTCGTGTCATTTTTAAGTAAACGGTTTAGTTGCACCCATCTTTATTATGTATTCCACATGTGAGAGTCTCATAAAAGAGATAAATTGATTTGGAGAGTGATTAATATTGTGAGTTGATATATTGGCTTTGCATGTTTTCCTAAATACCTCCTCCTTTTTATTTCACTCTTTGTCTTCATGCATCCCACATCTAGTTCTTTCTTAGAGAAGTTTGAACTTCTTCCTGCTTCTCTTTTTCATTGAGCTACTGGATTTAGACAGGCATCTCCTTTTGACCTAGTCACTGGCTTTGTCTGTAACTGCTTAATAAAGCGTGGCCATAGGGGCTGTTTGAGAACTGCTCATCCTTACCACACATTCCTGACATGGTTTTGGCCCATGCCACCTAGTCCTTCCTTTGCAAGACAGTGCCTAAGAGTTGTGTGTGGAGGAGATCTCAGGGACCATTCCCAATACAGAATTTTTAAAGGACTGCAGAGGCCTGGCTCTCCATAGACTGCACCGTTCCCGAGCCCCACAGCAATGGATGTTCCATTTGTTCTCATGCTGCCTTCTGGCAGTTGCAAAATGAATCCTCAGTTTCTTGCTATAGAAATGTCACTCCAGTGGGTAGTACTTCAGTGCTATATCATACAGTTTGAAATGAAAAAAACACACCCTACAAATAGCAGCAATCTATAAGGACTAGCAAGATAGCATGGGGATTCAAAAGAAACCAGTAGCTATGGTCATGCAGTGTGAAAATCTATGCCACTTAGCCTGAAGGCTAGAGGACTCTCCCTCTGTGACCTTGCTTCATTCAACAGCATAGTATTGCTTCTTTACACTCAGTGGGGAAAAACAAGCACTCCTAAAGCGGAATTATTCTACTGTAATAGTCTAATTTGGATTATTGGAATTCTGCTGTAGGAGAGGCTATTAGTTAGGTTTATGAGATGTTCCACTTCTGTTCCTATACTCTCTTCTGTGTGCTTTTAGTTTTGATGGTAGGTGGGATTTCTAGGGGCTTTTACACATAGTCTTTTACAATGGCTAGGTGGATTTCCCTTATTGGGAGAATTGTGCTGGTTCAGGAATGTTCCTACAGAAAGTACTTTGCATACAGAGACACTGCTGGTACCTGCTGTATTTCTGTGTTTCTGTAACAGAAGAAAGTTTGCCCTTGCTTGAGAAAGGGAAATTCAGAAAACAAATTTCAAATTGCACCATCACAGGTGTTGAATCTTATCTTACTGGAACAAAAGTACAGATAAATCCTTACAGTGTGGTCTCAGGTTCAATAAACAGCTTAGTTATTAAGGTTAAATAGTGCTTCTGAGAGATATGCTAATGCACGCCTTATTTTTAATAAATAGAGTTTGAACAGTTTTGCAGTCTGAAGTGACATGGGGTTGAAATAGCTCACATAGGGATGATTAACAATTTGATCCAATACTGGAAAGTAAAAGCATCTTTTCAGAAATTATTTTAGCAAAAGGTTTATGTGGCAAATAACCTTTAAGTAAATTGTTAAAAATTTACTGCATATTACCTAGTAATTAAAATATCTCCTATTTTTTTCCTTAGTCCAAACAAATACTCAAAAATGTACAGCTTCAGTAGAAGTGGTTCTTTGCAAGGACTACATTTCTGAACAAAGAAAAAAGTAATTTCTCCTCTGGTATTGAAAATGTAATACAGTTAAATAATAGTATAAGTTCAAGGTATGAATTGAATTAACAGTTAATGTAGTTTAAATAATGCATTGATTTAAAATTGAAAAGATTTAACTGCATCTGTTGTAAAAAGTAAAAGGATTCCTAATACTTCTGGTATGTCAGCGGTAGTGTATAGACCCAGAGCAAAGCTATTGCAGCAGGTTAAAGACAAGTATTAAAAAACTCTTTTTGGTGTAGCTTATTATAGAAAACACAGCTACACTCTAACAAATATTCGTACCTTCAATTCTTAAATAGCATTCTTTTGAGTAGTAAAACTTTCTTTAAAATATTCTTGGCTAAATTGAATTATATGGCAAGTTTTTGATGTCTAATGAAGCAAGTCATTCTTCTGGCCTGGAGAAATGACAGTATAAGTCACTAAAGAGCAAACAAATCTTCAATTGTGTAAAGGCTGGATATAGGTGGAAAAAATAATTTGCAAAAACAGCATGAGGAGGTTCAGCAATCACAATTGCTTATGGTTTTTCTAGACAAATTGATCTTTTGCGAAGGAAGGAAGGAGGGAGGAAGGGAAGAGGGAAGGGAAGGGAAGGGGAGTTGCTTTATAACTGTCAGAGCTGCTGAATAACTCCAGGCACTGGTCATCAAGGTGAACTGTCTTCTTGCCATGCACCTGTTGCCAGAAGGCAGCAAAGCAGTTGGTCAAGTTTCAGCAGGAACATATATTGAAGACAAGTGCTGCTTAACGGCAAGTTAAGTATCATATGTAACCAAAGATTCCACCCTACTAGAAAGATGCATGGGATGAAAAATACCAGCTCTGTCTCTCAGATCACATAGGAACATACGTAACCAGGTAATATGTTGCATTTTCATTTGCAAACTGCAATTTTTGTACAGAATGAGAAACCCCAATATCTAGAAAACAAGTCCTTTTTAAGGTTCAAAACTCTGTTTAAGATTTGTAGCTTCAGAAACTCTCTTAAAATCTCAGTGCTCAAACCTGGGATACAAAATGAAAGTGGTTCTCACTTGATATAAATCAAAGTGCCAATACTGAAGTTGATAAAGGCAAGTATAAACATGAGATTATGCTGGTTTATTTCAATTCATAATCAGCCTTAGGTATTCACTCTTGCAAAGTGTATTTTGACCTAAACGATCAGTCTTTTAAGCAGAGACGTTAATTCATTTGTTCCGATTATTCTATTATAATCTCGAGGATAAAAGCAAATGGACTGTAGCATGCCTGTTTCCAAACCTGTAAGTAATGCTAGCATCAGTCTTAGAGAAGCAAGAATCCTCCACATCTATGGATAACATGGCTTTGGAAAAGTCACAGCAATACAGACATAAGTGCAATAAATCAATTATTTAAGGCTGTAAATCCATGCAAGAAGACAAAATAATAATAATAGAATCATAGAATGTTAGTGGTTGGAAGGGACCTCTAGAGATCATCAAGTCCAACCCCCCTGCCAAAGCAGAATCACCCAGGGCAGGCCACACAGGAATGCATCCAGGCAGCTTTTGGAAATCTCACAAGAAGGAGACGCCATAACCTCTCTGGGCAGCCTGTCCTAGGCTCTGTCCCTCACACAGTGAAGAAGTTTTTTCTCATGTTGAGGTGGAACTTCCTGTGTTTCCCCTTGCTAACATTACCTCTTGTCCTATCACAGGGCACCACTGAAAAGAGACTGGCCCCTTCTGCTTGACACCCACCCTTCAGATATTTGTGAACATTAATAAAAGCGCCTCTCTCAGTCTTCTCTCAAGACTAAACAGCGCCAGTTCTCTCAGTCTCTCTTCACAGATTCTCAAGTCCCTGAGAGTCTGAGAACATCAATATCCTGGTGTTCTGTCTTTTTACTTGTATATTGTCTTACCATGTGTATTGGTATTGTATAAGGATGGATAATTCATAAAGTTCAACATACCTAGGTTAGTTCTATAGGTAATCTCACCATCTCATTAATTCTGTGAAGGTGTAACACCACAGTTGTGGAAATAAGAAAATATTTGCCAGTAGTAAAGTTTTTCTATTCTGATTGTAAGTCTGAAATTTATAGCATGCATTTGTTTCCGAAGCACTTGAATACATTATGAATGTAACTAAATAAATTAAAAGATATATTGATGCAGCTTCTCTATAAATGATATTTAAAGCAAGTAATCAACACAAATTAAGTAGAATGAGAATAATCCTAATACAGATTTATACTTTGCTTATAAGAAGTCTCTTCATAAATCCATCAAGGTAATTTCTTTCCTCCCCCAGTGGAATGATAAGAGTAGATACATCTTTTCTCTTTATTTGCAAACAATCATAATCTCAGAGCAGAGTTTTTATTCTTTCTTCTGCAGGAATCAAAAAAGGACAAAGCTTTAGGTGTAAGGATGTGTATTTATGCATTTATCTGTATGAACAGGAATTGTTTGTGTGAATACAACTTCTTTTTTAACATCTGAATAGACAGAAAAGACATGAGACAGAAAATACATTATATAGAATAGGTAGTGTTACATAATTTATGTATAAGGGAAAAAGAAACTATGAATCCTTCCCTTAAATAAAAAAAAAAATCACCCAAAACCAACCAACCAAAACCAAACAAACAAACCAAAACCAAAAAAAGCCAGAATTCTTTTGTAAAGTACCATCACCATACAAAAATATAGAGAATACAAATTTATTGCACTTGGCTGAAAAGTCTTGGATGCTTTCATAATTAAGTCAACAGCCTTAATTATTTTTTTTTCCAAGGAAATTAGTAAATATTATCCTGTACCAATATACATAGATTTACAGCTAATGACCATTAGAATATACAGGAATTCTCAATAATTAGAGTATCCGTTGAGCAGAACATTGTAGAAATTGGGGAAGAGAGGAACAAAAGTATCTGTTTGCTAAAATCTGAATAATCATCTTTTCTTGCCATGTAGACTCTCAATTCAGGAATTTAAAATGTTCATCACTATGATCTGATATTTTATTTAATTAATGGGATTATTTTTTAATTAAAAAAAATATATACATATAACCCTGATGTATAAGGGTAAAAGAGAATGAAAACTAAAAGAACTGCATACATGTTGGTTCTGATCACAGTTTGTTTCCTGGTTGTGTTTGCAAACTCCAAATTTGTCTAATTATCATTGATAACTATCAGTTCTTTTCTCTAGGGAGGTATGTGATAATCCCTAGTTCCTCTGGCATTCCACTTCAGATCCTGACTAATCCTGTAGAAAGCCTTCTTAGCTGCCTAGATTATTATTATGCTTGTCTCTGGCAGTTCTGGAGGAATTAAAGTTTGACTATAGACTTTGAGAGTTTGAAAGGATTTAATTACAATTGCCCAGACCATTTTGTATTCTGAAGTCAGGAACTGAGGCTTTAAACTTTATTTCATAGATAAAATAAGGAAGGTATGACAGATCTGTTTTATTGTTCATATGTAAATGACTGCTGGAGACATGATCTACCACTTTTTTATTTGTGATGGATTTTCTTTAGTGATGGAGACTTCCTGTCTAGATAATTTGTGCTGCTGTAGTAAAGTGGAGAGATAATTTCAGAACAATCAGATGATGTCATGTCATCATCTATCAAGAACAGACCAGATTCTCCTCATCAGTGAAGATGACTTTCCTGGTTTGAGCTAGAACAGAATTCATTCTGTTCAGTAATTTCTTTTCTACTCATTCTCTTCTAAATAACTGCACTTCCTGAAGTTAATGGCATATTTTCACAGTGTCTATTTTTAGAAATGATAATGCTTGATGTTTCAAGTTACTACCGAGGTTGGGTATGCAGAAAGACACTTGCTTATACTTGCTCCTATGGAGAACAAGGCCACTGATAAATTTTGTGTATCACACTGGGGAGTGCAGACAGTAAATGGCCGCACCTGTGGGGAGAAGCGGACAGGAAAGGTAGCCCTGGACTGACCAGTGAGGTATTCCAACCCATATACATCATATTCAGTATAAAGCTGAAGGATCACAAGGGTCAAGCTCTCTTCTTCAATGGCCAGCATCCAAGCAGGACTGTGTCCATTCTACCTTCAATCCAAATCCATGTGTTCCTGAATCCAGTTCCAGTATCCAGCTCCTGAATTCAGTTCTCATCTGCTGCTGAGTCAAGTCTGAGACTTCCCCAGTGCATGCCCCACAGCATCAGTAGTGATGGTTATGTAATTCAAACAAACCAAAACCAAAAAAAGCCAGAATTCTTTTGTAAAGTACCATCACCATACAAAAATATAGAGAATACAAATTTATTGCACTTGGCTGAAAAGTCTTGGATGCTTTCATAATTAAGTCAACAGCCTTAATTATTTTTTTTTCCAAGGAAATTAGTAAATATTATCCTGTACCAATATACATAGATTTACAGCTAATGACCATTAGAATATACAGGAATTCTCAATAATTAGAGTATCCGTTGAGCAGAACATTGTAGAAATTGGGGAAGAGAGGAACAAAAGTATCTGTTTGCTAAAATCTGAATAATCATCTTTTCTTGCCATGTAGACTCTCAATTCAGGAATTTAAAATGTTCATCACTATGATCTGATATTTTATTTAATTAATGGGATTATTTTTTAATTAAAAAAAATATATACATATAACCCTGATGTATAAGGGTAAAAGAGAATGAAAACTAAAAGAACTGCATACATGTTGGTTCTGATCACAGTTTGTTTCCTGGTTGTGTTTGCAAACTCCAAATTTGTCTAATTATCATTGATAACTATCAGTTCTTTTCTCTAGGGAGGTATGTGATAATCCCTAGTTCCTCTGGCATTCCACTTCAGATCCTGACTAATCCTGTAGAAAGCCTTCTTAGCTGCCTAGATTATTATTATGCTTGTCTCTGGCAGTTCTGGAGGAATTAAAGTTTGACTATAGACTTTGAGAGTTTGAAAGGATTTAATTACAATTGCCCAGACCATTTTGTATTCTGAAGTCAGGAACTGAGGCTTTAAACTTTATTTCATAGATAAAATAAGGAAGGTATGACAGATCTGTTTTATTGTTCATATGTAAATGACTGCTGGAGACATGATCTACCACTTTTTTATTTGTGATGGATTTTCTTTAGTGATGGAGACTTCCTGTCTAGATAATTTGTGCTGCTGTAGTAAAGTGGAGAGATAATTTCAGAACAATCAGATGATGTCATGTCATCATCTATCAAGAACAGACCAGATTCTCCTCATCAGTGAAGATGACTTTCCTGGTTTGAGCTAGAACAGAATTCATTCTGTTCAGTAATTTCTTTTCTACTCATTCTCTTCTAAATAACTGCACTTCCTGAAGTTAATGGCATATTTTCACAGTGTCTATTTTTAGAAATGATAATGCTTGATGTTTCAAGTTACTACCGAGGTTGGGTATGCAGAAAGACACTTGCTTATACTTGCTCCTATGGAGAACAAGGCCACTGATAAATTTTGTGTATCACACTGGGGAGTGCAGACAGTAAATGGCCGCACCTGTGGGGAGAAGCGGACAGGAAAGGTAGCCCTGGACTGACCAGTGAGGTATTCCAACCCATATACATCATATTCAGTATAAAGCTGAAGGATCACAAGGGTCAAGCTCTCTTCTTCAATGGCCAGCATCCAAGCAGGACGGTGTCCATTCTACCTTCAATCCAAATCCATGTGTTCCTGAATCCAGTTCCAGTATCCAGCTCCTGAATTCAGTTCTCATCTGCTGCTGAGTCAAGTCTGAGACTTCCCCAGTGCATGCCCCACAGCATCAGTAGTGATGGTTATGTAATTGCCATCAGGGCAGCTGGGTTTGACTTTGATTTTATGTATATTTTTATACATTTAGTTTTATTGTTATTATTTTCATTTAAGGTGTTCCAGTCTTCTTTTCAAATCAATAAGTCTCTCTCCCTTATTGTCTCTCCCCGTTTGGGAAGGGAGCATCTGTCATTTGTCTAGTGACCAGCCCAGCCATGACCCTTAACAACAACATTCTTCATACATTCATGAAATCTTCTTACCAAAGAGCAGTCTAAGACAGTGGGTCAAGCTGAACAGTCACAGACATGTGCTTTAGAAGAAAAGTAATGGTTCTGCATCTTTTTTCCCTACATTCTTCCTTGGCACATTGCTCACAGTATGCATACCATTCTTTCCTTGATAATATGATCTTTTCCTGGGAGCTTTTGTTATTTTATTTCAGAAAGGGGTCATGGAGATGCAGAGAAGCGCTCATAACTAAAAGTACAGTTTCTTCTTCCCTGAAGTATATGACTCCTTAATCTCAGAAATTATTTATTTATGATGCTTAGCTGTGCACTGGAATAAACCATCCATTTTATCAATGCATCTTTTAAGAATGCTTAAGAACAGCAACAAAATATTTGCAGCAGGAGTACATAACTTTCAGAACAATATCTTAATATTGTATGCCTTGGCATGCTAAAAAGGACACCTGAGCAAGAAAAGCAGTTACCTTCTTCAGAGCAGCATCCATATCTCCTCCAGATTTATACTATCAAAGTAAAACACTCATGCAGGAAAAGCTTGGAAGATACACTTGTAGAAGAGATTAATGAAATAAATCAGTCAATAACACTAACTGGAATTTAAAAGAATGAACAGATGGTCTTTATGTGACTGGAAGTATCAGGATAAAAATCAGCACATGTGTTTGCTAAGATAGCTCTGCTCCAAGAAAACACACCTGTTTACTTTTCTGATAACAAAAATATTGTTAATACATTTTTTATTTACAGTTAACTTTGCAGTTAAATTACTCTGCAGTATTTTAGTTCCTTTTGTAATCAGACAGATAATCAACTTTAAACTACTTAATATTATTCATATAAGTGTTTTTCCCCATGGGGCCAATAACATTAATCATAACATCAGAATAGCAAGGTGATCTTTCCAGTTTCCTTAATCCTATTTACACCACATGGCAAACACAATCCAACTAGAAATAGAACAAATGTTGTATCTTTAGAACTGGAAACTATTTTCTTCCAAGCAATAACACATGAAATTCCAGTTTTCACTGGAATGTATTGACAATAGACCTTCATATTGTTTATCTTCCTAACAGCAATGGAATTGAAACATAGCTACAAGAAACTTTTCCTACATGGCCTAAAAAAGGGAATAGATATTAAATAATTTTTCCTTAACTTAGCTAAGACACAAGTGGTGCATTGACAAAAGGTTTCACCCTGTGTCACCCTCTCACTCTCCCTTCCTAAAAAGTATCTGCCACCCAGGGATTTGCTATGGCAAGACCTCAAACCAATTCTTGAAACTCCTTTTGATTTTCAGAAACCCAAGAAGTGTGGCTGCAACATGGCTTTATTTGGATTCTGAAAAAACAGATTGTCTTGTCTATTCAGATGGCCTTGTGTGCTCAATGAATAAGTCTATTAAAGTGAAAACAAACTTGACTATACTACAAATAGTCCAAACTGCTAAGTTTGGAAAGAAATTGTACAGAGGAAAATAACATGAGTCTCTGTGAATTCTCACCAAACTCACAGGAGAACTTCCTTTGCTTTCACATTTCCAATAACTTTGAGGGAATTGGCACCTACAGAGTTTTAAGAAACTCCATATTCTTACCAAAATTCTTCAGGATATAAATCTCCTCTACTATCTTACTCATGCCTTTTAAGAAAATTCTTCCAGTTCATCTTCATTCTATAACTCAATCAGAATTTATCATTACTAATCCAGACGTCTTAAATAAGTATAATTCAAATTTTCCCCAACTTTGGGTTCTTTTGGCATTGATCTCTTAGAGGGAAAATGCACATGCCTCATTCCCTTCTGACTAGGAAACTTCAGGTCAGATACCTTTAATCATATTTCTTAATTAGCCTTTGCATGCTAAACTGTGTTCATACTCCCTAATATATACTTCCAGATATAATAAGCAGCAAATAAAAATAAATTATAAGTAACAAATAATAGATAAGTTATATATTTTCATGAGTTGCCTGTACATCCTTCATAATAAAGTTCTAGTTATTAATGACTGCAATTAGATGAAGAAGGTATCTGCTAGCCATAGAATTAACCAATTAGGCATGAGAGCATGAATTCCCTTTTCCTGCTTTGTTCTTTCACCAATTTTAATGCATCTGATGTCATGAGAAAGGGAAGAGCACTGAAGGAAGCTAATAACTGGTGATCCATAAGTAGCCTGTGAAATAAAAGGAATTGTAGAATCATAGAAACATTTATGTTGGAAAAGACTTCTAAGATCACCAAGTCCAACATAAACTTAGCACTGTCAAGTCCACCAAAACATTGTGTAATATTGCTACTAGGGCTGACTTCTACTAAAAGATCATAAAGAGTCTCTGTGTCTCTAAGGTATTTTTATACTTGGGTTATCAATATTGTATTGAAACTCAATAATTCAACTGAAGAAATCAATAAATAGTGGCATTAAAACCTTCACATGCAGACTAGCTTTTATTATAAAGAATGTGCCTTCACTCCTAGTCATTTTATCATATTTATCATTGCCTATGAACCCTATGAAAATTAGCTAGGGAATCCAAGCTAATTGTTATATGCGAAAGTAGTATGGAAATGGCATTTAATATGTAATAGCAATTTACAACAGAGAAAGTTCTGAAAGAACAAGAACAGTTGTCCTATTGCATCCTATATATATCCTATCCTATAGGATACCCTGTAGACCAGGGTTTTGAGAATCTACAATCCTCACAGCTAGGAGAGGTTCTTGGTCCAGGTCTAAGCTCTTATGTACATTACACTGAATGCAAGAAACTTGAATCCTAATAAAAATATTTTTTTTCTAAGATGATGTATATGGTTTTCAAAAAATCTGAAAACACAGTATTTTCCAGCTGCTAGAAATTCCTTAGCAAGAAAACAGTTAAAGCTAATTTATAATTAGATCAGTAGCAGTTAAGACAGTAAAACTTCATGGTCTCATTTGAAGTAAACAGTTCAGAAATCAGGTCAGAAGCGAATCAGAAATACACATCATACCCTTAAGCCAAGAAACATGTCTGCTATATCATTTACAAAACCTCATTAAGTTACTTTCAAACCATGGGTAGCAAGTTAAAGCAAAAAAAAGTAGAATAGAACAAAAGTAATTAGAAGATAATTTAGCCCCACATATGCCCCACAGAGTTTAGCAATTGGAGATCGGCCCAGACAGTGAGTGAATTTTGTTTAAATTTCCTGTCTTCTTTTGGAAATTAGAGAGCAACAAAAATATACCTTGCTAATAAACATCAGACTGCATTTCACCCCACTGAAAATTTCCCTTATCGTGTGCTAAATCTTATTATCCATATGGTTGTCATTTAGGCCACATCTACCCTATTTAACTTTTATTGTTCTTTAATTTTAGCCATAAATAACTGAATTTCTGAAAACTTAATTCTTGTCATCTATCACTCTATGTAACGAGCATACAATTAACTAAAGAAAACTGTAGCTTTGCACAGATGGCCAAGTGCTGTCTGATAATGGCTCACAGGATGTCTTTCATCAACACCTGGATATATATTGCTGCTTAAGTGAAGTATACATAGCTGTGCCCCTTCTCATTGAAATGCTCTCGTCTGCCTGGCATGACACTTGATCAGAATACACAGACCATCTTCTTTATATTCTGCACCATAGGTCCAGTGCTACAAAGCACTTAAGACAGAGATAAAATTAAGAATGTGAGCATCATTTGACTCTATGGGATTACCTACAGGTTGGAGGCAAAATATATTCCAAATTAGAAGTTTTCCTTTAAAAGGGTTTGGATCTTAATGTTAAAAATGCCTTAAGCGTTTTACTGAACCAGAACTGCTAGGGAGAAATTCAGAAGGTGAAGTAATTACCTCCATCTTCTAAATTTGATGCAGTATTGTTCTCTTCTACACAGCAGTCGTTGTGGTTTGCAGGAATTCTTGGCAGACAGATAACCCATTCAATCAATTAAATAGTTATCACCTCATCACTCTTTGTTTCACTTAGGGCTGATTTTAGAAAAGAAGTTTGTATTTTCAGTCTCTTTAAATGCTTTTAGAAGTGCTCAAAAGGTGTTCTTTAGAAATTTCCCATGGGAGTAATTTGTACTTTATATTTTATTTCCATGGTAACTTCAGAGAACAGGAACAGGGTTGTATGCTATGTTACATCCATCTTAATTTAGTTTAGGATATGTTGTGGTTTTTTTTCCCAGGGTCAGTTTTCATTTAACAAAATATTAAACGGTCTGTAAAATGAAGATTGAAAAGGCAAATATCCCTTAATATAATACAGTACTGAAGTCCTTTTTCACGGTACATTAGCTTACATCTTTGAATAAAATACCAGGGATCTTTTTATTATTATTATTTTTAGCAAAGCAGCAGTTGAAATCTTTTGTAAGTTTTCTGTGACAATGATGTGGAATTTATTCTAATTACTTGGAAACTTTTTCTGTATGCTATTCCTAGTTTAGTTAATGAAAGTACTAGTCATGGAGAGAGGCAATGTTTTCAAGTAAATCCAAACAGCTGATAGGTTTAATATGTCCTCAGAATCTGTCCTCAGGTGGTTCTGTGATTGTGTCGTCTTCAGTTACAGTGTTGAAGCACTTTTCTCCATTCCTACCCAATCCATATATTCAGTTAGTATAATTAACAATTTTTGTGCTCTGAATCCTCTTTAAACCAACAAAACATGCTTTGATTGACCACAATGCTTTTATAATCTGTTTGTTCCAAATTCTGCAAATAATTATTTACAAACATAAATATAAATATATAATTGTATATATCACTACCCAGGACTCCCTGTTCAACTAGTGTTGCTACTTACATTGCATAGGTAATTCTCTCCAGAGTCAATGCAGGTGACACTCTATACTCTGCTTGCACTGGGCTGGAAGTGGGGTCAGTGTCTCAAGTTTCAACTTTTCTTCTAACTGTTAGAATTATTTCTGCTCTTGAAGATTTTGTGTTCTAAATCCGGTTTTGGGGCCATTTTACCTGCAGTGCAGTGACTGACAACTCTCATTAAGGTATATTTACTAACATTTGCAAAAGTCAAACTAGGCCATTAATCCTCCCTTATAGTGTGACCTCACTGCATATCGAGATGGTGCTGCTGCTGCTACCAGTATTAGTGCTTTCCTCCTGAAGGTGGCAAAATGCCTTGAAGATGCTAATGAAGTAGGAGTCCCAATACCTCTGCAAGAAAATTAGGTAACTTTATTTTGCATTAAAGGTGGAAAACATTGAGGTACACAGAGGACTGATGATTTCCTTTAACAGGCATAATATTTTGATAAGTAATAATTAGTTGGGACAAATTTGAACAAAGGCTTCTGTATAGCACTGTTCACTCATATCATAAAGAGATATTACAGTGGCCTATTTTCAGTGTTAGAATGTTTGCTCTCTGCTTTTCCAATCATCCCCTGCAAATTCATATGTATTACAAGATGGGTTTTGAATTGTTAAAATATTAAAACTACTTCTGTAATTTTTCTTTGGTCTAACTTTAACAAAATTAAATAAATCTAATTAGAATCTCCATGTGTGGAGATTTTCAAAACCAGACTGGGTGAAGCCCAGAGCCCAGACCTCATGACTGACGTTGGTTTGAGCAGGAGTCCCCTGAGTTTTCCTATGTACCAATGTTTCTGTGCCGCTTAGCACTAAAAATGTCATGCCCGTAACAATTACATGCATATGTCATTAGCATACTATTGTGTGTAGAAACTGGACATTCAAAATAAGATTAATAGATAATGCATTCTATTTATTGTAATATAATATCTTAACATTAGAACTTCTTGGCATTAAAGGAATGATGGCATCTTGTAGAACCTCTCCTGCATTAAATTAGCATTGTAGACTTCAATGTAACTAAAATGCTTCCTAATAGAAAAAGATAATGGTCATGGAAGCTGGAACTAGAGGATGCAAAATGTAAATGGCACAGAAAGTATTCTGGGTACTTGTAGTGCATATGCTCAAGTTGAATTAAAAGATATAAAAATCTGAAATCAAATTATGATTCGTCTATTGCTTCCCTTATAACTGTAAAATATGTTTTATCTGTGAAGTTACAAGTAGCTATGCATAACATTTATACAATGAGTGTAAATGAGTTTACATTGAATATAAATTTATCATTAGCTTGCATCATCCAAACCCTAGAAGCCTAGGGACCGCAGCCTAAATACCATATCCTTTCTGCAGATTAATGCATTAATTGGCACACAGTGTACATAAGCTTGTTTATTTAATGGAGTTCATGATGGTCTCTATGGGTGAATTCACACATTAAAATGTTACAATGCATGCCTAACACTTTTTCTTCATTTAATTCCTGGAACTTTTTTGTGTTAATTCTTGATTATTTTCTAGACACTTCACATTTAAGGCAGAGGTTATCCATAATTAGGGAAATCTAAGGAACTGCTGAAATCGAGGTTGTGCTCGCTGTCTCTCAGGCTGCCTTACACTGTGTCAGTAGGGAACTGAGAAGAAACTATCATGATGCTCTGTGGAGCTTTGGCAGACAAGAATGCTACCCTTTGTATTTGAAAGATTATTCGACCTCCTGCCAGTGTAGGCCGGCTACCTTAAAAGTCGACTGTCTGAGGGTGAATAACTACATCCAGGCTCTTTTACAAGGTCTTTGCGCAGACAGGGAGACAAAGAAAAAGATCTAATGTCCCCATTTGAATGTTCAGTTCACAGTACAAAAACTACAGCCTGTCAATCTAGTGAGAAAATTCTGCCAGTGAAGGTTGCTACAAAAATCAGTACAAAGTGACTGCTGGAAAGTAAGAATAAAGGAAAAGTTAAAGAAACAAAAATGTTGTACCAGGACAAGCATTTGTTGCCAGCTGCTGTAGCATTTTATTTGTAAAACTTGAGCCAGAGGTCAAACACATGTAGCTGTGACTGCCTGTAGGTAGTGTCAAGATCTCCAGTGAATGACTGTAAAGCACTGTATCTAAAAAGATATTAAGGGAAAAATTAGTCTGACTCTGATATATCTGAACTTTATTATCTGTCCTTAGTCATCCAAGAATGACCAAAGAGTGTGATCTGATTTTGTTTCCACCAAAGACATTTGGAAGCAGTAAAAGACACTAGCAGAATGCAAAGCAATGGGCTCCTTAGATTTTACTTACATGAAATATTTATAACTTGCATTCACTTTGTGCTTTCCACTTGTACTGAAAGCATACAATGTACTATTTTTTAATATGTTGACTGCCTGTCTTGGATAACCTATCCTGTTCATTAGCTATTCTCTGAGCACCTCTGGACAATATGGATATTAGTCCTGCAAAGAACATGTACATGTTTAACACTTAGAAGATTTTCAGGGTCAGGTCCAATTAACGTAAAACCATGGTAGCAACTAGCAAGAAAACTGTGCTGGGGAATTGACTTCATGCACTGATAACATCAGTGGACCAGAACCAGAATCAGCAAGCAAGATTAATTTTAAAGAAATGGTCCTTAAACATGACCTTGAGGAGGTTTGCTATACAAAGATACTTACAGATTTTTAATTTTTTTTTTTTCTCAAGGAAGAGCAAGATAACAGGAAGTAAATAACATTAATGACAAAATTAATCTGTAGCACAGATTCTCTTTCTTATTTCTCCTGACACAGATACACCAGCCCAAAAAACTTTTGCCACCACTACTCCTCTCCATCTCCCAGGTACAGCTCTGGCCACTGTGTTCTTCAGCCTTCCCCAGTTTACCTCTTTTGCCTTCCCATGTGCTTGGAGAGCATGCATTATGAGGTGGTTTGGCCTACTTATTCCTAATTCCTTCAGAAGTGGCACCCTTGAAGCAAATATATATATATTTTTATATCTGGTGGCTTTTTCCTTCCTCTGAGTGATAATGGGGAGCCCTCTGGGTTTGGAATATGCACCCTGAGTAACCTCTAGAGTCATGGTTGTTTGATAGGTCTTCAGAGGGAAGACCAAGAGATAAAAACAGGCAGCAGAGAGCTCCATCCCTGATACCCTCTTCTTGCAAGGTATTTGGTCAGCACCTCAGTCCTGGGGATTAGAAGATTTTCTCAGGATAGCCATGACTTTAAAAATCCCTTCATGGATCTAATGTGAAGTCTTTGCAAGTCACACACAAGGATTTTGTGGTGATGTGTGAATCTTTCTTGCTTTCTTTCTGTAGCAACCAGCACTCTCAATACAGATCAATACATTTCAATTAGCTACAGAGGCTTAAAATAACAAGGCTTAAAATCTGTGGAGCAGCTTTTAGCACTTTCCTTTGTCATTTTTCATCTGAAACAAACTTACTGAAAGTGAGTTAGAGAATATTAGTATCATGCAGTTAGATCAAAAAATTCTTCATTTGGTTTATTTTAGTCTTTTTAACTGGTATGCTTTTGATTTAAAAAGACACCACTGAGTTCCTGTAGAAAATCAGCATGCAACAAGCAACCTGTTCTTTGCAAGCTGTTGGGCTTGGTGGGTGCTTTTGAGTTCTCTACTAGGATTTAACTTGAGGTCAGGGTAAGGTAATGCTTCATATACAATATTGCTTGATTTTTTATATATCAAATAGAGTTGATAGGAAAGGATTATCAGGAAAATTGTGTACATGTTTCTGTAAAAAGAGATTTCTGGAAGCAAAAAATAACCAAATCCCAACATTTACTGAGACAGTGAGTGATCTAAATTCAAATCTCTTATTTCTTGGCTATTGGGATCTTGTATTTATACTTCCCTATATCCTGGTAGTACTCCAGACTTTATGGACATTTTTACAAAAAAAGTCTCTCATTCCTCTTTTGGAAAAATCTGTATTAATTATGAATTATTTCTTTAAGCACCAACTTTGTAGCTAGGCTTCCTGTTTTTCATAAAATTTCCCTAACCACATAGATCTGTTAATCTAGAAACTTTTGAAGGACATAGGTTTCAGCACAGTGGAGGGGGAAAAACAAACAAACAAACAAACAAAAAAAAAACCAAAACACACCAACCCAAAAACAGACAAAACAACAACAAAAAAGGGTGGTATAAAATGGGAAACGTTTCCTTCTCAGGAGTTATTTTCAGTGGGAACTTTCATCATTGCTGAGTATAACAGCTAAATTAGAAAGGGAGAAGCTTGAATAACCTATAGTGGCAACACTATACTCAATGTTTCCCTTCCTACTTTTTTATCTTCAAGTTATTTCAAAGCTCATATAAATTTATCACATGTCTAAATAAATTTTGGTATATTGGATCAGAACATTGGATCAGATCCGTCTCAGATCCTGTCCCTTCCAAGTTCTCATTATGGGGTTGGATTAGATGACCTCTAGAGGTCCCTTCCAACCCAGACATTTCTATGTTCTGTTATGATCCTGTAAATTCAAAGGGATACATTGTGCTTCGTGTTTTTCAGCATAAATAAAAAATAGGGAACAATTTGTCTACATGGAAGGGATGCATTATACTGGTGAAATTTCGCGTATTAGCTGGCATAATTGATGTCAACAAGTCATACATCCATTCTGATCTCAGGTGGGTGGCAAAATAAGGGTGACATGATGTCCTTTCCTATCCCTATCTGAAATTCATACATCACAAAATTCCAATTACTATCTATTAATGCTTAGTGTTGTTGTACAGTTTCTGTAACACTGCTTTCAGTTTTAAGTTACTGAGTCACCAATCTGTCTTCCAAAGCTCCTGTCTTTGTTAAAAAACGTGCACAGTTATGTGTTATTTTTAGCGTACACTAATATGTTGTTCCCAGGATGCTTTGATTTGCCATGCTGGGTGAACCACCCATTGTTTAGAAAAGAATCTCTGCCTTCCACTGTAAAAGGCCTGTCAAACAAAGAATTGTCTAAGATGTGTGGATAGATGGGCAGTGACCAAGCCAGACTATACATCAGATTTATGTCTCAGGAACTTTACTATTCATAATTTTTACTGTCAGCTTTTAATATCAAAGAAGTAAGTGCAGCACAGTGTTTTAACACACTCCAGAACACTTTATTAAACAGCATAGCAATATGCTGTTGTAAATTGAGGTCAGGAGGAAGGGTAGTAGTGCTTTACAGGCTTAGAACTCAATACTCTGGTATACCACTGGGATAAGACTCTCTCTTCCAAGACTGTTTGCAGCTGACAGTGCTATCAACAACTCGAGCTCATTAAGACAACACTAACAATAACAGGGTGAAAAAAAAAAAAAAGTTAAGTATCAGAGATATAGGTAAAAACAATGGTTTTGTTTATCTCAAGCAAAAATGGCAATCAAAATGACCCCTGGGACACTTGAGGGAAGAAACTCTAATGCTAATTGACATGTTTTAAAAAGATGACTCTGTTACTGCCAACAGTCTAATTTGGTCATTATCTCCCAAATGTTGAGGCAATCAAACCAGTTGTTATAATTTTAGTAGATGGATAACAAGGTATCCCTCAGTGTACAGATGTATATTCTAGAAGGTAGGCTAAAAGAATGTGAAAAGAACTTTCTAATAAATACATTTTGTGTTTCTTCTTATGAAATACCACTCCTTAATGTTATTTTTCTGCTGAATGAGCTTCATTATATTTTGTGTGAATATGTAGTAGCAATTTGTCATGAGGCCACAGAAAAACAGCAAAACCAAACAAGACTATCTACATCTTAATTTCTCCATTTCTCAAATTAAAACATTTACATTTTTACATAAAACTAAATATTTGTTAGAGGGAAAATGTTTTGTGGGGTTTTTTCTCTCTATACTGTATGCTTGTTTGCGGCAAATATCTTAAGGAACTCTAGTGTCCGTCTGGAAGCTGTCAAGGATAGAAGAAAAAAACAGATGTACTTACTCAAAGGTTTGCTGTAATGCCGTCCTCACATCTGGTCCCTTAGTAGACCTCCTGGTTTGCAAGTGTCCTTTCAGCACCATGCTTTTTCACCAATGATGTGACAGTGTCCTGCAACATGTTACACCTGCTCTAACCAGCCTCTTTGCTAAATTATAGGTGGTTCAAATGAAGAGTGAAGCTG